>PVLA01000430.1:0-563968 GCA_004027455.1 Hydrochoerus hydrochaeris | reverse complement strand
CAGCAGAGTGAAAAGAAAACCTACAAACTGGGAAAAAATCTTAGTGAACTGTCCCTCAGACAAAGGACTTCTGTCTAGAACTTATAAAGAATTAAAAAAGATCAGACCCCCGAAATTCAAAGACCCAATCCAAAAATCTTCATCTGAGAACACACAGTTCTCAGATGAAGAAATACAAATGGCAAATAAATACATGAAAAAATGCTCATCATCATTGGTCATTAGAGAAATGCAAATTAAAACCACACTGAGATACCTTCTCACTCCAGAAAGAATGGCCAGGATCAACAAAACTACCAACAACAAATGCTGGAGAGGCTGTGGGGAAAAAGGAACTCTTCTGCACTGTTGGTGGGAGTGTAGACTGGTGCAACCACTGTGGAGATCAATCCGGAGATTCCTCAAAAAGCTGAGGTTGAAGGTCCCATTTGACCCAGCTATTCCACTCTTAGGCATATTCCCAGAAGATCTGAAAACATCTTTCCACAGTGATATATGTGCACCCATGTTTATAGCAGCAGAATTTGTAATAGCCAGATCTTGGAAACAAGCTAAGTGCCCATCAACCAAGGAATGGATAAAAAAATTGTGGTACTTTTATACAATGGAGTACTACTCAGCTATAAAGAATGATCACATTGAGATATTTATAAATAAATGGTTGCAACTTGAGACCACACTCATAAGCGAAGTAAATCAAACTCACATGTAAAAATACCATATACTCTCCCTACTGTAAGAAAAGGTAAGAGTACATAAGATTCTATGGTAATAATGGTTCCCCACTATATTGCTTTGAAGTCTTATAATGTTTTCATTCTTGGAATGGTTTTATTCTGTTTTATTTGACCCTATTATGTGTGATGGTATGAACACCTACTTTGAAGAAAACAAGACACTATGTCATCTGTTGATGATTTAATATCATCTGGCTTTGAAGTCCTACCATGCTTTTGTTCTTCTATTACCATTGGTTCTATCATGTTGTGTCTTACTCAATTTTAATATGGTTAATAATATAAACAAATTTTTTATGGAAAATGAGATGTTACAGTAGCCATTGTTCATTTTCTGTTATTTGGTTCAGAATGCCTTGTAATATTACAAGGCATAGTTTCACTCTCTTTTATTCTATTTTGTTATGTTTGATATTATTGTTTGTGAAGCTATGCTCAACTAATTCGAAGAAAGAGATATTCTGGTAGCTACTGTTGATATCCAACTGTCTTGTTGTGAAGTGCTGTGTTGCTTGTATTGTTCTGTTCTGATCTGTGTTGTTCTGTCCTCTTTTGTTTTATTCTCTGTAAAATAAAAATAATAAAATTTTTTTAAAAAGAAAAGAAAATCATTTCTAACCTATTTGAAAGACTTTAATATGTTAGTATGTTAATTTCTTCCCTTGTTTGCACATTTACTTCACTCCTGCAGGGAATCCAAAGTATTTTTATTATGAAGAATTCATTCATTAATGTAAATGACTGCCCTAATCTCATGGACATTTTCATTTACAATTTTCATTTACATTTACTCTTTTCTTGACTAAAGACTTGCTAACAATCTCTACATTGCCAAGCACAGAGTTTTCCCCTTTTTTCCTAACAGAAACAAGACATTACACCAGCATTTTTAGATTCTGCAGAAATAAGGAGAAAACTACCAAAACAGAAGCCAGCCAAAGATCAGTCTCAATCACTTGTTTAAAATATATACAACTAAGAGGAAGTATATCTCTTGTACTGATCCTCAAAAGGACTAAGGAAATTTGCTATAAAATTTGTGAAAATCACTGCCAATTTTGAAAACTCTTACGAGAAAGAAAGCTTTGTTTTCTGATGGAGTAAATCCTAGACTAAGAAGTCAGAAAACTGAATTCTTTTTCAGATCAGCCAATAGCTAGTCACATGGACTGAGGTAAAACTCATAATACCTTTAAACTTCAAGCTTCTCACTTGTAAAATTGGAAAGTTGAAAAGTATTTCTGTGGTCTTTCTAATTTTAACAGCTCATAAGTTTATAAAATTTGTGCTTACTGATTTTTTTTAATTCTATCATCATAAATGTCAGAGAATATTATAAATGTCATAATAACTTTTTCTAGTTCAAACTCAAATTTAGTAAATGATAAGCTCTCCCAACAAGAAAGGGAAATCTAAATTTAAACACTTTTTTTAGCATTAAAATTTGCAAAGGAAAAACTAAATTGTCTTCTCAAGAACTCTCCATCTTTATTTTCTTTGAAGGTATATGTGTCACTTTATTGATTGTCAAAAAGATATTTAGATAAAATGACTATTCCCTCCCAACTTGTATCATATATGCTTCATACACTACTGTCATTAAAACATTCATAGCAGATGATCTCTCCATTAATGTCACTTTCGAATAAGTAAAACTAGTTATGACATTGGTTTGTATTACACTTACACTAACTTAAATTTGTTCCAGAACAATACCACACTGAACCCCTGGCTCTAACCACACCTCCACCAGAATCAGCTCAACAATCTTCAACACAAACACCAGGATTGTCCTCCAAAACATGGCAACTCCACGTGCTTGGCCATACTAGTGCACTCCTCCATACTTTGTAAGTGTTGCATCCACCACCTAGAATGTCAGTTCCACACCTTCATGGAGGAAGGAAATATAAGTGTGAATTCTCAACAGATTTTCCTGTTAGGTAGGTGCAGTCCCAAAAGCCAGACTTGGAAATTGGAGAACATTTTTATACAAAGCAAAAGATGCCTCCTCCATTAGGGGAAAAGCAGACCTGCCTCAGGTTGTGGGCTGCATTTCAGGCAAAACTACTCAGTTGCAAACAGATGGTCTTAGCTACTCCCTCCCTTTTGTCCTCTCATTTCCTTATTGCCTACCTTACGAACTTTGATTATCTCTAAGGGTTAACTGAAATCTCTGATCCACTGTTTTTCTCCAGTTCATACACGACATCAGAAAGCTCCTCTGTGAGTACATGGTACTCTTGCCTACCTCTATGTTCTCCTGTTCTACCATCACTCAATTCCCACTGTATTTGTTAGTCTCTTCATCTGAGAGTAATTAGTTTACTTGCTTCACCCCAATAAACTACAACCTTCTTATGGGTAAATAAATTTCTGGTGTCCCCCAAAATATTAAAAGCTTAAAAATTAAATGGAGACATTTTCCCTATCAATTAAGAGATACTCATTCCTTTATGCAGAAATAGAAGTTTTCCATCTCCAGAGATTAACGGTATAAATGGGCAAAAATCATCTATTATTTATTGAGGACCTAGACATGAAAGAAAGAAAGAAAGAAAGAAAGAAAGAAAGAAAGAAAGAAAGAAAGAAAGAGAGAGAGAGAGAGAGAGAGAGAGAGAGAAAGAAAGAAAGAAAGAAAGAAAGAAAGAAAGAAAGAAAGAAAGAAAGAAAGAAAATTTAAAGCTTGGTGTGGTGGCGCACACCTGTAATCCCAGCACTCAAGAGGCTGAGGCAAGGGGGTCATTGTGAGTTTGAGATCAGCATGGCTGCAAAGTGAGGTTAAGGCCAACCTGAATGGCATAGTGAGACCCTGTCTCAAAAAGACAAATAAATAAATATTTATTTATTGAGGACCGTGAAGTAATAAGATTCAGTTTGGTGTTTTTAAATCTTTACACCAACAATACTTTGGACCAAGTAATTCTGCATTTGTTGGAATCGTCCTGTGCATTATGAGCTGTTTAGCAACATTCCTGATCTCTGCTCACTTGATTCCATGAGCATTCCATCAGTTACAACCATCAAAAATGTCCTTAAATCTTGCCAAACTGTAAGAGAATCACTGCTCTTAAAATTCTAAGATGAGAGATATAACCAGCATTAGATAGACAAGTGGCAAATGTGACCTCCACCTCTAAATAGCTGTTTGACCTTAAAATTACTTAATCCCTCCAATGTTTAGTTTTCTTCATCTGTAAGTGGTGTGAAGAAGACCCATTTTAAGAATTCTTGGGAAGAATAAATGGAGAAATGTACACAAAGTACTTAGCACTGTACCTCTTCTATGTTGAAACCACTTAAAATTAATCATTGTTTCTATTAGTTGTTAACATAAACTATTAATGTATTAGTTAGCTTTCTGCCACTGGGACAAAATATTTGACATATACAATTTTTTTATTAAAAATAAAAGACAATGAAACCAAAAATGAATAGAAAAAATAATAAAGATCAGAAAACACAATCCCTTATCAAACTGTCAACATCATTTTTCATATAGATTAACATTTTGATTCTTACATTTCTATAAAAATAAAAAGGACTCAGAATAGTCTAAACAACTTGGATAAAGGAACAAAATTAGAGCTCCAACCCTCCCCAATCCCACGACATATCACAAAGTTACACCACTCATGACAAAATGGCATTTATATCAAGATAGACAAACCACCAAAGTACCATATAAAGTCCCAAAATAGATACCTACATAACAGACATTTGATTTCTGGCAAAGATACAAAAGCAATTAAGTGGAAAAAAGATGTACCCTCAATAAATACACTGAAACAACTGAATATCTACATGCACAAAACCCAAACCTTAAATCACATCAAAAATTTCTTAAAACATCCAAAAGTCAACTCAAAATGGCACACAGTGGGTTAGTTAAAGTGAAGGCAGGTGTGGCCTGAGGTGTTTGGCTGAAATCATTTTCTCTGGGGCAAAATACATGTTTTTCCCTTATCATACTAAGGAACAATGCAATGATTGTGCATATGTGACATATTTATTTCACTAATAAATAAATTTTCAAGGTGCATCCATTTACCTATAAAAACATCCAGTTTATCATTCTTTGTGGCTGAATGGTATTCCATTATATAGAAATACCACATCTTTTTTATCCATTCCTCAGTCAATGGTCATTTAGATTGTTTCCAGGATCTGGCTATTATAAACTGTGCTGCTATAAACATGGGTGCACATATATCACTGTGGTATGATATTTTTTATTCTTTTAGGAGGATACACAGAAGGGGAGAAGCTGGGTCAAATGGGACCTCCAATCCTAGCTTTTTGAGGAATCCACACTGATTTCCACAGTGATTGCACCAATTTGCATTCCCACTAACAATGGAGAAGGATTCCTTTTTCCCCACAGCCCCTCCAGCATTTGTTATTGGTTGATTCTTAATACTAGCCCTTCTTTCTGGGGTGAAGTGAAATCCCAGTGTTGTTTAAATTTGTATCTCTCAGACAGCCAGTACTGTTGAACATGTTTTCACCTATTTATTTGTTGTTTGTACTTCTTGATCTGAGAAGTGTGTGTTCACCTAAGTTGCACATTTTTGGATTGGGTCTTTAAATCTAGGAGGACTGATTTTCTTTTTAGTTCTTTCTATGTTTTCAATAATAATCCTTTATCTGAGGAACACCTGGCAAACATTTTCTCCCACATAGTGGATTGTCTCTTCGCTTTGTTGGTAGTTCTCTTGCAGTGCAAAAGCTTTTCAATAGGATGAGATCTCACTTGTTGATTCTTTGCATTAAGTCCTGGCACTATGGGTTTTATTCATAAAGTCTTTATCTACAGCAATGTCTCTAAGAGTTTTATCTACTCTATCTTCCAGCAAATTTAATGTTTCTGTTTTAATATTAAGATCTTTAATTCATTCTGATTTTAGCTTAATACAAGGTGAAAAATATGGGTCCAGTTTTAATCTTTGGCATGTAAAAAGACAGTTTTTCCAACGCCATTTATTAAAGAGACTCTCTCTCTTCCAATAAATGTGTTTGGCACCTTTGTCAAACATAAGGTAGCATAGTGTGTCTGCAGTTATTTCTGTACCTTCTAATCTATTGATCTATTCTATTTTATTCTATTGATCTTCAGGTCTGGTTTTTTTTTTCCAGTACCACACTGTTTTTATCCCAGTAGCTTTATAGCATAATTTCAAGTCAGGGATTGTGATGCCCCCTGTGTTGTCTTCGTTGCCCAGGATCACCTTTGCTATTCTAGGTCTCCTCTGATTCCAAATGAATATTAGGATTGTTTTCTCTAATTCTGTAAGATATGCTATTGGAATTTTGATTGGAATTGCATTAAATCTGTATAACTGTTTTAGAAGTATGGCCAATTTCACACTATTAGTTCTTCCTACCCAAGAGCAAGGGATATCTCTCCATTTTCTAATATCCTCGTTAATCTCCTGTTTCAAAGTACTATAGTTTTCAATGTATAGGTCTTTCACATTTTTCCTAGGTATTTCTTTTTTTTTTTTTTTTGGATGCTATTGTAAAAGGTATAGGTTCCCTGATTTCTCTCTCAGTGAGTTTGTTATTCATATACAAGAAGACTATAGATTTTTGAGCATTGACTTTATAACCAGCTACATCACTAAATTTGTTTATTAAATCTAGAAATCTTTTGGTGGAGTCTTTAGGGTCTTCTAAGTAGAATACCCTGTCATCTGCATATAATGATAATTTAGCTTCTTTCCTATCTTTATTTCTTTTATTTCTTTCTCTTGTCTAATTACTCTGGCTAAAGTTGCCAGGACTATGTTGAATAGATGTGGAGACAGTGGACATCCTTGTCTTGTTCCTAATTATAGAGTGAAAGCTTTCAATTTTTGTCCATTAGTATGATGCTGGCTGTTGGTTTATCATAGATGGCTTTTATCAGATTGAGATAGAGACCATATACTCCAATTTTTTGTAGAGTTTTTATTATGAAGGAGTGCTGAACTTTGTCAAAAGCTTTTTCTGCATCTGTTGAGATGATCACATGATTTTTATCCTTTGTTCTGTTAATATGATGTATTACATTTATGGATTTGCTTATGTTGAACCATCTCTGCATCCCTGGGATCATGGTGTACAACCTTCTTGACAATTTGTTGCAATCTCTTTGCCAGTATCTTATTGAGGATTTTTGCATCAATGTTCACTAGGGAGATTGGCCTATAATTCTCTTTCTCGGTTGGGTCCTTCTCTGGATTTGCAATCAGAATAATACTTGCTTCCAGGGATGAATTTGGGAGTATTGCTTCCCTTTCAATTTCACTGAAGAGTTTGAGAAGTAGTGCTATTAGGTCTTCATTAAATTTCTTGTAGAATTCAGCAATGAAGCCATCAGGGCCTGAGTTTTTCTTTGTTGATAGATTTTTAATTACATCTTTAATTTCATTTATTGATATTGGGTTATTTAGGATTTTTATATCTTCTCAGATATAAAAAATTCAGCTTTGGTAATTCATATGTATCTAAGAATCTGTTCATTTCTTCTGTATTTTCCATCGTATTAGAATACAAGTTTTCAAAATAAGTATAGATGATCTTTTGGATTTCTACAGGGTCTGTTGTAATTTTACCCTTTTTATTCCTGATTGCATAGATTTTGAGTCTTTTCTTTTCTTTGTTTGGTAAGGTTGGCCAAGGGTTTGTCCATTTTATTTAATCATTCAAAGAACCAACTTTTCATTTCATTGATTTTTTTGTATTTTTTTTTTAGTCTCCAGTGTGTTAGTTTCTTGAGAAGATATGAGAAGACACTTAAACAAGACATAATCTCAGATACCCAGCTCACCAAAGGCAAACCCAGAGAGTAATAAGGCTAGAAAATCTGAACCCCACCCCCACCAGGGCTCTCCAGAGATGTAACAAAGCAATTGAATGAGACTCTGGAACAAATGAAATCAGAAATAATCTATCCAATAACTACAGAGATTACCAAAATACATACCATGCTTAGCGATGTTAGAACAGACACAGATAAAAAAAAGTAGATAAGCTTAAGCAAATTATGGAAGAACAACATAGGAAACAAATGGAATCCATAAAGCAGATTCAAGCAGACACCCAGAATAAGAACTCCATTGAAACTATTCAAAGCACATTAGGCCAATGTGAAGACAGGATCTTAGATATTGAAGGCAGCATTGCAGTTAGTGATCAGGAAAAGAAACATTTCTCAAAACTAACAAGGGAACATGAGAAATCAATCCAGCAGCTGCTAGATGAATCAAAGAAGAAAAACTTAAAATTAATTGGAGTTAATGAACAATCAGGAAATACCACAAACAATATTAAAAACATCTTCACAAACATCATGACAGAAAACTTTCCTGGTAGAGAAAAATAATTTGACATACAAATAAGTGAGGCATACAGAGAACTCCAATTAGCAATAATAAAAATTAAAAAAAAAACTACATCTAGGCATATCATAGTCAAGATTCCAGAATTTAGCATATGAATAGAGTTTTCAAAGCTGTTAGGGAAAAGAAACAAATCACTTATGAAATAAAGCCTATCAGAATTACAGTTGACTTCTCAGGACAAACTCTCAAGTCAAAGAGAGCTTGGAGTGAAGTACTCCAAGTTCTAAAGGAAAACAACTTTCAACTCAGATTGATATATCCCATAAAACTATCTTTCATAATTGAGAGAGAAATAAGATACTCCCATGACAAAGAACATCTCAGAAAATTTATGACCACCAAACAAGCAACCCAAAATGTTCTGAAAGACATTCTAGAAAGAGATAATAAGTACTACAATTCCACGAACCTCAACAGAAGAAATTCACTGGGAAAGGCACACAATTAGAGGGAAAGGAAAAAGAAAAAGGGAGGAGCCAATAATAGGAAAATAACATGACAAGGACAAATCAGTGCATATCAGTTTTAACTATTAATGTTATTGGTTTCAATTTACCAATCAAAAGACACAGACTGGCAGAATGGATCAAGAAGCAAGATCCAACAATATGCTGTATGCATGAAACATTTAATCGAAAAAGAAATCCATAGACTGAAAGTAAAAGGATGGAAAACAATATTCCATGCAACAGCAATTCAGAAATTCAAAAAAAAAATCTGGGGTTGATGTTCCATTTGCAAATAAAGTAAATTTCAAGCCAAGACTGATTAAGAGAGCAAAAGAAGGTCACTACATTCCTGGTAAGGGGAACAATCCAAGAGGAAGAGATAACAATCATAAATATATATGCAAAAAAAATTGGTACATCCAGTTATATAAAACAATTATTAATGAACATGAGAAATCAAATAAGCCTTAACACTGTTATCTTGGGAGACATTAATACCCTGCTGACACAAAAAGACAGATCAACTGGCCAAAATCAATAATGAAATATTAGAACTAAATCAAACTTCTAAGCAAATGGACTTAGTAGATGTCTATAGAGTGTTTCATCCCCACAACATCAAAATACACATTCTTCTGAGCTGCACATAGGACATTCGCCAAAATAGACCATATACTGGCTCATAGAACATGCTTAAGTAAATATAAAGAAATTGAAATTATTCCATGCATACTATCAAACCACAGAGCAATGAAATTGGAAATCAATGCCAAAGGAAACCCCAAGAACATCAATACATGGAAATTAAATAGCACCCTCTTGAATAATCAGTGGGTAACCGATGAAATTAAAGAAATTATAGTTTTTACAGTTCAGTAATAATGACAGTACAACATACCAGGACTTCTGGGACACAATGAAAGCACTCTTAAGAAGGAAATTTATAGCAGTAAATACCCATATCAGGAAATCAGAACAAGCATATATAAACAACTTAATACTGAACCTTAAACTTCTAGAAAAAGAGCAATCTAAACAAGAGCTCATACAAGGGAGGAAATTATAAGGATCAAAGCAGAAACTGACATATACAATTTAAAGGAGGAAGGATTTGTTTTTGGCTTACATTTTCAGAGGTTTCAGTCCATGCTCAGCCGGCTCCAAGGCAGAAACATCATGGCAGAAGCAGAAAGCCACAAAAAAAAGGAAGAGGCTGGGGACAACAATCTACTCTTACAGGTTGTGTCCCCAGGGACCCACCTCTTCTAACCAGACCCCACCACCTAATGGCACATTCAGCTATAAATTAATCAGTAGATTAACTGACTGATGAATATAATGCAGAACTTCCATGATCCAATCACTTCCCAAAAGCCCCACTTACGAATCTAAGGGACTTTTGGAGACATTTTAGGTCAAATCATAGCAATTCAGTTTGCTGAAATCAAAATATCACCAAATACTGTAACACTGAAGAAATTTGACTTTAAAAAGCTCAGGTTTGAACTCGGTGCGGGCCCGCCTCAGGAGTAGGCTGCCCTTGGCCCCCACAGGGGCTCGCCCTGCCGCTGGAAACTCAGCACAAGCCCACCTCAGGGCTGGGTTCCCTGGAACCTCCACCAAGGGCCCACCCTGCCACCTGGAACACGGCCCAGGCCCACCTCAGGTGTAGGCTACCTAGAACCTCCCCCATGGGCCCACCCTGCCACCAGGAACATCGAGGAGACCCACCCAAGACTGAAAACTGCCCTGGACTGCTACAGATGAGCCCGTTCTCCCATCTGGAACATCAGAAGATCTCAGCGGGATCCAGTTAGTGTGAGAAAATTTGGAACTTTGCTCCCAGGTGGCGAACTTTGGACTACACCTGATTGACTGTATCAATGTGGTGAGTATACCCCTAAAATAGAGGTGTACAAGGGATAAATAAGGCCAGTAGTAAGACCCCCTCCAACTAACTGTAAGACTGTGGTGTGTCTGAAAAGAGTGTGTGTGATCCCCTCCTACACATAGAAAACACCAGGCAGAGCGAAAATGAAAAAACAAAAAAGCAAAATGCAGTCTCAAACATACAGTTCACCAAAAGCAATTATAGGAGACATTGAAATAGAGGACCCCAAAAATAACACACCTGGAATCTCTGAAAAGATAGCAAGTGAAATAAAAAAAAACAACTGCATCAGGCTAAAGAGGAAATCAAATTAGAGGTAGTCTCCCATGTAAAGATAGAAATAATGTTAGTAAAGGAGTTGCTGAATGCAGCTAAAGAAGAACTAGAGAAAAAAGTACATGAGCATGGGAAACTGATTGAAACTTTGAATGAAAAATATAGAAAACAAGCAGAATTCATGAAACAAACTCAAAGAGACATCCAAGAAACAAAAAATTCTATTGAAAGCATGCAAAACCGCCTAAAGGAAGCTGAGGATAGAATTTCAGACCTTGAGGACAGGATCACAGTTAGTGATCAGGAAAGGATAGAACTTTTAAAAATAACAAAGCAGCATGAAATGACAATCCAGAAGCTTCATGATGATGCCAAGAGCAACAATATAAGAATAATGGGCATTAGTGAAGATACAGGAGTCCAGGCAAATGACATACGTAAAGTATTTACAGAAATTATAGCAGAAAATTTCCCAAACATGGGGAAAGAATCTGATATGCAGATAAGTGAGGCATATAGAACACCAAACAGTCACAATCAACATAAATCCACACCCAGACACATAATAATTAAGATGTCAGACATACAGCATAAAAACAGAATATTAGCTGTCAGAGAAAAGACACAACTCACCTATCAAGGAAAACCCATTAGAATCACAGCAGACTTTTCAGCACAAACCCTCAAGTCAAGAAGAGCTTGGAGTGAGGTATTTCAAGCCCTGAAAGAAAACAACCTTCAACCCAGACTGATGTACTCAGCAAAACTTTCATTCAAATTTAATAGAGAAACAAGATACTTCCATGACAAAGAACAACTGAAGAAATTCATGTCCACCAAACCAACCCTAGAAAGAGTACTGAAAGACATACTAGACAGAGATAAAAATAACCACAATCCCCAAAACAACAACAGAAAGAAACCACTAGGTAGGATAAGCAATTAAATAAGAGCAAAAGCAGAAAGAAACAACTGGAACATAACATGGCAAAGTCGAGCCAGTACATATCAATGATATCCATAAATATAAATGGCCTCAATTCACCTATAAAAAGAAATAGATTGACAGAATGGATCAAGAAACAGGACCCCACAATATGCTATATACAAGAAACACATCTCATCCAAAAGGAAACTCATAGATGAAAAGTCAAAGGATGGAAAACAGTATTCCATGCAACAGGAATCCAGAAAAAAGCAGGGGTAGCTATTCTATTTGCAGACAACATGAACTTTAAACCTAAAATGATTAAAAGAGATAGAGAAGGTCACTACATACTTGTCAGTGGTAAAATTCAAGAGGAAGAACTAACAATTATAAATATACATGTGCCAAATACGGGAGCACCCAACTATATAAGACAGATACTAATGGACATGAAAAACCAAATACACTAGAACACAATTATAACAGGAGATCTTAACAGCACATTATCATAAAGAGATAGATCAACTAGACAAAAAGTCAGTAAAGAAATAACAGAACTGAATCATGCCTGTGAGCAATTGGACTTAGTAGACGTTTACAGAGTGTTCCACCCAACTATATCAGAATACACATTCTTCTCAGCTGCACATGGGACATTCTCCAAAATAGACCATATATTATCCCATAAAATGTTCTTAAGTAAATGAAAAGGTAATGAAATCATACCATGCATAATATCTGATCATAGTGCACTGAAATTGGAAATTAATGGCAAAATAAATTGTAAAACCTGCATAAATACATGGAAAATAAATAACAGCCATTTGAACAACTAGTGGGTTACAAATGAAATTAAAGAAGAAATAAAACAATACCTACAGTTCAATGAAAATATAGAAACAACATACTGTAATCTGTGGGATGAAATGAAAGCAGTCCTAAGAGGGAAATATATAGCAATAAATTGTCATATCGAGAAAACAGAATGAGCACAAATAAACAACCTAATGCTCCATCTCAAGCTTCTAGAAAAAGAAGAGCAAGCTAAACCCAAAGCTCATAGAAAAGAGGAAATTGTAAAGATTAGAGCAGAAATCAACGCAATTGAAACTAAAAAATAATACAAAGAATTAATGAATCAAAAAGCTGGTTTTTTGAGAGAATCAACAAAATTGACAAACCCCTAGCTAACCTTATCAAGAGAAAGAAAGAAAAAAAACCCAAATTCATGCAATAAGAACTGAAAAGGGAGAAATTACTACAGATCCCTTGGAAATTCAAAAGATCATGAATACCTACTTTGAAAATCTCTAATCACATAGAGTAGAAAACACAAAGGAAATGGACAGATTTCTAGAAACATATGAACTACCAAAGCTCAACCAAGAAGATATAGCAATTTTGAAAAACTCAATATCAGCTATTGAAATTGAAAATGTAATTAAAAACTTACCAACAAAGAAAAGCCCAGGTCCTGATGGATTCACAGCTGAATTCTACAAGAAATTTAGAGAAGATTTGATGCCAGTACTCCTTAAACTCTTCAATGAAATTGAGAAAAAAGCAATCCTCCCTAAATCATTCCTGGAGGCAAGTATTACTCTGATAGCAAAACCAGAGAAAAATCCAACCAAAAAAGTGAACTATAGGCCAATCTCACTAATGAACATTGATGCAAAGATTCTCAACAAAATACTGGCAAATAGAATGCAGAAAATCATCAAGAAGATTATACAGCATGGCCAAGTGGGGTTCATTCCAGGAATGCAGGGATGGTTTAACATATGCAAATCAATAAATATAATACACCACATCAACAGAGCCAAAAACAAAAACCACATGGTCATCTCAATAGATGCAGAAAAAGCTTTCGACGAAGTCCAACACATGTTCATGATAAAAACCCTTCAGAAACTCGGAATACACAGCATCTACCTCAACCTTATAAAGGCCATCTATGACAAACCAACTGCCAATGTTATATTAAATGAACAAAAACTGAAAGCTTTCACTTTAAAATCAGGAACAAGACAAGGATGTCCACTCTCACCAGTCCTTTTCAACATAGTTCTGGAAACACTAGCCAGGGCAATCAGACAAGAGAGAGAAATAAAAGGAGTAAAGGTAAGAAAGGAAGAAGTTAAGTTATCATTATTTGCAGATGACATGATACTCTATATAGAAGACCCAAAAAACTCCATTAAAAGACTACTAGAGGTAATAAACAAGTTCAGCAGTGTAGCTGGATACAAAGTCAATGCTCAAAAATCAATAGCATTCCTGTACACAAACAAAAAACTCGCTGAGAGAGAAATTATGGAAATATCGCCCTTTACAATAACATGTAGAAAAATGAAATACATAGGAATCAACCTAACTAAAAATGTAAAAGACCTATATGCTGAAAATTATACTATGCTGAAAAAGGAGATTGAAGAGGATATTAGAAAATGGAAGGACATTCCTTGCTCTTGGTTAGGAAGAACCAACATTGTGAAAATGGCTATACTCCCAAAACTGTTATAGAGATTTAACTCAATCCCAATCAAAATACCATTGACATACTTCACAGATCTAGAGAACACATTACTAAAATTCATTTGGAAACAGAAGAAACCTAGAATAGCAAAGGCAATTCTAGGCAACAAAAGCAAGGCAGGAGGCATCTCAATTCCTGACTTGAAACAGTACTATAAAGCCACAGTGATAAAATCAGCTTAGTACTGGCAAAGAGATAGACCTGAGGATCAATGAAACAGATTAGAAGATGCAAGCACAACTACAAAGACACTCAGCCACCTGATATTTGACAAAGGGGCTAAATATGTCTGCTGGAAGAAGGATAGTCTCTTTAATAAATGGTGTTGGAAAAATTGGCTCTCTACATGCCGAAAACTGAAACTAGATCCTTGCATATCACCATGCACAAAACTAAAGTCTAAATGGATCAAAGACCTAAATATTAAAACAGAAACACTAAATCTACTGGAAGACAAGGTAGATAGAAGTCTTGGAGACATAGGGGTAGGCAGAGAATTCATGAACAAAACGCAAATTGCACGGGAAACACTTCAAAGAATCAACAAATGGGATCTCACATTACTTAAAAGTTTCTGCACTTCAAAGGAAATCACCAACAGAGTGAAAAGAAAACCAACAGAGTGGGGAAAAATTTTAACCAGCAACCCCTCAGACAAAGGACTTATATCCAGAACATATAAAAAATTGAAAAACATCAAGCCCCCCAAATTCAAAGACCCTCTCCAAAAACGGGCATCTGAGATGAACACACAGTTTGCAGAGAAAGATATACAAATGGCAAATAAATACATGAAGAAATGTTCACCATCACTGGTCATTCGAGAAATGCAAATTAAAATAGCATTAAGATTTCACCTTACTCCGGAAAGAATAGCTGCCATCAAGAAATCAACTGATAACAAATGTTGGCGAGGCTGCAGGAGGAAAAGGAACACTGCTCCACTGTTGTTGGGAATGTAGACTGCTGCAACCATTATGGAGAATTCTCAGAAGACTAGGACTGGAAGCCCCATTCAATCCAGCTATCCCCCTCCTGGGTATTTTCCCCAAAGAATTGAAAAGTTCATATCACAGTGATATATGTGCACCCATGTTCATAACTGCGCAATTTGTGATAGCTAAATCTTGGAAACAACCAAGATGCCCATCACTACAGAGTGGATGAAAAAAATGTGGCATTTTTATACAATGGAATATTACTCAGCTATAAAAAATGATGACCTTGAGGCCTTCATAGGCAAATGGAGACAACTTGAGACTATCCTCATTAGTGAAATAAGAATCATATTTATAAATATTATATTGTGTCTCTAGTGTAAAAAGTAAATAAGAACTACAAGAGTAATAAAACTAAAATGTGTAATTGCTATTGTAAAAAAGAGAGGAAAAGAAAGTGCTCTAAGGGATATAACTGCATGTATGTTTGAATGTGTAAAATAGATGACCATATTGCTAAATCTTTGTTGGATCTCTGAGCAGAACTGTTTGTAGTCTGACTGTTTGAATATTTACTCTTTAACTTTGTAACTTGAACAACTACATCCAGGATAACAGTACATAATTTATAAATTACTGATTTCTTAGTGGGGCTTTTTCTCATTCTCCTTTTTCTTTCTTTCTTTTAGAATTCTGTATGTTGCTACCCTTTTTTCTGTTTTGTTTTTTTTTCTTCTCTTTAAATAAAATTTTAAAAATGTATAATTGCTATTGTAAAAAAAGAGGAAATAGGAAGCACTATAAAAGATATAGCTGCATGTATGTGTAGATGTGTGAGATTGATGACCATATTTCTAGGTTCTTTTTGGATTGTTGAATAGATCTGTTTGCACTCTCACTGCTTGAATGTCCACTTTGTGTGCTTTAATTCTGTAACTTGAATAACTATTTCTAAAAGAACAATATGTAATTTATCAACAAATGATTTCTTACTGTTTATCTTCTTTTCTTGAAATTCTGTAATATTTCTACCTTTTTCCTGGTTTTTTTCCTCTTTAAATTAAAAAAAATCTTTAAAAAAAAAGCTCAGGTTTATGTCAGACTCCTTACAGTTTGAATTAGCTAATATTTTTTAAAGAACAGAAACAACACAGTGTTCTTAATATTTGATTAGAAGAGGGGGTTTTCTTGATTGATTTATGTCATCAAAGGTTTGATAGTTTCACAGAGACCAGCTGCAGGCTGGAGAGCCAGGAAACCAGTGGTTGTTCAGTTCAAGAAGCTGGAAGCCTCAGAACAAGATGGACCAGTGATGCAGCCCAGCCTAAGAGTGAAGGTCTAGAAAATCCCTGGGGAGTTTTTGATGCAAATCCACCTCCAAAAGCTGAAGACTCTGAAGCTGATGTCCACAGCTCATAGCATCAGCAAAAGAAATTACCTGTTTAATACTGAGCTTATATCTACACAGAAGCTTCCACAGCTTTCACTTTTTGTTCTATCCAGGCCTCCAGCTGCTCAAGGCAGATTTTCACCACAGTTCACTGATCCACACACCAACTTCTGAAAACACCTTTAGAAACACACCTGGAAACATGGATTAACAATTTTCTATGCCAACTGTCCCTGGAATCACCTCTAGAAATACACCCAGAAGTCTAAACTACCAATTTGCAATCCAGTTAGGTTGACAATCAAGAATAACTGTCATGCTGCTCCTTCACAGACTAACTATGAACATCAGTAGTTACCGCTCTACAGTTCAAGCGTCAAAATTCCAGGCAGAAGAATTTTTCAGGGAGGATTCTAGTTGTCCTCTACTATCTAATAGTTCTCCAGATGAGATACTATGCTATAGTATCTCAAAAATTTCACAACCCCAACTATAGTCATACTTCCCAGACTTCTTCCCAGTTAAGATGAGTAAGGTGATACAGTGCTGGCCAATGAGCTATGGACAAAACTTTATATACAACTTCTGAGATGCATCTTTTTAAAAAAGAGGGTCTTGGAGATCCATGCCATGTTGGAACTTAGGGCACTGGGAATCCAAGCAACTAGTCCACCTCCCTGGTAAGCAGCTGTGACTCAGGTAAGTGGTGGCCAGCCCAGGGGGAGAAACAGCCAGCGTTTCCTGAGATCTATGCTATGTTGGAACTTAGGGTGCTGGGAATCTAAGCAACCAGCCCACCTCCCTGGTAAGCAGCCATCAGCCTACCAGCACACAGGCTAAGAATCAAACATCCTATCCCATCCCCCCCCCCACTTTAGCAAATGGGAGCCAGAGGTCTGAGCATCTCTTGGGAGGTTGACCATATGCAGTATAGCAAATAGGCAGGATTTCCTTCTACCATTTCTTTGAAGGCAAATATTGTTATCACTGTTTTGCTTTGTTCTGATTAATTGTATTGCTCTATTCGGTATCCTGTTTTGATAAGTTCTATAATGTTCTGTATTTGGTTTGACTTGCTAAACCTGATTGAAAGAACTATTATGAAAACAAGATGTACTATGTCACCTATTACTGTTATCCCGGTAACTTGTGACAGTCTGTACCAATTTCACTGCATTGTCTCAATTGGCTCTGTTATGTCTTTTTCTGTTGTATTTCACTATCTTCAAAAAAAAAAAAACAACAAAAACAATAGAATATGAGAAAACAAGGTACCAAAATACCTCCAAAAACTCTCAACTCCACCAAAGCTGATTCATGGGGCATGAATGAGGAGAAACTCAAAAACAAAACAACAGAATTATACAAGGTGATTAAAATGGAAATAACAATAATAAAACAGATCAGTAAGGAACTGAGCAAGATGAAACATGATATAACTAAACAGATAATGGACTTATAAAGCAAAAGTAGGAAAAGAAAATACTCTAAAGGATATAACTGCATGTATGTTTAAGTGTGTAGGATTGATAACCATATTACTAAGTTTTTATTAGATCATTGAACTGTTTGCAGCTTTACTGTTTGAATGTCCACTTTGTATGCTTTAATTTTGTAGCTTGAACAACTATTTCTAAGAGGATAATATGTAATTTATCAACTAGTGATTTCTTACTGGTTTTTTTATTTTTGAAATGCTGTATTATTTCCTACCCTTTTTCTGTTTTGCTTTTTTTCTCTTTAAATAAAAACTTTTTAAAAAATTTTAAAAAGAGAGTCTTGTCCTTTTCCTCCTTTGTTTAACCTGCTACTTAGAATATGAATGTAGTAGCTGGAGCTCTAATTGGCACATCAGTAAAAATCACACCAAAGAGAGGCTGCAGGAAAAAGTAAGAAGTAGCTGGGTCCCAAATACATGTGCCATAGCAGCCCTGAGCTGTCTACAGCTAACCTTTAAAGTGATGGAGAAATAATGTTTTTATCTTGTGTAAGTCACTGTTATGTTGAGTCTCTGGTACTCATAACCAGGTAGATTTCATATGTAGCCCTGGTTTACCAGAATGATGCCAGCAGCAAGCCTCTGGTATGATATGGCATAACCCCTGAACAAAGTATTCCCAGCCAGACCAGCTTGCGGACCTAAGTCACATAAAAATTTCAGAGAAGTTAGCTCTTGTCTCTTTTAGTAAAGAATTATGAAAGCTATTAGCTCCAGCTAAGAGCTTACCACTTGGACAAATGGACATGAATACACTTGTGCCCAGGGTTTGTAACCTAAATTATTGGAGAAGCTTATTAAATTTGGAGACTTTTAAGAATAAAAAAAAAAGTAAAGTGTTTCTGTCTGGCTCACACTATGCCTTTTCTAGAAAGGATCTGTAGATTTGTCAGGGTTTAAATCCCATTTCCAGCCCCCCTTTTAATAGGAAGTCTTCTGCCAGGTTATGGGAGATAATCCAGGAGCAAAAAAATCATATCATTGTATTGCCTTCTCATCCAAGCCTATTTTCTGCTTAAAAAAGGGGAAGTGTTATGGGCTAAATTGAGTTCCTCTCAAATTGATGTTGATACCCTCACTCCTGTCTCTCAGAATGTGACTGAATTTGGAGGTACCTTTAAAGAAGTAATTAAATTAAATGAGGACATAGGGTAGGTGTTAATCCAATATGCCTGGTATTCTCATTAGAAAAGATTAGACACACACACACACACACACACACACACACACACCAAAAGGGAAAATCATGAAGACACCAGGAGATTGTTATCTACCATCCAAGGAGAGAGGCCTCTGAAAAAACCAACCCCACTAACAACTTGATCTTGGCTTCTACCACACATCTGGAACTAAGAGAAAGTAAATTTCTGTTTAAGCCACCACCACATGGTCCTCTAGCACAGCCATACAAAGCTAACACAGATTAACGGGGCTCAGGGATCAATAAATGAAAGGTAATACCCTTTAAAAACCTGGGCAAAGACGTTTGGCTTTGCTTAGTCACAATAGTACTAACCAGAAACAAACAGACCAAATACTAATTTGGAGAGAGAATTGAAACCACAAGCCTGGCCCTTCTAACCCTGTGATCCTTCAAACTCTAAAGCAACCCCTTGAACCCAAATCCTCCACCTGCAGGAAGGCAGCTGGGAAAAGGGGCAATTGTCCAAGTTCTGCTTTAGCTGTGATTAGAAAGGATAATGGAAAAAGACAGCTCCTACCAAAAAGGAGAGCCAAGAACTGCCGGATGCGCTTAGCACAAGACTCATTCCTCCACCAGGAACAGGCCTCTTTCCTATTGTGGTCCAGCAAGATTTGGTAACTGCTAAGCCCAGTCACCAGAAAGTGTTTGCATTACTCCTTTTTCCAAGTAGAGTTTGACTACAGATATACTGTGACTCTAATGGAGCATATTGAGTGAGGCAGGACCAGAAAGTTATGGACCCAACTCTATTCTGACTTATTGGAGAAGTATCTACAAATCCCAGCTTTGAGCTAGTTTCAGGAACTTGGTGGTATTTTGAAACTTCTCCCTTAGGAAGGAGGTGAGTGTATCTAAGTGAGAGAAGAAAATACCATGGATGTTTCCACCTGCGTGGACGAGAGCAGAGACTGTCTGCGGTCTCTTAACTAGTTTTTCGCTTCTTCATTACTAAAACTTCAAAGTTTTAGTGGGGTACATGACTGCCCAAATGAAATTCACTTCTCATGCTCCCCGAACTGGGTATGGCTATGTGATTAAATTCTGACTTGTATGATATAATGTAATACAAGTCCTTAAAGGTAAGCTAGGTTCATGTCTTTCTTTCCTATTTTACAGTTCACTTGCATGTAATTTGAACAGAAGGGCTAGTACTCCATCCATTAGGTGAAAATCATGTGTCCGATTCAACTACCTTGGTAAGATAGAAAGTTGAATATAACCTGTGTATTGGATTGCTGAGGAGACATCATTTCAGGCTCTACGTTTTCATATGAGAAAGAAACAAACAAACATATTTTTACAATCCTATAATTAACAAAAGGACTAATGCCAACAAACACACTAATATTATTCTAATAGGCTAATATTCTAACTAATAGAGTGATCTCATATGTTTCCTTTTATCTGGGATAAGAATTAAGACTGAAAACTTTGATTTAGACACAAAACCATAAATAAAATGTCAAACACAAGAAGCATGCAATTCTTAACTACTTTCACTGACTCCTTTAAGAAACGTGTCACTATATTTTTCCCTACATGTACAGCAAATAAGCCCGCAAAAAAAGAAAAAGAGGCAAGAGTAGGAAATTGAAGTAAAGATAATGGAAGAAATGCACAGAGGCGAGGTGAATGATTTTGAAGTAGACCAGGGTGACTCACCTTCCTGAGCCCTGTCCTTATAATGAGTCAAATGGAAAGATACTCAGAAAGATATAAAATAAATTGAGATATGCTTCCTAAACATAGGCTCATCCCACTCATCCAGATCCATCTTTATCCATAAATGATTTCCAAGTGAAATTATGACTTTCATAAATTTTTAATTTGGTTCTGAGATAAAGGAAATGAAAATAGTACTTTGAAAGTTTGGCCAGTGCAGACACATTCACCAAGAGGAACAGGGTTCTCACCCACATAATTCCCATTCCTATTAATGAGATGTGTTACTAAAATCCAGCCATCATATTCCACCTTTCAGTGAACCTGCTAACTTGTGCAATGCTTAGAAAACTGTCTTGGGATATGACAGTGATTGTTATAGCAAATAACATGTGCACTCAACAATATTAGATTTTTATAATTGGTTTTATAGACCCCATTAGCCAAAACATTTTGAGAAACCTATTGCTTGGTCTAACCACTTGTTAACAATACTACATAAATCAGTGTGTGTTAAGGTGTGAAATAGTGAGTTAAAGACAGAAAAGAAGCATAAACTCTTCTTAGAAGAAATTAACTGAATTCAACCAGAAGACATTGGCCCAAACCAACCTGTATTCTAGCATTAACCACATTACATTTTGTCCCTAAACTGAAAGGCTAATTACAGCCTAATTTTAATCTTTACACATTATTATTCTCTACTAATGGAATAAAGAGAACATGGTCTCAGTTACCTGCTCGACATATGACACAGAGCGTAAATTCAACTATTTGAATCTTAACATTCAGGAACCTTCTTGAATTCAAATCACCCAATACCAGGTTATAACTTCAATCCAAAACAGGCATTCCCTAGAGAGTTGAGGGCACCTGAATGACGAAGAAGGCTTCCTACCTGCTCACAATTAGCTGTTACATGCTACTGGGGGTTGTTTAATTGAGACCACCTCTCTCAATTAACCATAACAAGTGAATAGGAGTGAAAAAACCAAAATTAGGGGCACATGTTACCAATTATTTCCACTAGGGACAATAATGAAAATGTATGGTCTGTTTTGATTTTTCTTTCTTCTCTACCTCCAAGAAGTTATATAAACTAAAAAAAGTGAGCAAGCAGGATTTAAGTTTAGCTTTTTGCTTCAAAATGTAAAAGAAGCGCATATGTGATTCTCCCTCTGTGCTTCAGTTATTATATTCCATTCTAACTTCACCTGACCTCAGCTCACCCCTCAGCATTTTATCTGCAGTGCTGCTGGCCAGAATTCCATGTTATATCTTCAGGAATAAATAGTGAGGTTGGTATTTTAAAAAACATAAGGCTGATTTCTCTCTTCACTAAGTTACAACTGAGACCATTTAGCCAATGAGACAAAATTCTCAAATTCTTTACTTAAATACAAGACTGTTCTATCTCATTGTTATGATTCTCTAGCTTGCTGATCGGTAGTCCTTTAAAGAATATTTCATTAGGGTGAGGAAAAGGAAAAGAAGAGAAGGGCTGCATATCATGATGATGCATTCATTGAGCTAAAAAGCTCTTGGGCTTATATCTATAACTATTTTAAACAGATATCTTCCAGAACAAAACTTCAAATCTGAATTTCATGGATCTTAAAATTTATATTTAAATGCATTTTAAATATATATTTAAGTTAAATATAGATTATTTTTAAATTTTGAAATGCTGCCAAGCATTTTATATAAGTTGAACATGAATGAATGCTAGACCATAAGGAAAATGTGCACCTGAATTTGATTTAATTATCCATAAATTTTAACCTGTTTCATATATTTTATTTGTAGTAGAACTACAAGAGTATAATTGGGTTTGGAAATTGTAAGTATTCCTCATAAATGTCATTCAGTTCTTTCTAGATTCCACTGAGAGACAATTGTCCTTCTGTGGTTATATTTCTGGTGGCTTGATAAATTACAGAACACTAAAGGAATCCATCTTGCTTTGTTCCATGGAGCATGGAGACAAAATAATATGCAACTATCCAAAAGTTGAATAACTTTCCATAACTTTTCCTTGTTAGAAACTCATCAATAGAAATATGAATTTGAGTCTTTCAATTATGAGCAAAGTCAGAGCAAGAATTGTGCCTTTTTCAAGTAATGAGACATTGTGTACATTAGAAGTCTAAAAACTTTCCCTGTAAACACATTAAAAAGATTATACACTATGATCAAGCTGATTTCATTCCAGGGATTCAAGTATAGTTCAACATACAAATCAATAAATACACCACATAAATTGAATTAATGAAAAAAAATCACATGATCATCTCAATTTATACAGAAAATGCCTCTATAATTGAGCCTCTGAAAAAAGTAGATATAGAAGGATTATACTGTGGCATAATAAAGACCAAGTACAACAAACCGATAGCCATCATCATAGTGAATGGGGAAAGACTGAAATGTTTCCTGTATTATCAGGAACATGACACAATATCCACTTCTTCCACTCTTATCCAATAAAGCATTTGAAATTTTAGCCAGAACAATTAAACAAGAGAAAGAAATAAAAGGGATACAAATAGCAAAAACAAAAAAATTAAATCATCCTTATTAGCATATGATATAATCCTATACTTTAAAAAACCCTGAAGATTCCACTAAAAGACTTTCTATCTCATAAACAAATTCAACAAAATAATAAGATAAAAAATCAGTATAAAATCAATCAATTTTCTATACACAAATAATAAATTTTCTGAGAAAGAAACCAAACAATTCCTTTAACAATAACTTCAAAAAAATAAAATACCTAGAAATCAACCTAATTAAGGAGACAAAAGACCTCAACTATGAAAATTACAGAACACTGAAGAACTAAATTGAAGAAGATACTAAACCGTAAAAGGACTTCTCATGTTCATGGGCCAGCAGAATTAACAGCATTAAAATCGCCATATTACCAAAAGCAAGCTACATGTTCAATGCATTTCCTATCAAAATATCACTTAAATTCTTCACAAAAATAGAAAAAAACAATCCGAGACTTCATATGGAAAAACAAAAGATCCAGAAAAGCTGAAGCAGTCCTGAGCAAAAAGAGCAAAACTGGAGATATCACAATATCTGATTTCAAAATATAGAGCCAGTAACAAAAACAGCACGGTGTTAGTATAAAAACAGACATATAGACCAATGGAAAGAAATAGAGGACATAGAAATAAACATATGCAGCTACATCCATCTGATTCTCCAAAAGAGGGCCAAAAACATACACTAGAGAAAAGACAGCTTCTTTGACAAATGGTACTGAGAAAACTGGTTATCCATATGCAAAAGACTGAAACTAGATCCCTATCTCTCTCCCTGTACAAAAAATCAACTCAAAATGGATTAAAGATCTAAATATAAGACCTAAAACTTTGAAATTTCTACAAGAAACCATATGGCAAATACTTCAGAATATAGTCCTAGCCTGCATACAACTCCAAAAGCTTAGGAAATAATAGCTACAATCTTTTCAATTCGAGGAATTTCCTCAAAGTAAAAAGATTCTGCACAATAAAGAAAATGAGAGTGAAGACTTAGACTTTAGAAAACTCATATGCATCTGACACAATTGATTTCTTAAAACCCTCAAAAAATTTAACTCCTCTGGTACAAATACCCCAATTTAAAAAAATGATCAACTGAACTGACCAGATAATTCTCAAACTCAATGGTCAATAGTTATATGATATCTGACATCTACAGCTATCAGGAAAAACGCAAATCAAAACTGTATTGAGATTCCTTTTCACCCTAGTCAGAATGTCTATTTTCAAGAATATGAAAAACAATAAATGCTGGTGAGGGTGGGAAGAAAAGGAACACTTACTATTGGTGGAAATGTGAATTTCCATCAATATAAATCACTATGAAGTTTACTTGAAAACCTAAAAATAGAGCACTCTGATACACACCCGAAGATTTAAAGTTAAAACACTACCAAGACACCTGCATATCCATATTTACTGTAGAACAATTCACAATATTCAATATATGGAACCAGCCTAAAGGCCCAACAGTGAATGAATGGGTGAGTTGAGTAATACCCTCCACAAGGCCCTTGCACCACACTATTTCTTCCTTGTAACCAACCAACCATGGAACTCACCAGAAATTGTGAGCCAAATACACCTCTCCTCTTTAAATTGTAGATGTCCTAGGGATAGGAAAGAAACTAACACAGAAATTTGATACTGGGAAGGTGGGAGGAAGTCATTGCTGTGACTGTATCTGATCATGTGTTTCAGAAACCTTTGGAACTGGCTTTTGGGAAGTTTGCAAAACTTTGAAGATACATGCTAGAGAAGTTCTAGAATGTTGTAAGCAGTACTTGATGGGCAATAGTGACCAGGATTCAGAAGACTGGAATGCTGATAGGAATGCAAACAGTGTAAGCAAGGCCCCTGAGGTTTCAGTTGGGAATAAGGATTCTGGAAAACAGGACTAAAAGCTGTGAATGTTTCATTTTGGAAAAGAATTGGTCTGCATGTTGTCTATGACCTAAGACTGTGTGAGGCCGAATTGAAAAGTGATTAACTAATCTAATGGAGAAAATTACAAGGTAGCCCAATGTTTAGATTGTGGCATGTTTATGGCTGGCTCCCTTCAGCCAGATTGATAGAACTGGGAGGAAAAATAGAGCTGAAAGATATGAAAAGTTTACTGTTTCCCCAAAAAAAGTAGTACCTGCAAGTTAGGGTAGAAAAGAGCCTGACTTCTAACAAGATTTACCACTAAAAAGTAACTAAGCATTTTGCAATAGGAAAGATGGCTCAAAGGCATCTCAGGAATTGACCAACCTCATCTTTATAGGCTCAAGAAGGTAAAAAGGGATAAACTCCTTTGAAATATTGCTTTCAAAAACAGTGCTTATTCAGACATGCCTACATTAAGTGTTTCACTGAGTTTAGCCATCCAGGTACTTAAAGGACCCTGTAGCTGTGATCCAAGGGAGCTTCTAGAAACTGTGAGCCAAACAAACCTCTTATCCTTTAAATTGCAGGTGTTGGATATTTTGTTCCAGCAACAAGGAAGTACTAGAGGGAAAAAAATGAGGTATATATTCACAATGGAGTATTACTCCATTGCAAAGAAAAACAAGAATATGTCATTTGCAAGAAAATTGATGGGGGCTGGGGGTTTAGCTCGGCGGCATAAGCACTTGCCTTGCAAGCGTGCAGTCATGAGTTCGATCCCCGCTATCAAAAAAAAAAAAAAAGAAAGAAAGAAAATTGATGGTATTGGAAGTTGTGTCAACCAAAATAATCCAAACTCAAAAAGACAGGGATCACATCTTTTCCCTAAAATGTGGACTGTAGAAGAAAAAAAGATGGCATAAAAACAGACAAGTAAGTATTAGGACTAAGAAGGAGGGAGAGGAATGTAAATCAGGGTAATAAGGGAGAGAAATAAGTAATATGTACATATGAAAGTTCCATAATAAAACCCGAAATCCATACATATGAAATAATTTTAAGTAAATAAAATAAAATACATAAAGTTAAAAACAAAACATAAAAGAATACTTTTCCTGTAACAGACAGATAATGAATGTATTTTGTGACTCTGTGGTGCATAAGATCACTTTTGCAATTACTCAACTCTGCATCTGTAGAGAAATCAGCCAAAGGTAATAGGTAAACAAATGAGTGGCTGTATTCCAGTAAAATTTCACTCACTAAAACAGGCTGTGAGATCGAACTTAGCCTAGGGGGCCATAGTTTATCAATCCCTGTTTTTTAGCTCTACAACCCCTGATTCTGTCCATTCACTTTTAATCTTTCATTTCACTCCCCCAGAAAATAGAGATTTTGATATTTAAACCAAACCAGTTTAGATTTGAACAGAATGATCTAGAATCATTTAGAAAATTTGACAGAAGATTAATTCTCATGCCCTACCCTTAATTTTTATTCAGTAAATCTTATCTTGGTCCCAAAAATGTTAATTTGTTTCGAGCTTCTCCAGCTGATTCTTATTCAAAGTCAGATTAGTAATTCTAGATAATGGCATAAGGTTCCCCAATGACCTTTTGCAAAGGTTAGTTTCTTAAAATTCTAAAATATGGGTTTTTACCAATTAAATTAGGATGTTTAAAAAATTAACCAGAAATGTATTGTGTGGAACTGGAGCTGCTGACTTCTACATTGGATAAATGTAGATATGTGTCAATGGCAAAAGAAAACAAAAAAGAGATTCATGAATTGTCCTCATGTTTGCAATTACAAAGGTTAAATGTTAGTTTGTTTAACTAACGATATATGTATCCATGATAAGCCATGTTCCTAGAATAAGAACTGGAGAGATTATCAGCTCCTGTCTAATCTCATAAACAGCCAGTTTTTAGTTCTCAAAGGAGGAAAAATTACTGGAGTAGGGGGTGTCTGTTTGACTTTCTAGAGACACAAATATCATTGTAAAATCTACCACCCTAAAAATAAAAAACAAAAAGGGAATGAGAAGACCTCCTCCATAAAACAGAAAAAAATAACAACAATGTCACAGTGATAAAGATATTTAGGCTCCTAAGAGAGAAAATAGGTAGGCCAAAGGAGTCAATTCTGTTGTTCCATAGCACAGCAGGGAAAAAATAATTTAAAATAATGCCTTATGTATCTCAAAATAATTAGAAGTAAGGATGAGGGGTTTACTCACCATAAAGAAATGATAGATATTTAAGGTGATATATATGTTAATTACCTTCAGTTGATCATTCCCCAAAATATATACATGAATCAAACTATCAGACTATCCTACATAAATATGTACCAACATTAAATCAATCAAAAAATAAAATTAAGTACCAAAAATCATACAGCAAAAAAAACTTCTGCTAAAGTAGAACATATCTTAGTTATAGATTTCAAATAATTCCTATATATAAAAGCTTGAGGCCTTCCCCACAGAGAAACTAAGATAGCACATAAAATTATTGATTGAGGCCAGGTGTGGTGGCACACATCTATAATTCCAGCACTTTGGAAGGCTGAAGCAGAAGGATCACTAATCAAGCCCAGCCTGGGGAATTTAGCAATTTTGCAAAAAAATAAAAAGGGGCAGGAGATATAGCTCAGTGCAGAAACCCTGGGCTCACCAGGAATATAGTTCAGTGGCAAAGCACCTTCCTGGCAAGTGCAAGGTCATAAATTCAATCTCCATACCAAAAAAAAAAAAGAAGCCCTGTGTTCAGTCTCTAGTATTAGGATGGGAGTGGTAGGGAGGAGGAAAGAATAGAAAAGAAGACTATGGTTTAAGAAAGGTTTAAGTTTCCAAGAAAAATCAAAAGAACTTACAAAATTTGCAATTTCATTTTAATAATGATAACTTATGCTCTATAATTGTCTGCATAAGTGAAAAAATGCTAATCAATAAAAACTATTATCTATCTGTATTTTCCCCTGTCCAGGATAAACTGATATTAACATTTCACCAGAATTGTTTCTTTAACAGATTGACATGTTATTAAGATTCTTGGCTACCCACTTAGGACCCTGTCTTTCTCTCAGACAGGAATTTTCTTACTCTCAATAAATACTCTGCTCTAAAAAAAAAATTTTTAAACAAAAGATTTACATGTGACAAGTCAAGTTGATATTTAAAATCAGCATCCTTTTTTTCTGAAAACACATTCTATTTGGCTATTTTTTCATCTATTTCAGTTTGTCTTTTTTTTTAATTAATGCTTACTGGTACATTTTATATACACATAATGGTCACATTCATCATAAGGACTTTGTACCTGTACATGACTCATCTCAATTTCCTCTTTTTCTTTCCATTCTCTTACTCTCCCTTCAACCTCTCTTCCCTTCCTTGTTTACAGAAGTTTTATTTTTATTTTTTTCCTTTTCTTCTCATTTTTTTTCTTTTCCCTTCCTTTTTTTTCCCCTAGTTCCAGTCTCCCTAGTTACCCTTCTAATTGAGCATTTTCTTTCTGTTTCACAATATTTGGTATGCATTCTGGTCCTTATTTACTCTTTCGGTTTCCTACACCAGAGAAACAATGTGTGTTTGATTTATTTCACTTAAAAGTATGGTTTGGACCCTGGGGATTTAGCGCAGTGGTTCAAATGCTTTCCCAGTAAGTGCGAGGTCTTCAATCCCCAGTACCAAAAAAAAAAAAAGGTATGATTTCAAAGTACATTCATTTACCTATAAATATCTCAAGTTTATCCATCTTTGTAGCTGAGTAGTACTCCACTGTGTAAAAATAAGCATATTTCTCCATCCATTCACCAGCTGATGAATATTTGGTCTGTTTCCAAGATTTATCTATTACAAACTGCACTGCTGTAAACATAGGTGTGCATATATTACTGTGATATGATGCTTTTAATTCTTTCTGTAAGATACCAAGCAGGGCAATAGCTGGATCAAATGGAACCTCCAGTCCTAATTTTTAGAAATCTCCACACTGATTTCCACAGTGGTTACACCAGTCTATGCTCCCACCAGAAGAAAAAGTGTTCCTTTTTCCCCACAGCCCTGCCAGCTGTTGTTTTTGGTTGGTTTCTTGGTAACAGTCATTCTTTCTGGAGTGAAATGGAGTCTCAGCATTGTTCTAATTTGCATCTCTCAAATGACCAGTGATGTTGAACATTTTTTCATATATTTATTCTCTATTTTGGCCTCTTCATCTGAGAAATGTCTGTTCATTTCAGAAGCCCATTTTTAAACTAGGTCTTTAAATTTGGGGGAGTCTAATTTTTTTGAGTTCTTTATATATTTTAGATATTATTACCTGGTATGAGAAACAGCTGGCAAAAATTTTTCCCCACTCTGTGGTCTGTCTCTTTACTCTCTTGGTTTCTCTTGTTGTACAAAAGCTTTTTAATAAGACCAGTTCCTAGATGTTGATGCTTTGTGATAGTTCATGTGCAATCTGGGTTTTGTTGATAAGGTCTTTGCCTATACCCATGTCTTCAAGTGTTCCCTACCTACTTTCTCTTCCAGCTGATTTACTGTTTCTGCTTTAATATTTAGATCTTTGATCCATTTTTATTTTAGCTTAGTAGATGAGACATCTTCAGAGTGCAGAAAGCCAGTTTTTCTAACACCAGTTATTAAAGAGGCTTTATTTCTCCCAGTGGAGTCCCTAGGTCAAAGATAAAGTGGCTGATTGTGTTTGGTGTTGTTTCCGCATCTTCTAATTTATTCCATTGATCCTTAGTTCTATTTTTTCTTTTTTTTACCAGTTTTTGTCGCTGTTTACTGTTTTTATCACAGAGCTTTTTTGTATGATTTAAAGTCAGGGAATGTGATACCTCCTGACTTGCCCTTGTGGCCCAGAATCATTTTTGCTATTCTAGGTCTCTTCTGGTTCCAAATAAATTTTAGGATTGTTTTCTCTTAAGTCCTGCCTCAACCGTTCATTCAGGCCCTAAATCTGAGTCTCTTGTTTATTAACCTGATAACTCTCTACCTAAAACTTATCATCCAGTTGATATGGCAATCTCAGTCTTTCTAAGTGATCGGCTACCTCCAAACAAATCACAAAACACTTGTTTACTCAGTGTGATAGTATTTGGCTATTTTACTGTCTCAAAATGATATAGGCTTATAGCAGTTATACATAATAAGGCTATCTATGATGTTTGAATCATTATCTAAATGCTTAAAACACATTCATAGTTGCAAAAATACACAAAACCTGGTGAATCAATGATCCTCTTGAGTATAACAGAATTCTCTCTCATCCATTCCCCCCAGGAATTATATGGTACAAATAACTGTTAGAATGCCACAATTTACAACCAGTGGCTTCCTCAAAACCTTTGATTCAATGCCTTTTGAAGAAAATAAAACCATATTTCCACAGTATTAAGCTCTGAAGAATATTTTTGTATGTACAGTAAGAGTGGAATTTTTGGAAGGAAAGAGTGTGTGTGTGTATGTGTGGGTGTGTAGATTCACAAATACAGCTTATATTTAAGGGCTATTTCCAAAGGAAAAGAGGTCAATAACCTTTCTGTCGATAAGGATTTGAAACTGTGAACAATTATCTAATAAAAGTTTTCCAATTAAATTGCTGATTAAGAATAATTTAATATGCATATCAAACAGAAATGAGGAATTCATCATTCAGATGTCAAAAAGTTGAGAACACATATATCATTAATTGCTTTGTTTAGGGATAGCATTCACTGACTGAAGTATATTACAAACAATTGCCCTTTGACCTGATTTCAAGATTAAACGGAAGATACTAAGATTTTACAACATAAGGTCACTAGGTTCATAAGTCACAGATAGCACAGAAGGGATGTGGAATGATTATCTAAAAACAGCTTCATTTTACAAGAATAAAAACAGAAACTTTTCCTCTGGTCAGAAAGCTTAAAAGATTCATGAAAAGAACAAATTCTAGGCTACAATTCTTCTGGTTCTAGTCCTACATCTCCCATATTCTAGAAGGTCATACACAGCAGAGATTGGTGTCCACTTATGCTTTGGAGAACTGGCGTCTACAAAGATGTTTGAATGACAGACACACATAAGCACTCCTAAAGGAATCAAGGATTACTGGCTTTGAAATAACCCAACTGTTCTTCACAAGGGCAGAATGACAAACTTTGCTGTCTGTTGAAATTTTGTTGCCATAAAAAAAAAAAAAAAAATATTTTCCGCATGTCCCTACCTCATTCTTGTTAACAGGAATAAATGATTCATTGAGAAATGACTTTTGACAGCTTCCAATTGCTTGGTAGATTTTTATGACTGCCTTTTACTGGGTCAAGGGACAGCTACTCGTAACCCTTTGGGGCCATTATTGAGTATAAACTCTGTGGCAACTGCACTTGCTACATCATTCATTTAATTGGTGCAAATATAAAACCAGGGAGTAAGACCAAAGTTAACATACTGCATGCAGTGAGCCTCATCCCAGGCAGGAGAGAGAAATGCCTACCCTTAGCTCCAATCACATAAGAGAATGTGGATATATGAATGAGAACAAAGAAAACTAGGACTACATCACAATTCCAAAAGTATGACAAAAGGCCCCTCACATGTTTTTCCACATACAAATGTCCACATATAATACACTTCTACAGAAAGATGTAAAGTACAGTTTTTTGCACTGATATTTTTTCAGCTCACATGCATTATTTTCACTGGTGAGGAATGAGATACAGAATGTCTGAAGCATTTACTCTAGATCACACTAGTTGCCAGCAGAACTCTGTTAAGAATTCACTTCTCAGAGTATGTAGTCTACTATTGCTTCAGTCATACCATAGACCTACCATGATGTTTTACAGCTTCTAACAGGTGTGTGTGTTCAAATGATCTTTCATGATAACAATATTATATTCCTAATTGTGTTGTTATACTCTTGAAGGTACTCATGCAGAAAGCACTATGGTGACTTCCTACCATAACTGCTCTTCTTTTTCTCTTTACTAAAAAACTAAATCAGGCTGAGGGGATGGCACTGTGGTAGAGCACTGGCATGCACAAGATCCTGGGTTCACTCTCCAATGCCACAAAGCAAAATTAAAGTTAAATGAGATAAATAAACAAATAAATAAACACACTATTTTAAAGCAGAGCAACAATGTATTGCTATGCTTAATTGTGTTAATAAAGCCTGAGCTAAAAATAACAATCATTTTGCCAAGCTGGTGAGATTATGATAGATATGTTTCATTTCCTTTTTTTATGTTTTAAAGTTGATCTCATAGTGATTACCTTTTGGAAAGTTGATTATGCTCCCACTTTCAAAACTATTACAGGGTCTTTCCAAGGAAAAAATGAGAACTTGAATTAAGATTGGCTTTGGGTTAAAAAGGAAAAGCTAAGTGATACGATCAAAGGCAAAACCACCCCTTAGGGCTTCAGGTTCTCTGAAGAATTTGTTCTCTTCCCAACATCAGTTAGACTAAAGCAGACGTACAATTATTTACTCAACCAGGTACAATCAAATGAACAAGCATTCTCACAAATTGATAAGGATGGCCTATTTGGACACAAGGTCAAAAGAATCCTTTATAAAAGTTCATTAGAACTTCTATCAGAAAAGGCTGGGGGTTTAGCTCTGTGGCATGAGCACTTGCCTGGTAAGTGTGAGGTCATGAGTTCAATCCCCAATAACAAAAAAACAAAACAAAGCAACTTCTATCATAAAATTACTTTTCATTTGTAGAAAGTAAGTGGTTAAAACTATAGTGCTAAAGAAAAATGTCCTACTGAGTCACAAAGCTAAGAACATCTATAATCATTCTCCTAATATAAATTTTTCTGAAGATTTAATAGTGTGCTGATTCACAACTTCCCACACACTGAGGAGATGAGGAGAAAGAAGTATCTGCCTCTTCCAGTTAACCATAAATGTATAAAGCAAAAATTTATAGGATCACTTCAGAAACATGGGAGTGGTTAGATTCTTTATATTTAGAGAAATTAAGATTCCCCCAATTAAATATATTTTTGAATGAGTCATTTATTGAGTAAGGAAAGATAGCTAGGTGGAGAGAAGAGCATACGCCTTCAGATTTTATATTTTTAAAAATCACAGAAACAAATGCAAATTCAACTGCACAAAGATTATCCTGAATGATGAGCTAAACTTACAAATTGTGAATCAAAGAAATGAATGACAACTGGCAAAGAAACCCAGCTGTAATAAGTAAACACTTAGATACTTTGGGGCAATTACGTGAATACTACACTCTTTCCTTTACAGGAAACAATTTTTCTTCTGGGTAAGGGAAGAGAAATTAATATTTAGTTAGGCTTTACATTGGCCATGCCAAAGGCCTTCCTACATACTAGACCCCCAAACCCTCAGTAAAAGTCTAAGGTGTATGATTCTTTCTCCATGTTACACAGGTAAGAAAGGCCCTGACAGGCAAAGTGGAACCAACCATATGCTACCTGTTACATGCATTCATTCAACAAGTAAAAATTGATTAAGTCCACTCAAAGTCAGGAAAATTAAAAATATTCTGCTTGCTTAAAATCAGAATGACAAATCTAATATTCCTGGAGACATCAAGACTAAAAGGAGTATAAAATTCCCATTCCCACTGGACTATTGATCATGTGGGTAGCAATGAACTAGTTTATTCAGAATCCACATTTTTGGATGAAATCATCCATCATTCTGCACTGCTACAACAACTGCTTCCACAACTAGAAATTTTTGATGAAATGGAAACTCAAGTCCCTCAGTCACCATAACTATATATCAAGTACTCAACAGTCACCTCTGGCAAGTGGCTGCTGTCTTGAGTGCTCCACCATCGCCAAATGTTCTATTAGATGGTCCCACTGGTTCAAAACATTCTAAATTAGCACAGGAATTTAATGGATAGTCTTGCCTCAGAATTTTTTTTCTGAAAAATACTACTTCACATTTGTATAGCACTTCTTGAAAAAGATTGTTTATCTCATTCAGTCTAAAATTGCCCTCCTAGTGTGGTGAAGAGTTATAAAATCTAGAGAGGCTAAGCAATCAACAAGATTGAACATTAGTACCCAGAGGCAGAGAGTATAATCTCTCATTTCCTGGTTCGGCATTTTCAAGGCATAGTGTAAACACGCTCTCAGAAGCTAAACGTGGCTTGAGTCCCAGCAGTTGTGAAACATGGGTCAAATATTTAACTTTTCTGGGTTTCAGTTTGATCATCTGAAAGAACCGGGATGGGCATGACAACATTACAGAAAGTAGCACTATCGAACTTCATTTGTCCTGCTACTGGGATATGACAGCTGCCCTCCTCCTGCACGCTCAGGAGGGATGTTCTTTTTTGTTTTTAATCTTAATAAAAAAATTTTTTTTCAATGTCACTTTCTACAAATAGAATCAACAGACGTGGTTCACAATTTAGGAAGCTGATTTTAAGCATGCTGGCATTTCCAACTGTTATATATATTCTCATCCCAGCTGCTATATTCATGCTACCTCAAAATTGTCAGGATTAGATGAGAATTTAAACAGCCATAAACTCTTACTTGTTGATGTATGATAAACACATCTTTACCTTCCTTTTCTCCCTGAACATCCTGTGAGTCTCCTGTGTATGTATCTCTGACACCCATCTACCTAGGGAGTCTAGCTTCTGTCCTGAATTGATAAGTGACTGAATAAGTTTACTCACAATGCGATAGTGACAAATCATTTCCAGAAGACTAAATATTATATCTTATAATGGAAATCATCAAAAAATTAAGATTAGACATTCACAAATTCATCTTACAGAAATTTTTTAGTGTAATTTCTCCATATTTTGATTACTTAACCAATAGGAAGTTATATTCTAAAATATACTTTAGAAGGCATATTTGCTTAGAAGACCATCACAGGATGAGCCAAAAGCAGACTCTCTTTCTAATAATGTTGGCTCCAAGATACTCAGCTTAATTCATAAATGGTCATAATTTTAGGTCAGTCCTAAATTTAGGGGACAAATAATTTAAGTTTTTAAAGAAGTTTGTACTATATAGATCCTCAAAAGAGTTCTGCAACAAAAAAATGATGAGACAGTAGTATGGCCTCAAAGAAGCACATGCTTTAAGACTTTCTTGCTGATAATGGAAACTAGTTGGCCTAAGAATAGGCTGAAAACTGAGTCTTAAAAATATTTGCCAAAACGTTGCCCTTACACTGCTAACATTTTGCTCTCTAGAGGCTACAGAAGCACTAAGTATACATTTCACTACAACCTGATACCAACCCTGTAAAGCCTGAGGTAGGGTAGGTTTTATCCCATTTTTCCAGCTGAGGAACTTAAGAACCTAAGATGTTTTATGATTCCAATCTTCATGAAACCAGAATTACAATTCAAGTACTTTGCTTCTTCATCTAGTATCTTTTCCATTACCCAAACTACCAAATTAAATGAAACTCTCATTAGAACAGGGCTGAACATAATATCCATATTTCATCTATAAAAATCAAAGCCAACATATAAAGACTGATGCCAGAACCAAACTATAGACAGCCAGTAGGCCAGCCATAGAAGGCAGAGACACTCAGAAAGGTTCAAAAAACAGCGAGGAGTCATAAAATGACATGATGCTATTTAGCTCCATAATTGTGAGCTCTGGAGTCACTTCTGCTACCTTCTGCAGTCCTATTAACCAACAAGAATAGATACAGACAGAATTCATGTTGAGTTTACAGATGGTACAAATTTAAAAAGAATGTTAAGAACACTGGGGAACAAAATCTGCATTTCAAAAAATTCTCAATTAGCCATAAGCCAAATCAATAAGAGAGTTTTAATTAGATAAATATGACTCCCTTATGGACTGGACTATCTCCCCCTATCAAATCTCATATATTGAGGGGTTAAGGCTGTAGCTCAGTGATAGAATGTGTGCTCAGCAAGTATGAGGTCCAAGTTTCAATCCTTAGCACACTTGAACCAAAAAAATTCACATATTGAATTAACTGAGCATCTCTGAATGTGACTATATTTGGAGATAAAGCCTTTATAGCAGTGATTATGTCAAAATGAGGGCATTGGAATAGACCCTTAAAGAATGATTTCTGCTTTCATTGTTTGCTCTTTTTTTCATACCTGTATCTTATAATCAGAGTAACTACTTTGAAGATAACAATGCACAATTATATTAACCATTGTTAATCTCCCATCCTTTTGTTTTGAAATTCTGTATCATCATTTTTATTCTTTTTTAATAAAATAAAATAATTTTTTAAAAAGTAGAATGGATACATCTATTTTGGTGACATAAGAACAAAAGGCAATGTAGAAACACACAGAGGAAAGATCATACAAGAAACTGTATACAGTAGTGGACACCTATAATCCCAGAGCTAGTACTACAGAGGCTGAGGCTGGAAGACCACAAGCTCAGAAGCTTAAAATTAGACTGGACAACATAGTAAGAACCTATCTCAAAAAAAGAAAAATGATCATTGAAGACCACAAAAAGAAGGTGCCCATCTAGGAGCTGAGCAGAAAATAGAACTGCTAACACCTTGGTCTTAGGCATCCAGCCTCCAAACTATGAGAAAATAACTTTTTGTTATATGTGCTACTCAAATAAAAAAAAATCCCATTGTGAAAGTCTTTGGCCTTTTGTTATGGCACCCATGGTAAAGTAATATATTTGCATTCAGGAAATAAAAACAATGCCTGTTGAGAATAAGAAGGTCAACATCTTACTCAACAATCTGTGATGGCAGGCAAGCGGGAGAAGCTCTGGGTAAGTTCCTCCTGTATCTGACCACCAGAAAAGGTACAGCACTGAGTGAATTAGTACAACTCTAATTAACATTTGAGGCAGGAAGGTCTTTGGTGTCAGACATAATATTTGTTCCTACCTTGGCATTTTCTACTTGTTTGATTTTGAGCAAGACATCCGCCTTGTGCCTCAGTGGCTTTATTTGTAAACCAGGACTCCATTAGCTTCAAAGGATGGTTGAGAAGCTGAAAGACAACATGATCATCAAGTGCTTAGCACAAAGCCTAACAGGGAGAAAACAAAACAAAAATTGTTTTGGTTGTTTGTTTGCTGCTGTTGGCTGTTGTTTGGTTTGATTTGGTTTGGTTTTGTTTGCTTGCTTGTTGTTTGTCTGTCTGTTTTTTGAGACAGATTCTTGCTATGTAGTCCATGCTGGCCTCAACTCATGGTCTTCCTACCTTAGCCTCCCAAATCCCAAGACTCCAGCATGCACCCCTGTGGCCAGCAAGGCCACTGATTTTAGTGTTAATATCTTCTCGAGCATAGCTGTCACAGGTGATGTGACAGCTTTGCGATGCTTGGTGATGATCAGATCACATCTGAGTTTTGTTTGGCAAATCAAGCTCAACTTAAAAAGCTTAATGGTTAAAAAAGCAACAAGTGCTAAAATAAACTATTTAGAGAATAAAAAGGTACATCTGTTTGAATGTCTGCACTGTGTCAAGTGCTATATTTTGCCTCCTTAATTTAATCTTCACAATTCCTCTTTAAACTCTATCATTTTTTAACATTTTACAGATGAGGAAACTGAAACTAAAACACATAAAGCCAGTAAATGATTAAGCCAAAATTCAAAGCTGGGTGTGTATGATTTCAAATGATTTTCTCTTCCCCTTCCTGTGTGCTCATAGCAAGTGGACCTGAAACAATATTTAATAGGAAGAATGATGTGGAGATATTAAGGACATTCATAAGGTCACAATATTTGTAAATGTTGTAAAATTTGTTACTGAAAGGATTACTTAGGTTTTGTATAAACCAAGAAACCAAGAAAATGGGAGTTACAGGGAGTAAGAATAAACCTCAATATAAAGTGTTCTACTATGATAGTGAAAAGACAAAATAACTTTCTCTAAGAACATCCACAGAGCAAAATAAAAGATGAATAGTAGGAAATAGGGAGATAGATAGTTCTCATAGGGGAAGGGGAATCAAAGGATGGAGAGAAAGAAGGGATAAAAGTGGGGGGAAAAAAGAAATTGGTATGTGTTACGTGCACGTAACAGCTCAGTACAAATAATGTAAACATTATGTACTGCACACATATACTAATAAACTAAAATAATAAAAGCAATAAAGATAAAGGGAAGGAAGAGGATAAAAATAGAATGAAGATGTGTTCGGTACATATACCAACTCCCCATGAGGAATGAGATCATTATGAACTACAATATTTACTAATAAAAACTTTAAACCATTTAAACAAATAAATGGTTCTACAGGAAAAAAAAAGAACATCCACGTGGACACCTGGCAGCAATGTGCCAAAACATATATTCAAGTTCAATGACGCATTTGTGATAGGTGACTTTTGGGGTTGCTCCCAGACCTAAGATCATGTGTGAGTCTTAATCCATGCACCAGGGATGCATAGGCAATGAAAGCGATAATGAAAAAGACAGAGGTCTAACAACTTGCAATTATTGAGAATCCTACCAAAAATCAGTGACTAGCAAAAAAAAAAAAAAAAAATACTAGCTAACTACCACAGGCAGGAATCCCATACCAGAAGAACTAGAATTCCGGACAGGGAAATCAGAAAGCAATGTGAAGAAGCTTCACTCAGTGTCCTGGCTGCAGAGCTCCAAGTCCTGGGCAGTGGGAAGTCCTAGCTGAACCAGAATAGCATGTTTAGTGGTCAGACTATCAACTATCACATGCTGACCCCACCACTCGGCAACTGTATTTGACCAAGTCATACAGTGAATGCTCGCTAAACATTGGTTCACATTATTGTTATTCCTGAGTATAGACTTATCCCAGGATGTGGGGGCAGAGCCAAAGCTAAACATATGTTACCCTTTTTCAGAAAGCTAAACACAAGCTACCCTTTCTCAGAAGATTATAGCAGGATGGAAGTAAGGACATCACTCAACCATGGAACCTTCTACTTTTAAACCAGAAAATATGACCACACTGTGCTTCTGAGAACTGATACTTACTTATGGAAGTTTCTGAACTAAAGAGAAGATGAAGTTTAAATTGTGGTTAAAATTTCCAGTCACGGTTCTTCTTTTATGTAAAATAGTTTATATGTGTAGTTCAATTCCAGATACATCTGTGGGTAGGGAGCTTGGGTTAATAATGCAGGTTGAACATATTGTCTTTGTTCAGATTCCATCTGGAGTATTACTAGCTGGAGGATTTTTAGCTAAGATCTCTGGACTTCAAATCCCTGTGGAGATGATCACAGTACATACCCCAGAAGGTCAGTATAAAGATTTGCAAAGCCCAACAATACCTGCCTACACAGTAACACTTACCTATTCTAAGTCTGTTAACTGCCAGGTGTCTCCATAAGCAAAAGATACTTGGTAATAAATAAGGCATAGTTCCTGTTCCTACTAAGCCTTCAGGGGTGGTAAAGCCAAAGGCAAAAGCAGAATTCCAGCAAAAAGTGTCAAGTACAATGATACCTTAACCTGTGACTGGATACAGTGTGGCTAGAAAGAGCTAATTTAACCTGGGGAGACTTCCTGAAAGAGGAACACTTGTGTGAAATCTTCAAAGATAAGGAGATAACAAAGTTCTCTAGGATGTTTGGAATCTTTTAGTCAAAATTGATTTCACCCAAATTGTTAGCAAGTAGAGTCTTTTCTGAATATCCTGATTGGTGACAATGGTGAAATAATAATAAAAATAATAACAATAATGCAGAAAATTAAAAGAATTTGCTCAGATCTGTAAAGCATAAATATTTTCTCCAGTTTCTAGGCAGCCATTACTCAATGATTTATGCGATGTATTTTGGTTAAGAAGTATTTTTTCCCCTTAGTACTGAGGATCAAACTCATGACCTCGCACTTAGCCAGGCAGGTTCTTATGCCGCTGAGCTAAATTCCTGCCCCTGATTAAAAAGTACTAACCAAGTAGCTAAAGAAGAAAAAAGTCATTTGAAAACAGGTACTGAGACTCACATCTTTGATATTTAAGAAAAAATGTACAAAAGCTAAGTTAAGTGAGAAAATGTGAAAAACCTAATGAAACATTACCTAAGACCCATCAGTGAGCTAGATTCACATCCTTCTCATGGTCCCAGTTCCTAATGCAGCATTTGGTTTAAAAAAACAGTTTGATTAATTAACACATAAGCAAATAGTTGTACTACTGGCTTTTAAAATGGAGAATTATAAATTGTGATCAAAGTGAACAGAATAAATATCAACTTTTCTGAGAAGACATTAATGTTAAACACTACATTAAGGCTACACATAAATTATCATAATTTAATCTTGTGATGTAAGTCTATTTTATTCCTGTTTGAAGATCTCTTTGCTGATTCAACAAATATTTAGGAAGCACCAATACTTTTTACAGTGAACAAAAGTCTGAGTACTGTACTTGCTTTTATGAACATGGCATTCTTTTTTGGGGGGGTGGCTTTTTGAGGCAGAGTCTCACTATGCAGATCAAACTGGCCTTGAGCTTACATTGTAGCCCAGGCTGGTCTCAAACTCCCAGCCACCTTCCTGTCTCAGCCTCCCGAGTGCTGGGATTACAGGTGTACGCCACCACGCCCAGCTGAATGTTTGCCTTCCTATAAAAGAGACAAATAATAAATACAGTTGTCCCCCAGGACATGCAAACATTTTATTCCAAGTCACCCATAGCTATCATAATCCATGGATGTTACATCTCTCACTTGCATACGAATTACACTTATTTTCACGTATACAGTACTTTGCACATCTTTAGTTTACTTATATACTCAATACAATACAAACGCTAAATAAATAGTTGTTACACTACATTTTTTAGGGTATAGTGAACTAATTATGTGTTCATCCCAGATACAATTATTTTCAAATATTTTTTTCTGTGCAGTTGATCGTATCCATGTACATAGAACCCACAGAGATAGATGGTTAGTTGTAATAAAGTATAACTTAGCAACTGATATAAAATTAAGTAATATAACACAGCATAACATAATGCTATATACAACTTTGTTTAATAGTGTGTCCTCCAGGAAACAGACTGTGAGACAGTGGACATTTGGGGCTGTGATTTAGTCTGAACAAACACCGCAGCCAATCCCACCAGGAGCTCTCAAGTTGGAATGACCCTCAAATCTCTCCAAGACAAGTCCAGGCATCTGGGATTCTGCGGCTGTGCAGTCACCAGACTTCCCTACAATCTGTGCTGGCAGGAACAGTACATGGGCTTGGGTGAAGTAGCCCTCTTCAGCCAAGGGCAATTGTCAAGAGGGCTGACTGCTGAGGACTGTCACCTGGCAACACTCCCAGAGCTCGGGAGAAATCCTTCCGTCACAAACATTGTGCCTATGACTTGTTAGTCTCTCGCCCAACAGAACATAAGTACCACAAGGACATGGATCTGGTGTTTCCTCTGATGTATCTAAGGCACCTAAATCCAGGTACCTGCATGTGACAGGCACTTCATGTTTATTAAGTTAATGAGTTAATAATAGTATTATTGTACCACAGAGCATAGACCTAAACCAAGTTTCTGAAGGATGATGCTTAGTTGGAATCTAGACATTTTAAATAGTTTGTATCCGTTACAAGCACAAAACTTTTACAAATATGTGTCTCCTTAAAATCTTCTAAAAACTTGGACTAGTTGTTTGAAAGTCTTCTTATAAGTTGCTTAATACTGAATGGTCACTCTGTCCTCTTCCCCCAAATTCATATGTTAAATTCCTACCCCTCAGTAACACAAAATATAACCATATTTGGAGATAAGGTTTTAAAGAAGAAAGAAGTTTAAATAGTCTTCAGGATTGGCTGTAATTCAGTATGAGGTGTCCTTATAAGGAGGAAATTTGAGCATAGACAGGCACGCACACACGCGCGCGCGCGCACACACACACGCACTGACAAAAAGTCGTATGAGGGGGGACAGGCATAAACAGGAAGAGAAGCCTTAGAAGGGACAACCCACTATCACCTTGACTTTAGACTTTAGCCTCCAGAAATAAGTGAAATAAATGTCTTCAGCTTAAATCACTAAGTCCAGAGTACTTCCCAGTACCGACTCCTCCCTTCCCTACTCCTGTCTCCTGACCACCTTGTGCTGAGCAGTTTTTCTTTCCCCATCCTTTCCACCATGCCATGTCTTCCCTGGAGCTAGCAAACCATTGACTGAATCCTCTGAAACCCAAAATAATTCTCTCTTCCTTCAAGTTTCTGGAGTTTGATATTTTGTTCCAGGCACAGGAAAGTGAATATTATATTTCTTATATGGCTAAATAGGCAAATAGCTACCTCTCCCATATTATTGCTGTTCATTTGTGCTTACATAATTAGTCTTTTTTTTTAATCTGGAGTTTCTCTGCAAGGGTCATTTCTGGAATACTTGTCTATTTGGTGAGCATTCACTCACTTAAAACAATATAATCCGTAAATCCACTTACTAAACTGTTCTTCAAAAGTCTGGAAGCAAACAAAAGAGTGGAAAGAATGACTCCCTCCCATCTTAAGCATTTGGAACTCCAAACCCCTCTTGGGAAAACTTCCACACTGTTCAAGACACAAAGGAATTAGATGTAAGGACCCAAGAAGGTTACTGAGGACTGTGGGTACCAATCTACTCCACAAGTCCTAGTAAGCTTAATTTCCTTCCTACATGACAGTATTAGGCAAAGACAAATAATACTGCTCATATTCTCTTTCCAGACTCCAGCTGATTGCCTGTAACCGACCTCTGGGATGCATGAACCTCCACCTTGGAAACCAGTTTCCTTGAATAAACAAAGAGAACAGCTGTTTCTTGAATTACTTCTTAGACAAAAAAAAATCTCTGCCCTTGTTCTATTCTGTGTAAAATTATCACGGCCCTGGGTGACCTGCCACCCTCTGAACTGCCTCAGAAATGCTTCTGAAACACCAAAGGCAGCCCTTGTGCTCCTCACTGAGAGACATTCACTGTCCTGGAATTGCACCACCCAAAACTGCCATAAAGCTCTCTCCTCTCTATCAGAAACAAAATTGTGAAATCACTTGGCATTCCCTAAAGGGGATCTAAGGTCAAGGGTTACTCTTCGGTATTTGAATCTCTTTGACTTCAGCCCAATGCATGTACAATATAGAAGCTACGTAACTGAATTTCCTTTCCTCGGCCTGCCTGGGATGTCGTCTGCCACTCATCAAGGCCGATGCCTAAGAAAAGGGTTTAGAGAACCGCATTTTAATGTCACTGAGCAGATAACGTATTAACTGTTAATTGACACAGGAAAATGCTCCAGGACATTGTTTTGAAGACAGTGAGTTATTATTCCAGTGCCATTTTTCTTACAGTTTTCAGTAAGGATATTACTGAACTCCCTGTATTCCTCGCATGATAGGATAGGTCATAATTTCTCCGTTTTGTGATGATTAGCTAAAATATCTTTAACAATATCCTTCAGAGACCAAGTGATCTTTAGACTGATTTTCCTTTGGTGTTTGTCTTGTTTTAACCATGCCAACAAAGTTCTCTCCTTGGAGACATAATTCTGTTTCACAAATTTTTTTTTTTTTTTGTACCAGGGATCGAACTCACAACCTCGCGCTTGCCAGGCAGGTGCTTAAGCCACTGAGCTAAATCCCCAGCCCTGTCTTATAATTTTAAAAAAGCACAAAGCACAGTGATAAGGCCAAGGATGGTGGCCCATTCCTTATAATCCCAACATTTTGGAAGACCAGAGCAGAAGGAGCACAAGTTTTACTTCAGCCTGGGCAACTTACTGGCTTAGCAAAACCCTGTGTAAAAATAAAAAGAAAGAAAGAAAGAAAGAAAGAAAGAAAGAAAGAAAGAAAGAAAGAAAGAAAGAGAGAGAGAGAGAGAGAAAGAGAGAGAGAAAGAAAGAAAAGAAAGAAAGAAAGAAAGAAAGAAAGAAAGAAAGAAAGAAAGAAAGAAAGAAAGAAAGAAAGAAAGAGAGGTGGGGACACAGTGCAGTGTGAAGGTTCTGGGTCTATTATTAAGAAAAATGAAGTAATTAGTTCTAAATCATTTGTATTTCTTCAAATTGTCTTCCAACCTCTGTTAAAGTCCTCATACACATTATTTATATGTTATATAAAGTGTGCTTACACTATCTTGTTTTCAGTTTTTTTCAATTAAAGACATGTATGTATTAGTTGACTAATTTAGATAACTTTCAGCTCACCATCATTTAAAAAAGTGACAATATGTACCTGTTATGATTATTTTGTGGATCTAATTATGCTAAAATAGATGAAATCACCAAACAAAATGAAAGGAACGTGGTTAAATTTCAGTTTAATGTGAACACATGGATAGAATCTGCAAAATTATAATGTTAATAATTAGCTCTCAAATTCTTTTGAGACAGTTTAATTATCCAGCTCATTGTCCGTGTCCACCAATAAAATTGCTAAACACAATGAATCTATACATAAATCATATTCCACACACTTCTGAAAAAAAATAAGTGAAATTTGTCACTTTTCTTATTAATACAAACAGTAAGAAAAACTACTTATAGAGTGCCTTGCCATTTGCAACTTGTTTTCACTCATTTATTCAAACCTATTATAAATCTCATAAGGTTAATATATAAATGAAAAATTGAGCCTTGGAAAGCAAAAGTGTGCCAGTTTAGATCAGATTTAGGTCTTCACACTCCAAACACATCATTTCTACCATGGCACACCATCTGAACACTGCTCGCCAGAAAGCATTTAGTTTGAAAGTATTCTTGTTTGTGTGTATGCGTGTGTGCACGTGCATGTGTGTGCAAGCACACTCACACACGCATTTAAGTTTCATAGGTCTTCAAAGATGCCATAATGTCTCTTAATGGGCATGTTGCTGTGTGCTGCAAGGCTGTACAATTTATTATACATGAGCCTACTGAGTTTTCTACTGTGTGAACTGTCTACAGGAAGTAGAATCTCTTACCACATCCTATTCATCCTGCCCCTTTGCCCTTATAACAAACAAAAATTCTTTTTCAATCCCCATCATGCTCAGTTGACTGGCAATAATCCCCCAGAGTAACAAACATTGAAAAAGACCTTTCTCCTGAAGCTAAGGTACCCAACCAAAGTCCTGAGAACCAGGACAATTCATAATGTGTGCTGTGCTCGGAATCCTACAGTGCAGCGAGCTTGAATCTCAGCTTCTTAACAGCAGGATCCTTCTGTAGGTGCAGACTCAGCTGAAGTCCACCACGTTACTCCATTTCTAACCATTTTGGCACTGCTCTGGGCACCCAAACAGCTTTCCCATGTGTCTTTCAGTGAGGGAATTTCCTCACACCATGGCTGACCGCCACTCGTCCAAGCATCTACACTCCCAGGGTTTGTCTAGAGCCCAACTCGCCTTTGAGATTGGAGGCAGGAGGGTGGTCAGCTCTCTGGGGCATTCATTCCAACAGGGAGGGGCTTTTCATTGTGTGTTTCCAGTCTACGCCCTGCCAATTTCAGTATTAAAGCAGTAAGGCATCATCATGTCTCCCAAAGGGAAAGAAGGTAAACTTGTACCAAGAAAATCTTTTTTGAAACTTCTTGACCTTATTAAATAGTTTCACAGAGAAGAAAATTTGTTAACAATTTTACATATCTTGGGTACAATAAGCCAAATTTAATTCTCAGAGCTACATTTTGGCTAACTTAATGATTTGATCATTACATTTTAGAAAGGTCAGTATGAACAATAAAGTTTTCAGTAGCTCCCTGAGCCCTGGAAAAAATGATTTTTTTTTTTTTTTTTGGAATAGGGGCTAGCACTAGACCAACACATTTCTGCCTGCCTTTGTATATTTCTAGTACAATACTAAAAACAATGATACATTATTATTTAATATTGATTTACTTAACATTTTTACCAGTTAGGTACATTTTTACCAGTTAGCATCATCTTAATTGTCTCCCAGAGAAAGTTGTCAGGGGAAACATTGCAAGTTCCTCCATTTTTTAAAATAAAACACAAAGATCTAACAAAAAAAAAAAAAAAGATAATACAGTTTTCCCACAGTCATAAGCCAATGGCAGATATAAAAACCACGAGTCAATTAATCCTATTCTCCTATGTTAGTATTCTTCATCTTCTGTGTTCCAGAGAACAAATATTATATATATGTGTGTGTGAATATATATTCTTATGTCTATAAACATTCCATCATTGTAGTAAGATTATTTCTGTATGAGGTGTTTTCTTCATACCTTGTTTTTTACTATTCTCATTAGGAACTCTAAATTTCTGTTATTTCTCTAGGTTTTTAACACTACTTTGAAATCCTAATGGTATCCACTAAGAAGCACTCATATTAGATAAATAATTTGATTCCAAATCTAAGAGAAGCCATAATTGATTAATGTGATGGCTACATGAGGGTTTTAGGTGGTTAATGAACACTAAGCAAAACATATCAATAACTGCTAATTAAACTAAGCATGAATTATGGAGCATAAAATTTCAGGAATCACTTTTCCCTTTCAGTTCTCACAGTTCTATTTTTAAAGTTTTCTCTACTTTAAATGCAGTCTTTCCAGTTGTACTTTGCTGCTTTTTCCATTTCTGTATGAAAAGTTAAGGAAAATATAAAGCCATCTGAGTATTTCCACCTTAGAAATTATAGCAGTTTTGTTCCACCCTCTAGCATTCAAATCTTGTTCCTTCCTGTTTGAGTTGGATGACTTTTCACTTACAGGAACCGAATGTAATCCTCTGAGTTCTTCGGTTCACATTCTCTACCATGTGTGGTCAATTAAATCCCAGCAGAACAGAGGAGTTTTCATTCGAACTACCACACTTCCTAGGAAACAGCAGGGTTTGCATCTAGTTTCTAAACATTGTTGGTTCTTGCTGGTACCATTTCTTCTCAATAACCTTAACTCAGAGGACATTGAACAGACAGGACTCCACACCTATGGAACTTGGCAGAGAATCACTCTTTTGAAAGAAACCACACTATTTTCATTAAAGATCTCAGTCATTCCTACTTATCATGGTGTTGTCTTTATTTTCTATAAATGCTTTCATGCAAGTGTACACCTGGATTTTAAAGTGAATGCAACATTCAGAGAAAGTCTACATAAAATTACCTCTAGCAAAATAAAATCGGAAGACAAAACAAAAGCCTGGAAGACAACCATGAAAAATGAGACACACAGTGAAAAGATATTTTGCACTTGTTTTAATGGAGATTTTGTTGTTGTTAGCAGGGTACAGGTTTCAAAAATGTGCAAATCAATTTTTTAAAAGTAATAAAATTTTGGATTACTTTGTGGTTCTCTTGTAAAATGTGCTTAAACCTGATAATTGAAAAAATGTTTTAGTTTGGTTTTGCGATAACTGTTTAAACATGCCTATGGTAAATTAGTTGTCATTGGGTTACACATAGTGCAGAAAGCATGCACTTGGTGTTTGAAAAGATAAAAATATCTTATGATAAAACTCCATTAACATGGATTTTCCTCTTTGACCATAGGTAGCCATATATCCTTGAGATATTAAAAAAGTAGCAATTACTGAAGTATGAATTGAGTTACAGGGAACATCTTTTCCTACCTAACAATACAAACTGTGTGTCTTAGACTTTGAGCTTTTTGATATATACCTTTGTGCACATTTAATTTGTTACCTTTTTACTTTTTATTTTTATAAAGAGTACTGCATATCGCAGTTGAACCTCCATGAATTACAGCTGCTACCACACAACCGGCACATTTATTGATACTTTTTCTTAAGTGTGTGCAATTTCAAGCAAAATTAGTTTAATAATTTAGCTTAAATACAATTACTTAAGCTCTAAACCATTTTGAGGAAAATGTCAAATATGGATTGATTTTCCCAAGCAGTGGCAGAGTCTATGATGTCTTTACTTCATCATGCGATGAATAATACACAAAGGAAAGGCCTTCAGTCCGACTGATCTGAAAAACATCTTTCCAGAATAAATACTTGCCAGAAGCTAAAAGAATCAGACTTTTTGAAAGGCTCTGTTGTTTGCTCTGTCCAGCAACTTTGGTCTTCCATCTGTTCCTCAGTCCCAGCTGCCCATCACCCAGTTGTTCACAGTCTGATCTCTTGTCCTGTGATGCTTTTATCTCCCCTGAACTGGGCCTTCCTCTTCCTTCAGGATACACATCACCCTGTCCAAACATTTTCACACATCCCAATCCAAAATAAGTCTCTTGTTATTCTCTCGCATGACATTTTTTTCTTTGTAGTACTTGCCATAGTGGGTATTGGGTATATTATATTGCAATATTTGAGAGACAATAGATGATCAATGGTAAATAGATAGATAGATAAATAGATGATAGATAGATAGAGACAGATATCAACATATCCTATTGATATAGCATTGAGGATGCTAGCAAACTACCATATTAAGCACCTCAAAAAAAAAAAATAGTGTGTCAAGCTATGACACTGTTTCAGTTTTAGGATGTATCCTGAAATCAAAGATATTAAAACACTATGGGGCAGCATAAAGAAAGAAACCAGTTCTCCCTTCCCATAAGCCACACAAACCAGGTGGGCCCAGGAAGAGAGAAACCAGGTACGCAGGCTAAGAAAAGAATTCCCATCCCCACCCCGTAAACAACTGGCTGGTTCAGAGGGAGGACAGGCTGAGTTGATAGCAACTGAGGTACAAAAACAACTAAATGCTTGCACTGTTTGACTGACTTCTCAGGCCTAATGCTGGTATTCAGAGCATCTACTAGGAGGGTAACAGTATATAATATAGCAAAATATGGAAGATTTCCTTCTGTCTTGTTTTTGAAATCCAATATTGTTCTCACTGTTTAGTTTTGTTCCAACTTCTTGTTTTGTTTTATTTAAGTTCTGTTTTGACTGGTTTTATTCTGTTTGGTTTCATCTGATTTTGCGATGTCTGATGGTGTATGGACAACCATTCTGGTGATAAAGAGATATAATATGGTAGCCATTGTTGATTTCCTATTATCCTATTTTAACGTTCTGTACCACTGTCACTGTTTTGTTTTAATTGGTTTTATTCTATTTTGTTTTGTTAGCTTTTATTCTCTTTAAAATAAAAACATTTAAATACTATAGGGGAAATGGATGCTTTAGGATCAATGGAACATTATATATAGGTCTGTGTCCTCACTGATCAAAAATATCACACATGACCCAGGCAGGTGATACTACATAGTGAGACCCTGATGAGAGAGAGAGAAAGAGAGAGAAAGAGAGAGAGAGAGAGAGAAATATTGTTTCTTTGGCACATTGTCTAGCCTGTGATACATATTTATTGAATAAATAAGTACATGGATGGGCAGAGAGCTATGATTATATTTGTGCTTAAATAACATGTCATGAAAAGATCTGATTCTCATCAACATATACATATTTTTCACACTCAGAAATGTGAACTTCACTGTTATATTAAAAGATGGAAAATGAAAAAATTTCTGTAACCACTGTTTCAACATACCATCTCCTCTTATATCTGTCAGTGTATGCTTGTTCCATGTTTCAATGCATCCCATAAACTTACAGAGTCTGGTTGTTGAATGAAATCACAAAGTTTGTTTGTTTCAGCCTCAATTAATTTCTGGATTAAACTAGAAGAAACTCTATTATTCTTTTCAGCATTTAAACTTGGCTTAGGTGATACAGAAGTTAGTTTCTTATCTATTCCATATTGCCTAAATTATCTTTAAAAAAACAAGACTCCATGGAGGAAGAGATTGTCTATCACCCACTATTTAAACCCACCCTGGTCTTTTGATCCACATTTTATAGATTAAGTGCAATTGTTTAGTTATTTGGTTATCTTTTTACTTGGGAAGTAAATAGCTAGTAATAGTGTAGCTCTAGCAGAATTCTCCACAAAACCCAAAAAAGAAGTAGAAATTCATTTAGCATATAACAACATAAACATGTAAAATAAATATGCTTCTGGTTAAAATCTACCTCTCACTGAAATAATCATTGGTGTTTTCTAGGCTTTACTACTGTGTAGACAGAGAAATACACATTAGTAGGGGATTAAGCCTGTCGCAGTAACCGTAGAATGTGTGTGCTGGTGTTCTCCACAACGATGGCGGTCGGCCTCTCTTCTTCTTCCCAACCTATAAACTACAACTTCAGCTAATCTGGGACAGTAATGGAAGCTATGTCTTGCTAACACAATAAGAACAGCACCACGGAAACTGTCTGAAAAAATCCAGGGTTACTGGACTGTTTCCATTTATGTTAACTTACACACAGAATTAGTTTAAAGTTCCTCAGTGCTCCTAACTGAACAGAAAGATGACAAGAACAGCGATTTGAGTGTTATTGCTCTATTGCTTTTCTGCTAGGTGTGAGACAGCACTTTGCCCTGTTAAATCACAGCAAATAATGTTCTGAAGTCATTTCCAGATTTATAGCTCAACCCAGAAGGTTGATGCTAAGAAGTCTCCAGAAATGGATCAAATTTTCAATTCAAATGAACAGAGCAACTACGTATCTCATGCCTCATAGATCTCCAAATTTAACTCAAAACCTGTTCCTTTCTTCCAGATGGCACATAGAGTGGGGGGGGGGGCAGAATTAGCAAGCAAACCCAAAAAGACAAAGTTGCTCTGTTTCCAATGATGTCTGCTGCCAGCCAGCTTTTACCGAAGCCAGTGTTACTAAGCAGAAAGAGGTAAGAATAAGTTAGAAGCAGGTAAGCAAGAAGTTTCAGGTGTGCAGGAGGTTTTAATCTTTTAGGAATTTCCTTTCATAAGACCATTAAATGAGACTTTTTTCTTTCCCTCAAAACAAAAGCACTCAAACACAGTGGTACATGTCTGCAGTGCCAGCACTTGGGAGGTTGAGACAGAAGGATTGTCACAAGTTTAAGGCCAGTGTAGATCATACAGTCAATTCAAGGGTCAGGCTGAACTATATAGAAAAACCTTGTCTCAGCCAGGGATTTAGCTCAGTGGTATAAGTGCCTGCCTGGCAAGTGCGAGGTCATGAGTTCGATACCCGATACAAAAGAAAAAGAGAGAGAGAAAGAAAGAAAGAAAGAAAGAAAGAAAGAAAGAAAGAAAGAAACCTTGTCTGAAAAAATCAAAACCAAAAATTTTTAAAAATTAAGTAAAAAGATTTTTAAACAGTTATTTACCCAGAAGATTTCTAGTATCATCTCCCTTTCCGTCATGATAGTATTTCTCTTCTCAGTGATGGCTTGTATCACTTGCATAAGAGAGTTAGCTCAGGTGTTTGAGATTTCATAGTTGGTAAGTTTGTCACTTGTATCCAGCTTTCCAAGAAAAAAATATATTAAGTCAGATTGAAGAAGATAAAAAAGAAAGAGAAAGGGAAAGAAAAGGAAGAAATTAGACATCACATTCCTTTTCTTCTTTTCAGATCTTCAAAAATTCTTAATATCAAAAAATGTGGGGCCAGGTGTGGTGGCACACTTTTGTAATCCCAGCACTCAAGAGGCTGAGGCAGGCAGATCATTGCAAGTTCAAGACCAGCCTGGGCTACAAAGTGAGGCTAAGGCCAGCTGAACTGCATAGCAAGACTGTCTCAAAAAGTCAAAAAAAAAAAAAAGTAAATTTACTGGGTTTTTCCTATATTTTCTTACTAATAGCATTTTATTTACCTCTGTTCCATCATCGTATCCTTATACTCCAAGAAATGAGAGATTCAAATAAGAAATGCTCCTATAGCCAGGGATTTAGCTCAGTGGCATAAGCACCTGCCTGGCAAGCACAAGGTTGTGAGTTCAATCCTCAGTACAAAAAAAAAAAAAAAAGACAGAAAGAAAGAAATGCTCCTACAATGCTCCTAGAACTGAATTTTATTTTGATTCTTCATAGGCAATAAAAATTAATTGGAGGCCAGGGATTTAGCTCAGCGGCACAAGCACCTGCCTGGTAAGGATGAGGTTGTGAGTTCCATCCCCCGTACCCCCCCACCAAAAAGAAAGAAAGAAAGAAAGAAAGAAAGAAAGAAAGAAAGAAAGAAAGAAAGAAAGAAAGAAAGAATAATGAATTTGAGGCCAGGAAAATAGCTCCTGCCCGGCAAGTGCAAGATCCTGAGTTTGGTTCCCAGTACTGAAGGAAAAAAAAAGCATCGCTATTTCCTACATATCTCCAACAATCTTTCTTTTTATTTCCTTTGCTTTATTTCTTTTGGGGGGGTGAGGAGGGGGTTTGAGACAGGGTATCACTGTATAGTTCAGGCTTATCTTGAACTTGCTACGTACCCCAGGCTGGTCTTAAATTCATGGTGATCCTCCCGCCTTAACCTCCTGAGTGCTGAGATTTCAGGTGTGTGCCTCCACATTCAGCTCCTTTGCTTCATTTCTGATCTTCTTCTCTTCCTAACCTTTGTATTATCTCTCTCCTTCTTTTCTATCTTCTTATTCTTCATTGACCTCAGAATATTTTGTCCATGAATAGAGCAAATGATTTTTTAAAAAAAAAAAATACATGCTGGAGCTGACTAAGAAAAGGTCAAAAAGTGACATCACACATTCACAAGTACATGAAGCAGCTGGAACACCCAGACACTTCTGGTTTCATGCAAGTTGGTGCAACTCCTGTATGGTTAAAGCTGAACATGTGCCCATTCTAAACAACCCGGAATTCTACTCTTAGAGAAGCACTCAACAGAAACACATATGCATACAGCAAAAGACAAACAGAAGAATGTTCCTAACAGCACTGTTCACAGTAACCAAAAACTGGAAACTACCCAATTCTCCATCAACAGCAGAATGGATATATAAATCATATAGTAGAATACTAAAGAAAAATTCAAATAAAGGAAATTACTGGTATGTGAATGAGTCTCACAATTATAACACAAATGAAAAAAATCCCTTTTAAAAAGAGTGCCAGAAACAGAGAAGTTTCAAAATCCAGGAGAAACAGTCTATTGTGATTTTTTTTTTTTAAAGTAATGGTAACTCACAGGGCTGGGGATTTAGCTCAGCAGCATAAGCGCTTGCCTTGCAAGCGCATGGTTGTGAGTTCGATCCCCGGTACCAATAAAAAAAAAAAAAGTAATGGTAACTTACAGAGGAGAGCTTAATGACTGGGACAGAGCAAAAACAAGGCTTCTAGGGTGTTGATAAAATAGGATATCTTAAATTAGATGTTAGTTATCTGGATACTTTCATACTCAAATTCATATTAAGGTATGTGTATGAGTCAAGACTCTCTAGAGGTGGACATATACACACATACATACTGAAGTGTATTATCGAAATTCATGAAATTGTGATGGCCAAAAAGTCCCATGAGCTACCATCTGCAAGCTTGAGACCCAGGATGCTAGTGACAGGAGGGGCCTGGTAAAAATCAGAGCTCAAAATCTGAAAACCAGGAGCTCTCATGTCTGAGGGCAGGAAAAGATGAATGTTCCAGCTCCGAAAGAGTCTGGTTTCATTGTTCCTCTGCCATTTTCCTTCTCTCTGGGCCCTCAGTGGACTGAATAATGCCTACTCCCATTGACAGAGATCATATGAGTCCAAGGATTCAAATGCTACCTTCTCTCGGGAACACCTCCAGAGACACACTCAGAAATAAATGTGTTACCAGCTACCCAGGCATCCCTTAATTCACGACACATAAATTATCCATCAGAATATGTTAAATATATCTTGGTTTGTAAAAGCCATACTAGCACTTTAATAAGATTGTTTCCCTCCAGAATTACTCCTAAACTCTCTCTAAATTGTACAGTTTAGAATTTAACCTACCATCAGAATGAGCTGACAAGGATTAAATTCAATATGCATCATCACATGATATCAACAGATTGCCCAGCTCAAGGTTCTAGCAGTGTTTGGTACTAGAATGTAAATTACATATGATAATCAGCTAATATTTAAAATAGAGATAGATGGAAACATCAACAACCATAACTTTATTATATTTAATAAAAATTGGAGGGACAATACTAACATCTATAGATTGAGTTTCATTGTTTTCTGGCTCAAAGTAATTATCTAAACCTTTCTGAATGATGTGTCCCTAATAATGTTAAGGTTAATGGTTGATAGATAAAAATTAGTATGGTGACATGATGATAGCTGCTAACGTTTATTAACACCAGACACATATATTTAACTAAAAAAATTGGAGTTTTGCATTATATCAGTCTTCCACCTATTTTACTATCTATGCAAAGTCCCACAGATATAGTAATATATCTCAGAATCATACTTGACTTTTTTCAGTAAAACTTTCATTGACTTAGGCTCAACCTAGTGTCTACTCTAACCCCATGTCTTTCTTTGACAGCAACTTATTTTTATTTTAAACTGTAAGACACAAACCACCTTATACACGTATTTTCAAATTCCATTGGCAACTGTACGTTTTGGGGGGAGCTACATGTGCTTCCCACATACTAGACTCATTCTGAAAATTGACCTCTTTGGAGCTGTATTTTGCCTTCTTTACTGTCCTATTTCCCTAATTTTCTGTGCTTTTTTTAAGTGACTCCATAGTTCATCCGTGTCTGTGAAAGCCATTTTACATTCTTTTTTTGCAAAAGGCAGTCGTGCCAGGTCAGATCCCCTGAGAAACAGATGCTGAGATGTTAGCAGAGGTGTAGCAGGTGGGTTGGGGGAGATATTGGTGGAAGATAGAGGGGAAGAAGCGGAAGTGACCCAGGAAGAAGCTCCCAGGGCAATGTGCAGGTGTGGCTGCCCTGGAAGAAGAGAAAAGAAAGGAAGATTGGTTGGGAGGAGTCTCAGCCTGCAAGGCTGCCCCATGAGATGTTCACCCAGGTTGAAAATTGAGAGAAACTTGGTTATCTGGAAAGTCCCAGATCCCATTGATTTGCACTTGTCGGCTGGGAACAGCCAGGAAAAGTGTGGGCACTTTGGTGGATGCTGAGATCTTGTGGCCCAGGCTCTTCCTCAGCAGTGCTCCCCACAGCAGTCTCTCTTGAAGGAGATTTCAATGGCAAATTTTTGTGGCCTTCTCAACAGTATACAAATACACAAGGAAGCTGCATAGGCTGAATGTTGTATACCTCTAAATGCACATGTTGGAACCTAACCATAATAAGATTGTATTTGCAGTTAACCTGGGATAGGAGGGAGGGAATCAGGGTTGGACGAGTCATGAAGGAGAGGGGATTAATGTCCTTATCTGAAAAGACATCACCAGAAAGCTCACTCCCATCATTTCTCTGTCCCTACAGTACACAAGGAGGTCAGGGGAGCACACAGCAGAAAAGATCCCCAAGCCAAAAGGATTGGCTCCAGAATTGTAGCTACATCGGCAGCACTTTGATCTTGGACTTCCGGTGTGCAGAATTTTGAAGAAAAAAAAGTCTCTGTCGTTTAGCCCATCCAGGATCTGATATTTTGTTATGGCAGCTGATTCAAATGCAGAAGTATTCATAAATAACTGTACCCTCATTATTTCATAGCTGTCATGGTAATTCTATCCAAACAAATATTTATTAAAACCTATCATTCTCATATTTTCAGGTTATAATGGATTAAAACCACATACTAAGCTAAGACATGCTTCTTATAATACAAAGTATGCTTCTTTTATATGAGACAGTAATCCGTAGGCTGGGGGAAGGTACCTTCCTGACACCTGGAATGTAGGATTCGCTGCAACATGTAATTGTGCGATTATCACTGTGGTTATTTTTCATTGTGTCACACAGCAAGATAAAAATGAAAGGAATCTCAGATTTTACTTTTCCTTCTGTTTCCATGGACACAGGTTTATAATTTTACATGAAAGTCAAAATCTGTCACTCTCCTTAAATCTGTTCTTGGAGCTATTTGACTAACAGCTTAGACTAATGCAGTAAAATAATTAAGAAACCAACAAAGAAAACACACAAAACAAAGGAAAGTGAGCCCCTTCTTATAGCTGAGAACAACTGGGAAATGACTGCAGAGTGAACTCATGGCTCAGGACAAGGATGAACAGAAGCCAATAAAGTACTTAATGAATTCAAGTGTTGTAGAGCATTGCATAGGATCTCAGGATGCAATGTGGATATATTTTGCTTTTAATCCTGAAATGATAACATTAATGTGTCTTTTAAACATAACACATCCTAATAATAGTTAATACTATATCTGCCTCCTGTTCTCTTTAACAACTACATAGATGTACTACCTCAACAGTTTCCAGAATCTTCCCTATTCATAATTATCTTCGGCCTAATTGATTATGGCTGATTCTCCTGTTTCACAGGTCCTGGGTCTTTAAACCATGCATATTGCTCTCCTCCACTATGAAGCATTTGTTTATTTTATTACAGAGATTTATTAAGACTTTGTTTTGTGTGAAAAATACTGGCAAATCATGATTGACAGAACCAGAGAGAAGTGTTTTCAGATGTTATATCCAAAAATATGTATTTAGGAAAGCAAAATTAAGAATAAAAAGAATAATAAAATAAAGAATGTTTCATAGTTACAGGAGGATTTACTTCACTAACAGTGGGCCATGTCTGCATTATGAGCTCTTGCACGCAAAGTTGCCCATCTAATTGGAGTGAGCCCATGCAGAGTAATCTCCTTTTGTGAACAACTCAGAGTCAACACATGTGAGACCTACACTCCATTTGTAAAATCCTTTTGCCTTTGCTGTATAACATAACCAATTGCAGGACTGAAATCCCTCACATTCACAGATCTGCCCAAATGCTGGGAATGATACAAAGTGTGTACATTGAGAGGTGAGAACCATGGAATCCAACATGGTATGTTGTCTATCACAGTGAACAATGTATCTCCACTTCATAGATAGTGGTAGAGTCTTACTGCAGTACTGAAAGCACAACTGGATTCAATTAATCTAAATACTCTACCACATGAGCATTGCCATGCATTTTCATATAGATTAGAGAGCTCCCATACATGTACACTTTAATTAAAGGTAGCCGTAATAACTGGAAATTTCACTACAGTCTTGATACAAGTCTTTTTTTTCCTCTGAGTATCGTCCCAATCTCAAGAAAGCATGTTCATAGTGGAGGTTAAGGGAGAAAGCATGCATGTTGCCTGTAAGGTAGAAAGGTTGCTATTTACAGTTAATCAAAAATATCCACCAAGTGCTTACAGAGGAAAATGCTGTTCAGATATTATTTTTCTTGTTTTTGCTTTTGTTTTGGGTACCGGGATTTACTTAGCAGTGAGAAAAAAATAAAAACAAGATGGGTAGGGAGAATCAAAAATCAAAAGTAGGGAATACAAGAGAAATTCTGAGTCCAGTAATAGCAGAGTATAGGACAAGGTTTAATACATAAAGACTTCTCCTTCAAGTCACTGAAGAACCAACATGGCAAGGAAGGACGAAGATGAGGTGAAAAGCAAAGCTCTGGAAGAATCTCTCTGCGTCCACGTTACTTTATTCCTGCAGTTTTGCACCAGTTCCTGGGAGAGTAGCTGAGAAACTGGGCGACCGAATTGGAGTCCTTTCTGACAGTCTATGGGAGCCGGCGGAACAAAAGTTGGGGTCAGTGTTCACTGAGGAGGAAAAACTAAGTGAACCTTTAGTGCTTTCTTCTAGAACTCTGAAACAGAATGATGTAAGAACGAACCAGGAATGGAGAAGCCTTTGGAGGATTGTGCTTCCCTTCACCTCATCCCTGTGCTTGAAAGTTACATACTGCAAACACAGTTAGAAGGCTGATGAAGCCAAGGGGAGTCTTCTTTAGAGGAACGCGACATCTTTTTTAAACCTCAAATTAGTTCTACAAACCATTATGCACATTGCCCTAATTATAACAAAAAAATAACCAGGCACAAGAGAAAATAAGATGACATAAATTAAAATCAGCAGAAAAATAGGCAATAGAAACCAAGTAGCAGTGACTCCAAGCTATTATCAAAAGCAGACTTAAAATAACAAATTTACTGGGTTGCAGGAAATAAAAGCCGGGATCTAGAATTCGGACAGGAAGCTGTAACTCACAATGAGCCGTGTAAAAGCTCTATAAATTTTAACTGAAAAATGGAACTGAATTTAAGAATGCAGCATCTGAAATGAGGTGAAAAATGAAATTTATGAACTGGGAGAACAGTCAAAAGAAATAGTTGGAATAAAATAAGATATAAAATGATGGAAGGAGGCCTAGCTGATAGAACAATACATGTGATAAGATTCACAAAAGAAATAAAGGACTGTGGAACAGAAGCAATAATTGAAGGACGATGGCTGAAAACACTAAACCAAGAATTCATAACTCTTTGTGGATGCAGTCATGAAAGGTTTGCTGATGAAACCAAATGCAAGACAATGATGTCTCCTATCACTGCTTTTATTTCACATTGATTTGAATGTCCTACCCAATAAGATAATAACAATAAAAATTTTAAATACAAAATGTAGCTGTCACTATTCTCAAGAAACATGATAAAATGAATAGAAATTCCAGAGGATACATACATATAAATATTAATAAGGTTGGAATACAGTCTGAATGCAATCAAATAAAAATGTTATGTACATATCTATACATTAATACTCATTAAACTATTTTTCCTAAAGGATCTATTTTATAGCACTTAAGAGCACAGATAGAGTGTATCTAACCAAAAGATCAAAAAGCTCTCTACAAAGAAATCAAGATAAATTAGAAAAGACCTAAATAAATGAGTAGATAAGCCATATCCATGAATTGAGAAATGCAATACTGTAATTAATTATCTTCCCAAAGTGATGTACATGTTTAATAATATCTCAATTAAAATCCTAGCAGGTTCTTTGTTGAAACTGATGATTTATAAGACCAAATAAGCAAACAAACAAAATTCTACTAGATATACAGCTTGTTATAAAACAATTATAAATAATGCAGGATTATGTCAGTAAATGGATAAATAACAAACAAATGAAACCCAGTAGAAGGCCCAGAAAAAGACCTGAACACTCAGGAATGAGAATGATGCCACATTCTAGTAGAAAGAGTTGTCACTCAAGTACATGAAAAAAAGAATTTACTATTATGGAAAATGCTTAAATAGATTTCTAGGAGAAAGAGAAAAAAATGAAGGAAACTACAATTCAGAAAAAAAAGAGTATATAACCCTCCATGTTTTTGTTTGAAAGTAGATAGGATTCCTGAAATTCTAGAGAATACCAACAGCTATTTCTGGGAAGTAGAATTCTAAGTAACTTTAATATACTCTAATGAATCATAAACACAAAAGAGGCGGTAGGCACAGTGGAGTTCCTGGGCTTTGAGGTCATGCAGAAGTGGTAACTTATCAGCTAACTCTATTGTCTGTGCAACCCTGAGATGGTTCTTGTTGTTTCTTTACAAAAAAAAAATTTTCTAGCCTCTGTATCTTCATCTCTAAAATGGGGGAGTAGTCAGAACAGAGTAGAAGTCTCCCACGATGAGTTGTTTCTAAAAGGTAAAATATTTCCTTCCTAGCATTAATCAGCAACGTTAACCACACTACCACCATAAGGTTCTGTCCAGGCCATTTGCTCTCTAAGGTAACCAGGGAAAACTTGTGGCCAAGTAGGTCTCACATATTTTTAAGTGCACAAGAATGTTCATAGTAGTAGAAAAGTATAATTGTTTCTTCATTCATTGAACAGGAATTCATGTTGAATATAGTACCTGAATGTGTTGTGTTTGTTGATGGATGGTAGACTTAGTACACATCTTACTTGCTACAAGAATAAAATTAAAGTTGCTGTTTCATTAATCCACTTATGCATTCATTTACCAATGGTTAATGAATTGTGTCCACTGTGCTAAGCAATGAGTAGGAAATCAGTTTATTCCCAACCCATTTCTTCTGGCCTCTGACAGAAATGACATTTAGTTCCGCTTGTGGTTTCAAAAGGAGACCTAAAATTATATTTGCCTTTGACTATAAATAGCACAGGAATAAGTACAGGTCAAATAAATTCCCACAGACCAAATCCTAGCAGCTCCTCTGTGACATTTCAATCCTTTCGTACTGTTTTTGAGCTATTTGAGCTGAGGTATTTCTGGTTTGCTTATTTTAAAAGCCAAGAGCAGACACTGTCTCTGATTTTGTCACAGTCTCTAGCAACATTGGATGTTAAAAAGAAAAACTATAATTTAATCCAAAAGGCCCATATTTAATAAATATTCTTAATGCCAGATAGTCAGAATGTGAATGGAATATAGAATTTCTTTTCCTTCACAAGAGCTTCTCACACCATATATATTTCTAAAACTGTACAGAAATAGTCAACCTACTGTTGTGGATGCAAACTTCCTTACTTATGGAACAAATAAGTATTTTTTCTCCTAAAAAAAAAAAGAAATAGATTCAAGAAATGTTCATTTTATGAGAAGCTTCCCACCCATCTACAAAGGTATTCTTCACAGGCCAGGATCTGAACTGCTCATGTTTCTCTGATACTCATCCACTTAACTATAGTCCCTGTGAGGTTTATATGTAGATGTTTTACTCATAGGTGGGGATTTGGGGGGTGATTCTACTGCAGGAGATTACAGCTGACTTACTGTTGGAATGTGGAATCTGGACAGAAGCTGTGGGTCCCTGGAACTGTGCCCTGGGTCTATCTCTGTTCCTCTACTTGTTTGATCTCTCTATCTCTGCTTCCTGCCTTCCATGCCTTGAGCTGTCTCTCTTCTGCCATGACATTTTACCATGCCACTCTGCCTTGGAGCCAGCTGACTACAGACTGAAATCCCTACAAACTGAAATTTCTACCTACACGTTTTGCCAGGCATAGTGGTGCATACATGTAATCCAGCACTTGATCTTCTGAGTCAGAAGGATCACTATGAGTTCAAGACAAGCTTCAAGACCACCCTACACTACAGAGTGAGACTCAAAAAATACATAAATAAATAAATAAATATTCACATTTTCTCCTTTTGGTTGTAGATGTTGAGTATTATGTCTCAGGAATGAGAAACTAAAAGAGATTCTGTTACTAGAATAGTGGTGCCATTGCTGTGACACTACCTGATCATGTGATTCAGAAGTCTTTGGAACTGGCTTACAGAAAGACTGGAAAAGTTTACAGATGCTAGCTGGAGAAGCAGTCCTGGAATACTGTGAGCTGAGCTTGACGGGAGATTCTGGTTGGAGCGCAAACCAGAACACTGATAGAAATGCAGCCAATGAAGACCAGGCTCAGGAAGTTTCATTTGAGAAGAAAGACTCCATTGGCACTTGAACTCCAGGCTATGCATGCTATGCTCTGGCAGGAAGTTTCTCTACATTTTGTTCATGTTCTAAAATTCTCCAGGAGACCAAAATTAAGGGTGATAGACTAATTAATCTGGCAAAAAAGTTTCAAGGTGGCCTAATATTGTGTCTGTAGCATGGGTAATGGGGGAGAAGGCTTTAACCAGATCCATATGGTGAAGCAAGAGCAAGTGGTACAGTTGAATTATCTTAAAAGTTTTGAGTTTAGTCCAAAAGGAAACTAGTAAAGTTGAGAGCTGGAGAGCAGCTGGAGCAGAAGAGAGCTTGGTTGCTGAAAAGATTAGCATTGAAAAGAAGTCATGTTCTCTGGAACACAATAATAGGAAAAATATCTTGAGGAACTATGAGAAAATAAGGCTTTTACAGGCTCAAAACTGAAAAGGCGAGAAAGACTTTGCTTCGTGAAGAGAACTCCAGGGCACCAAGATCCAGAATAGCAGTGGCCTAGGGAATGGAAATTGATACTGCATGGTTTGGTTCACTGTGCTCTGCCTCCAGATACTCAGAGGCCTCTGCAACTACCAGCAAAATGCAAAAAGGCCCAGCTGCTGCTCCAGAAGGCAGCAGACCATGGTGTCATACACACACACACACACACACACACACACGGTGCCAGTTTTACAAGTGTGCAGATTGTAAGTTGGCAGGGAGGCTTCCACCTAGATCAGAAGGCCTAGGAAGCCAGGTGGTCTGGCCCTGACAGGACAGTTTGTGACACCCTGAGTGTGAAACCAGGGCAGTGGCAACCCCAGGGTGTTGGAAAAGCCAGGAACATGGGACATCTGAAGAAAGCTGCAAGGAATGAGCAAAGCCAGAAAAAGCCAAGAGGGCTGCAGCCACCACCGGCAGTGCCGTGGTGGTGACGGTGTCTCCCAAGCCATTGGGAGTGCACATCTTGCCACAGATGCCTCAGGTGTGTGCATGGAGCTATGAGTTTAATGTTTGCCCTGCTGGATTTCATTCTTGCTTTGGTCCCATTCTTTTCTATCTATTTCTCCCTTTAGAATGGGAATGATTACCTTGTGCTTTTGTATATCAACAGTCGCTCCTTTTCATTTTTATAGAGGATTTAGCTCAGCGGCATAAGTGCCTGCCTGGCAAGCGCAAGGTCATGAGTTCGATCTCTGGTACCAAAAAAAAAAAACAGTTTGCCTTAAATCTCAGAGGAGACTTTGGACTTGGACTTTCCAGCAATGCTGAAACTGTTAGGACTTTGGCAACTCTTAGAGGTAGAATAAATCCGTTTTGCAAAAAAGGGATGAGCATGAGTCTTTTAGGGGCTCAAAACTGTGATCAACCAGGGCTTATTCACAACACAGAAAGAGAGTCACTATGGATGGAGCATCATGGCCCAAAGAGAGGAATAACAGAAGTGGAGCTATGGTCTGGGCCTCACAGAGTAATGATAAATTAGATTAGTACAAGGCTGATAAATAATACTCCCATAAGGTAAGTGTTACGAGAAACATATGCAAAGACAACTTGCTATGGAAACACAGAGGCGTCTAACCTGGACTAGGAAAAGTAAGCACTAAAGGATGAAACAATGTCTAGAATTACAAACTGCAGTCAGAGCGTAGAGTCTGAGACCAGATCATAGTACGGGAGGAAACTGCACATACAGGCAGGTACAAATCATAGACACCAAGAAGTCAGAACCTCCAGCCATTAATTTTTTAACTGAGTAGATCAGAACAACAGACAAAATAAATACACATACAACATATAACAAAGGTGTGAACACCTTAAGAAAGTGTCTACTCTTCTAAACAAAGACACTCTTTACCTTATGTCTACTCCTCCACCCCCAGGGGATAAAAGTATTAAAAAAAAACACTGGTTCTTTACCAAGCTCAGTTACAAGACTCTGTCATTGTCTGGAAGTGTCTGCTTTCTACTAAATAGCATCAAATGAAAGTCTGGGAGACGAATCACAGCCCTGTGGAACTTAGAAGTAGCCAAACGGCTTGCATTAGCCAAAGAAACGCGACCAGAAATCATGTGAGTCACTGCCACACAGACGCTTTTAGAGTCAGCCAGTGGTCTGCAGTGTCTGTTTTCCTCCTGCTACAGTGACTGAGTGTTCCCCGTAGAGGCTGCTCTGTTAGACGACAGGGAACGGAGGGACACCAGTCTGGAAAGGATGTGATGCAGGAGATAAATGTGCACGGCACTGAGCTTTGGGGACTGTTTATTACCGCAGCATAAACTAAGCCAGCCTGTCGTTACTAATATATTCATGAGCACAGACTTCTAGGTTAAAAGGGATGAGGCAAGAGACATGAACACACACCATGTACCCGGAATTCTTGGTGGAGTGAGTACCTGGGGCTTAGCTCACTTAGGAGTTTCTCCCACAGATTTCACACCACCACTGTGGGAATGAAGCACATTAATTTTACATGTTCACTCTCTCCTTGCTCGTGACCAAACAACTCAGTGCTAATGACTAACTACTCTAACCAAAAAAAAAAAGAAAAAAGAAAATGCGTGACATGGGATGTAGGCAGCTTGTCTGTGTTCAGTTTTCACAGCCCACAGCTATAAATAATACCATTAGGAAAGCACACATTGCCTTAGATGAAAGGCACAAAGAAAAGTACTTTCTCAGATAGTTTAGCAACACATTCAGACTTCATGTCTCAAGGTAAAAATAGGCTTAACGAATGAATTAAATTTGGAAGCTGAGCTGCAGTGGAGAAAACTAGCATTATGAAGCATGCCATAGGAGGAAAGGGAGACCTGTAAGGTGCTGTATTCGCTCTGCTGATGAGAAGGGTGGAAGAGTGGAAAAAAGGATTTTCCTAAGAAATAAAAATAATCACCAAGAGGCTAAAACTTAACATATCGTGCTTATGAAACTGGTAACTGAAAAAGAACTCTGAAAATCATATAGGCTTCAGTAAGTGATAAAATAAATCCCAACACATAGGACTTCCTATTTGCATTTCAAAACCAAGGGGGAAAAATCATATATACATATATATGTGTGTGTGTGTGTGTGTAATATAGAAAAATGCTTAAAAATACATACATTTCCTTTTCAATAACTCATATTTTGATTGTTTAGATTGTTACCTTTTTAAATTTCACTAAAACTTAGTCATTTCTATTACGCAATTTTCAGTGCTATTTTTAATGGTTTTGCTAAATGAGCAAAGGAAACGTAAAGAGATGCTACTATTTCCAAAAGACCAAAAAAAGTCCAACAGCTCATCTCATCGACTTTCTTAATGTTCCAGTCTAAGGGAAGAAAACCTTATGAGAACTAAAAAACAAAACAAAACAAAAAACACAAAACACTAAATTATCTTCTTGTAAAAAAAAATATGCTATTTATATCAAACTACAAATCATATCTAACATTATATTTTAAATTCCTCAAGAGTAGAGATGGGGCTGGGGATTTAGTTCAGCAGCATAAGCGCCTGCCTTGCAAGTGCACAGTCGTGAATTTGATCCCTGGTACCAAAAAAAAAGAGTAGAGAGCATTTTTTGCTCTCCTTTACATCTCTATCAGAGCCCACTTAGTATCATGCCTAATACCAATATACTTTTTAAATAAAAAAGAATGACTTCTGCATTAGCCCTTCTTACTCTAAGTGGTCTGCTATCAGTAAACAGTAAGTCAATAGAAAGCTAGTGTGACTCTTGTGCCAGGAAAACATCAGTGGACAATAATGGCATATCCTAAATCCGTGTCTAAATCTGTGAGTCTTCTTTAAATATCACATTATTTCTTTTGTGTGAGGAACTGAAAGGGTAAATAAGGACCAAAATGAATGACAGATATTGGGAAACAGGAAAAACATATTCAAATGGTAAGGAGAACAAGGCGGAGGGTGAGGAAAAAAAGAATAGAAAAAATGGAAGCAAAACTTTTGTAAATAAGGAAGGAGAAAAGGGTTAGAAGGAGGGGAGGGAATTGAGGGGGAAAAAGAATCAAGATAATTATGTATAGGTACAAATTCTGTATGATGAATGTGATCATTATATACATCAAAAGGCTACCAATAAAATTTATTTTAAAAATAAGTAAATAAGTCAGTGGTCCTGAAAATGTTCCTTAAACTGCACTTCTGGCATCATCAGTGAGAGACAATAACTCAATTAAATCGTTTCTCTAAACAGCTGGAGAACTGCTCGAAGAGGCTGATAGTTCTAGGGCAGTGGTGATACTCAGAGCCCAGTCCCTCAACACAAGCAAGGCCTTTCCAAGGGGTACAAACAGCCTGGGCACAAAGCTGAGATGACTCATGGCCATAATCACCAGAAAGCAAAAGGATCTTGTTTACTCCAGACCCAGGCCTGGAGCAACTTATTTCTGGATGGTTGGACAATTCCTGTGATCAACCACTCCATGTACAGATCTAAGTAATCTGCCAACCCATCAGTCAACAGTGGGTGTGCAAGTTCTCAACCAATGTAACAGTGCAAGGGCTTTAGGATTGACTCATGAATAATTCTGTTCCTCTGCCTTGAAGTCAGGTAGTATGTGGGGAGGAAAGTTTAGTTTTAATATCATAAACTAAAATGCCAGTGGTAAGAAACTCTATTTTATATTTCTCAGGTTACTGGCAGAGATTGTCAACCAGTTACAGCCATACCTTCCCCTAGCTGGCTGTGAGGTGGCTCAATAACAGGACCTCAATCAAGACAAAGTAAAGTAGATTAGGGTTGACAATCTCATTTGTTTTCTGGAATAAACACACTGTGAGCTGTACAATTTTACCTGGTGTTGGGCAATTTCAGGATCATTTATCCATAATCTTTAAGCAAAACTGGATGTTTCAAACCCACTGTTCATACAAAGCTGATTCCACAAACACTACTGATGCTTACTTTGTGTCCTGCTGGACACCAAGATATAATGATAGATGAATGAGCAAAGTGTGTAGTGTTTACTGTGTGTTGTATAAGTTTATCTTCCATTAACTCTACAGTCAGAGTACTACTTCTCCAAACCCATAAAACAGCCTTTCCATGAAGTAGTGAAAATGTCAGGTGAAGAAACATCTTAAGAAAATTAAAGACAAGATTCAGAGTTAACCCAATAGCTATGACTACTTAGGCATCTGCAGTAATGCTGTTGACAATTGTCCATCGCTGAAAAGCCTCTCCCAGGTTAAACTCAGCAGGGACCTTGAACTAACAAGGAAAGAGTAAAATCCCAGTCAGCTGCAGAATCTGGACATGGCGACATTCTTCCATCCATTTATTTATAAATTCATTTATTCAACAAATACTTATTAAGTCCCTATTATGAGTGTCTCCTGTTCAGGGCATTGAAATACCAAAGTGAATAAAGAGATAAAGTATTCCTGTCTGGGGCTTGTGTTTGAGTGGAAGAGATAGAATATAAACCAGTCTGCAAATAAAAACATATAATTTCACTAAGACTAGTGCTATGGAGGCCAAACAACTGGTGAACCTCTCAGTCAGGGCAATTTTTTATCAGAAAGAGGAAAAACACATACTACAAGACCACATTTTATTGCTATTTTAGTTTACAAAATACCAAGAATACTGCAGAAGCAAAGGAACTACAGAAAGGAGGAAAAGATCTAATGTCTCAGCTCAGCTCCCCAAATACCCTGAAATTTCCAATGACACATAGAAGCTGCCATGGTACTTTGTGCAGAACAAATTCAGGGTGTAGCAAAGGAATAATTAGCTCTTGAGATACACACTAGAATAATTCACCAAGACAACAGCTTTGCAAACCATATAAATGCATTTAGAGCAGATTTTCCAGGTCACTTTATTCTTCCTTTAATATATCCTAAGTGTGAAAGATTCAGATTGTAGGCTTCTGTGGTGTAAAAGAGGTACCTCCACCAACTCTGTGGCTGACAGAGAAAGTGTCATGGGGGTGGGGGGATTCTGGACATAGATGGGGGAGAAAAAGTGCAGGAATGGTAGAAGGGAAGAGAAGGAGAGGAGACACAAGAAAATATGCACCTCTAAATTGTCCCCATCTTGATTCCCATCATATAAAAGAAGAGATCTGTTAGGTAAAATGCACCTGATACCTCCTGTTTAGAGTTTGAAGGGGACCACCTGGCCAAGGATCGGATCTGAGGCATAGCCTCTCAGAATGACCTTAGCAGGACCTTGTAAGGAGACAAAAATTCTCTTAGATTAAGCATTCTTAAACCGCATGTATTTCACTGTTGCCTGGATTCGGGGTGAAATGAGTCCATAGGTCCATTGGTTCTGAAAGCCAGAAGAAAACTCATAGTCAAGAAACCAATGGTCATGACCTGGTGGTTCAGAAGACTTGAATTCCTAAAGGCCTCCAAATCTCCTTGGCCCTGGGGCCATACAAACCTAAGCAACACACTTCTGTGACTCAGTGCTTATAGAGGAGGGCAAGAGACAATAGAAAGGAAGATTCTGAATAAAATAAGAAACTGAGTACAACCTAAAAGGATTGTTTAAATTGTTAAAATGGATTAATTTTAAGACACAGTAGAATTTTATGTTGTTCCATAAACCAACACATAGGAGCTCCTAGATCAGACAGGCCCTAGACTAAACAAACAAGCTCTATTTCTTTCCAAGTCCTAACTGCCCTGTGACTTGAATTGTGAACCCTGCCCTACAAGCCACAAGGTTTCTGTACCTCCGGTGTGACTACTGGTGGGAGGGACTGATGTCCTGATGCTGGAGAAACAGTTGCTACCAGACTTCCTTTCCAGATATGAACTGACATAATTCTTCCCAAGGTAGCCATTCATTCTGTTCAGAATTAAATTATGAACTTCTTTTTAAATAGACAAGGCTGTAGCTACTTTCTGAGTCCAAGCCATTTTGAATGCAGAAATTTTGGGAGGAGCTTAGAACATCAGAGGGCTGCTGATGCATGGCATATCATCAGAGAGACAAAACCTTCTAGAAATATAATGGATTCAGAAGTGTTTGATCAAGAGGACAGTAGCAGTAATTAAAGCTTCCATGACAACTCTCCCTTCTCTTCAACTTGGACCTCACATTATTTCTTTATTACTTTTAAAAGATCACAGATAAGTTCAACAAGTAAATTACAAATAATGCTTTCAACTACCAAACACTGGTATGTTTTACAGAAATTTAAATACAATCAAGAAGAGGGGGTGCCAGGAATTTAGTTCAGCAGCATAAGCACCTGCCTGGAAAGTGCAAAGTCATGAGTTCAATCCCTGGTACCAAAACAAAAAAAAGAAAATCCTAATTTTGGGCTGGGAATTTAGCTCAGTGGCTTAAGCACCTGCCTGGCAAGCATGAGGTCATGAGTTTGATCCCTGGTATCAAAAAAAAAAGAAGAGGGGTTACTAGTATAAATGTGATTGTAGTAGACTCCTAATTCCATAAAGTCCAAATACTAAGATATTTATAGCAAAATATTATTTTTAAAAAAATCTTCCTCTGAAAAGGAAAGGATGGGGAGAGATTCATTGACATTATTTAAAAATATTTATTTTCCAGCTATATTTCAGAGGCCAAGGCAGGAGAATCACAAGTTTGAAGCAATCTGAGAACTCAGCAAGATTTTATCTCAAAATTTAAAGAGCTAGCGAAGTAGCTCAGTAGGAGAGTGCCCCTGGGTTCACTAGTTAGTACTGGGAAAAAACTTTCTTTCCAAATTATATATTTTTTTCAAAATTGGATGAAGTAGATCTGTAGCAAAAAAAAAAATTGAAAGTTCACTTGCTGACCAAAAAAAAAAAAATCAACTTAGAAAGAAAAGCAGCACATCAATAGTTCTTTCTTGTTTCTGTCTAACTAAAAAATGAGTTAAGTCTGTCTCTGTCCCTCTAACATCATGGTTTTTTTTTTGCAACCAGAAACAATGTGATAGTATATTCCATCTTCTTAAATGAGATCGTATGCCTATTTTTTATGCCACAAATCAGATAGAATGTGTTGCTTAACCAGTGAATTTGTAAGATACCCCTGGAGAGCTGGAGCATGGTTAGAGGTGAAGCCACTCACTGGGAAGAACTTCAGCCTAATTTTTAAAATGCCCTCTCACCCAGCGGAAATTTCCATGGCTTCCGGTAATCCTTACCACAGGTAGGTGAAGTGAATAATCTCTCACCCTTTAAGAGAAAAGCCCCCTACCCCTACTTGCCTGAAATAAGGTTTTAATACTGGGTTTAATATTGCTTACAAATTACAAGCCTATAACCATTACCTGAAGAAGGACACCAGGACACGAGGCTGTATTACTACCATGTCATCATCCCCTCATATTTCCAATTTAGGCCTCTCACGCAGGGCCTTTGCAAGAGGCCTCATTTATTCCTAAATTCCAGGAACATGGGAGCTAAGAAAAGCTTTGTTGTGTGGCAGACATCTCCAGATCTGGCATTCACGAGACAGGGAAATCAAACGAGGCCATCCATTAGCAGGGTTAGTCAGAGACCTTACGGAACCCCCTGCCTTTTCAAATGACCAGTGGGCCTTTCTCCTTTCTTGGGCCTGGGCCTTTCAGACTGCAGGCTGTTTGTATTCAGTCAACACTTCCATTTTATAGGGCTGTGGAGCCAAAGATTACAAGACTTTTGAACTCCAGGCTGCCTTCTGTCTGGCTACACCCTCTGTTTTTGGAGCCCAAATCTTTTTTAACAACTCTACAAAAGCAAGCAATTAGGGTAAGGTCTGTTAATCCTCTCCTCTAGACCTAGAGGTAATTACATATTCAGAACCAACCACTGGAGAAGTAGAATGACCATCTCAAAAGTGTGGAGCTTTTCGGAGAAGGATACAAAGATGTTTCAAGGGAACGCCAAGGACTGACACAGCTCTCTTCAAAACGTCCTGGGGTCATTCCACAGGAAGCTAGGTACAATGCTAAATCACAGTTAAGAAAAAGAAGAAATATATAAATTAAGAATGAAAAGAAGTCATGGAGACATGTTAAAAGGTTCAAAATGTACCAGAACTTCCATTGTCTGGTAACAAACTGTCCGCTTTCCACTGGTGGTTTTCCCATATATAGTAACATATATTTGTTTTTTTAAAATTCACACTGTTGGTGGAGTCCAATCTATTAGCAATAATGAAATGTTATCTAGGAGACTTTTATTAATTGAATAACATAGTGGTCTTTTTAGTTACTCAAAATAATACAACAATTGATCCCTGGTACCAAAATAATAATAATAATAGTAATAATAATAATACAATGAATAGTACAGAAAGACTCATAGCATTTTTTCAAATTTTGACTTTAAAATTGATCTCTAAATTATTTCTTAGATTAATAATACATATTCTACAAAGGGTCCTCCGAAAGAGAACAGGAATACTTCCATTCCTATCAATAAATATGTTGCTATGAAACGTATCATTGGTCAACTCTGTACTAGCCTGGCCTCTTTTCAAAGAAGCCTATAGTTTTTCTATAACAACTGTACATGAATGTGCCAACTATGATTCTTGGGCCATAAGTATTATAATTTTTCTTTTAGTATTATGAATTGTAATAGGGCTACCACTACCACTAAAAGAACAAGGCATTCCCAATTTAGTAACAATGGTTGTGTTTCAAAACCACATTTGTTGGGTTCTTGGAGTGCGCACTGCATTCTCCCACAGAAGCATTGCTAGGACTGTTTCATCCAGATGGGTCTCCCTGCCTAACAGCTCCTCTCTCACACACTGCGATGGTTTCTCTTTCTAACTTGACTCCTGCCATCCCCTCTTCCTGGAAAGTCTTCTGGCTTTCTTCTGGCCTTCCTGTCCAAGGCCAACTCATGCTCTTTATAAAGAGCTCAAATGCCAATCCTCCAACTGGAGTCTATCCTTGGATCTACTGAACTCCTTATGTTGTCTCTATGGTCCTTCAGAAGAAAGTTTGGATTATTTTCCCACAACACTGTGGTTCTGACTATTAGAAACAATCACAGGATTTCAATGAAACTGAGCCCACCCTTACTGCCTGAAGTAGGGTCTATGCTGATAAGAATAATTCCATCTCTTCACTTAGTCATTGGCACAGAGAATCCAGACTTGGCATTTTATACTTTCTTGACTACACAGGCTGGTTCAGGTAAGATCAAACTAGCCCAAACCTTAGTACTATCTATCAATAGTTATAGGAGAGGACACTTTTTCTGCTTGTAAAAACTAGGAATAATATGGCCCATGTTGTCATGAGCAGATTTTTTTTCAATTTTTTTATTTTGGAGGTAGTGAAATACAACAGAACAAAGCCAACTGAAATAGTGCAGTGAAAATGGTACACAATGTCACAACAGGTTACCTGGATAACAGTAATAGATACCATAGTATATCTCGTTATCTTCACAATAGTTGTTCTTTCAATCAGGTATAGCAAAATCAAACCAAATACAGAGCATTATAGAACTTATCAAAACAGAATATTGGATAGAGCAATACAATTAATCAGAACAAAGCAAAACAGTGATAACAATATTTGCCTTCAAAGAGTTGGTAGAAAGAAATACCCCCATTTGCAATATTGCATATGGTCAACCTCCCAAGAGATGCTCAGGCTTCTGACTCCCATTTGCTAACTGGGGGAAGTGGGGAGATGGGATGTTTGATTCTCAGCCTGTGTGCCAGTATGTTCATGGATGCTTACCAGGGAGGCAGGCTGGTTGCTTGGTTTCCCAGCGCCCTAAGTTCCAACATGGCGCAGATCTCAAGAGACACTGGGTATTTCTCCCCTTTGAGCAGCTGCTGCCTACCCAAACAGTGGCTGCTTACCAGGGAGGCGGACGGGTTGCTTGGGCAGATATTTTGAACCCACAAAGGAAACCAGCTTGAGAATGCAGTCGGTACCCAAAGGAAAAGACAATTGAAGAATTCATAAAGAAATGGTTTCACAGCTCTATAGAGTAAGCTCCCTAAGCCTGACTTACCTTTAACCTTTCCGTTTACATTAACCAACCCTTTCATCATTCAGGCCACTGTGGGATTTCTTGTTCAGCGCTAGGAATTGAACCCAGGGTCTTCACACTGACCTACATCCCCAGTCTCTTTTTCATTTCAAATTTTGAGACAAGGACTCATTAACTTACTAAGTTGCCAGATCTGGGCTCAAACTTGCAATCCTTTTGCCTCACCATGCCAGAGTGCTAGGATTATAGGTACATGCCACCATGCTTGGTTTTCAAACTGTGGTGTATTTTAACAACCAATGGAAGTATCCTATTGATTTGGTCTCCTATTTTATATGATATCTTAGTGGTTCAGTTTTATGTTTGCTGTTGTACCAGTGAAGTCTGCAATAATACCATATCTAACATATCTGTTCAAAGTGCTTAACATATACACATCTACACATATATATACACATAATTATCTATACATAGAGATATGGTTGGTTAAATACTCTAGTATTTCTCAAGTGAATGCCATTGATGCAGGATGTTAAAATGTTTTATGGAAGAAGATTTTTTGTCTTTAAATTGGATTCATAAACACTGGATTGCCAGATAATTATTTACTACAGTAATTCATAAAGTCTTCTATATATAATGCTAATGTGCATTGTCACAAAAAGTAAGACTTACAATGTTTTTCAAACTCATCTGACTCTTTACCTCTTTCATATTGAGCATTTTGCAGAACAAATGTTACAAGGATCTTCTCTGAGAAAATAACCATGTATGTCAGAGTGCACCTAAACTATGCTCATGACTCCTGTCTGATGGGCTCAGAGCAGTAAAAAGAAAAAGGAAAAGGAAATTTCTAATTAATTTCTGAAGTCAAGAACATCTCAAAAGACTTTCCCTCTCTACATATTGTTTATACAATTCCTAAAGGTACTCAGTCCCCAAAAGTCACATCCTTGGGCTGGAGATTCAGCTTAGTGGCATAAGTGTCTGCCTGGCAAGTTGCAAAGTCATGAGTTCAATCCCTGGTATCAAAAAAAAAAAAAAATTTACATTCTTTGATTGCATCACTAATTTCTGTCTTCCAATCAGTTTGCAACTCCCCCTTCTGCTTCTACCTACAAAGTCCCTTCTTTCTAAAATACTGAGATGCCCAAAGGAAAATAACCTGATTAACTGGTCATTCGAGAAATTCAAGTTAAAACAACATTGAGATTTCATCTCACTCCAGAAAGAATGGCTTCCATCAAGAAATCAACTGCTAACAAATGTTGGCAGGGCTGTGAGGAAAAAGGAACACTTCTCCACTGTTGGTAGGAGTGTAAACTGGTGTGGCCGCTGTGGAAATCAGTATGAAGATTTCTCAAAAAAGTAGGATTAGAAGTTCCATTCAATCCAGCTATTCCCCTTCTGGGGTATTTTCCAAGAAAAATTGAAAAGTTCATGTCACAGAAATATATGTGCACCCCTGTTTATAGTTGTAATAACTAAATCTTGGAAACAGCCAAAATATCCATCACCTGCAGAATGGATAAAAAAGATGTGCAACTTTTATACAATTGAATATTACTCAGCTATAAAAAAGGATAATCTTGAGGCTTTTATAGGTAAATGGAGGCAACTTGAGACTATACTCATAAGTGAAATAAATCAGATTCACATTTGTAAATATCATATTGTCTCTCTAGTGTAAAAACTAAATAATAATAACAAACTGAAAGTGTAATAAGATCCAAAACGTACAATAGATATTGTAATAATGAAAGGTAAAGGAAGTGTTCAAAAGGAAAGAACAACTGGGATAGGGGAAAAGAGAAATAGAAGAAAGGAAAAGATTATATGTATGTAGGTGTACACATATAACTGTGTGTATGTGAGTGCAAGATACATAGCTATACTACTAATTCTCTGTTAATTTAGCAAAAAGAACAGTTTGTGCTGTCATTGTTTGATTGTTTTATCATGTTTTATGCCTAGATCTTGTAACCTGAACAACTACTTCTAAGATAACCATATTCAATATATTAACTAGTATTGATTTCTTACCGTTTTTTTGAAATTCTGTTACTTGTATCTTTTTTCTGTTTTGCTTTTTTAAAAATAAAAAAGAACCTGATTAACCTGTTGCATTATCCATGAAAAGTTGGCCCGTCCTCTAAATCTCTAAATCAAGATAGTGATATATTTTTACATTTCTATTTACACTGCCCCTCCACCTCATCTGCCTCTAGGGAGGCAAGAATATGTATAGGGTTCAGAGCACTTTTTAATAGTGTTCATATTCCAATTAGATCATTGAATGTCAGATTTGTGCTACAAGAAATAAAGAACATTATAGTTCTCATAATTCTCATCACCCTCGTAGTGTTAAGAGCAATAACTATTTGTCATTTTCTGGCAAGCTTTGTTTTCCTAATAATTTTAATCACAATTATTTCCATTTTCTTAAGAGATACTCTACCCTAACAAGTCCTTTAAGACTGCTCAATTTCTCTATTGGTTCATTTTTGTTGCAAAATAAACCACTCCAGCACTGAATGGATTGAACTTTTCACAACCTAGGAGGCTTCCAAAGCACCACTTACAACAGTACCTTTAATCCTTATAGGGTCCCTGTCCTGTGTCCCAGAAGCTCCCTAAGTCGCACGTGATGTGCTCAGGCAGGCTCTGCTTCCAGTTGGCTTTGACTCTGCAAGCATGCAGCCAGAGGCTGCTTTGTCTGATAGACAGAGGGGCAGTAGCAAGGAACTTGGAAAACCTAAGCAGATGAGCATTTTCTTATTAGATCTCCATGCACAGTTAGCAGGGTAATAGTAGTGAATGCTTCTTGGTAGATTTCTTATGTACTAACATCTGTTGAAAGTATAAGGAAATTTTTCCAAGACATTTATGCGGTTAGACCTAGCATTATAAACCACTTACTAACCCAGGAAGTGAGAATATGAAGGGATTTTCCCTGGTTTTACTTGAAGAAAACTTAAATCTCAAGGAAAATATAAAATGATCCATTAGATAGCACCTTTAGTTTTAATTCTCACTTATAAACTCCACTAATTTAGTTTACAAACCTGAGCTTCACCCACTTAAGGAGGTATTACACATGCCATTTGACTTTTGAAGGTATTTTTTTGTTTTTGATATTCTTGCAGTGGGAGAGAGGCAATATAACTTGCTTAGAGCTACTCTACAAATCTGTAGAATCTACAGATTGTCCTGACTTTCCTTTCATTGATTAAATTTCTTTGCCAATGAAAACTTCCTGCCTTACAACACCAGTTTCACAAGACCTGGACAACTCTTTTGTGCAATGCATCAATAAAACTTTTTTTTTTTTTTTTTTTGTACCAGGGATCGAACTCACGACCTTGCACTTACCAAGCAAGCGAGCTAAATCCCCAGCCCAATAAAATTATTTTTGTGGAGCAAAATTTATTAAAGCTGCCTTCGGTTGCTAGTTAGTCATCTAGAAAGCAAAAAATAACTTTTTTAATCGCTGTACTATGTAAAACTTGATCAGGGCAGTAAACACAATGTTTAAACAAGCAAGTCTAATGAATATTAAGCGGCTCATAGCACCAGTGACTTATGATTTCTCTCAGTTCTTCCACTCTGGGTTGATTTGATGTCCACTGCAGGTCTAAGATGACCTGGTTCACATATCTTAGACCTCAGCCAGAACAGCAGAGATGGCTGGTCTCTTCCCACTAGGTTTCTCCTTCTCCACAAAGCCAGCTGAGGATTCCCTAAAAGACAGTGCTCAAGCTCACAGCAGCAAGAGAGTAGACCCCGGTGTGCAAGCTCTTTAAACATCAGCTATGTTGTATTTGCTAATGTCCCACGGGGCAAAATAAATCACAATTTTAAACCCAGATACAGGGGGTAGAGATAAAACAGTGGCATCCCTTCTACCTGAGGAAAGAGTGGCAAAGTCACAGGGCAAAATGACGTTTGTACCGCCATAAATGGAAAGGTCACAGCCATCTTTGAAAACCATCTACTACAGCACTGCTCTGAACAGAGGACACCAAGATGACAGTGTAAAGCAGGCCCCAGCGTGAACTGCTGGCTCCCAGGATGGGGAACACATCCCTGACTACCAGAAAAGCCACTAAATTTTGGAAACATTCGTTGTACTACCAAAACTAACCAAAACGACTTTTGACCCCAAACAGTAGGTAAAAGTTTTCTTCGGTTTCCTTTGCATATGGGATGAAAAGCAAAGAGTTGACAATCAGGCCTGTCTATGCCGTTCTCATCATTGCTGCAGAAGAAGCCAGCTGGGTCTTCATCCTTAGTATGCGATTTTCCTCGTGAAAGCTCTAAGAATTCACAAAACAGGCTGGAGCACCAAGAAAAAGCAGACAGACAAAAGAGGCTAGCAGCGCTAACCCAAGGTAGAATTTTCAAAGGAAATGTTTCTACTTTCCGCATGTGTCATTACTCAAACTACATTTCCAAACTAGCCTTTCATCCGAATATAGCAGACTAAGCACCACTATAGACTTTAGCACGCCTAGATTGTTATTTTGTATTAACCAGGTGTATGACATTAAAAAGTAAGTGACTCCTCTGGGTCTGTGCTTTTACAAACTAATGAATGGAAAGGGTCAGGTAAGTGACCTCCCTAAATGTCTGTCTTCTAGAAATTAAATGACATGAAGATCCCAACCTCATACCAAGTACTATTGGAAAGCTAATCTCATAACATTGTGATCAGAAGCATGAGCTCTGTCACAGAAAAGTAAATAAAGAACCATTTTCAGGTCCATCTCAGTCACTGCCTAGCTGTAAAATTTGCTGCTATGTTTCCCAAAGCCTCAGTTTCCTTAACTGTAAAATAAGAACAATAATTGTATTAGATTATATTAATTATGAGACAATATATTCCATCTGCCCAGCATATGCTTGCAGGACAATCAAGAGGTTAGGAAATGTGCCCTCTTGCCCTTGAAAAAGATTTAACCCATACCTGTTAATCCTGTCCCTATATAAATCGGGCATGAGTCTATCAAAGAAGTCCTAAAGTTTCCCCCTCACACTTTCTTAGACCCCCCCCCCACCCTGATTGCCTATTTTGGAGACAAAGCAGAATTTGAATATCCCAGCTCAAAGGGACATTTTGGATCTATAGTTCTCCCTGCTCACGCTATTTTACTTCTCTTTATTTAAAAAAAAAAATCCTAAATTTAAACCTAAAGGAGAAAAAAGATTCACAATCTGAGACTAAAGCAAAAGAAGAGAAAAAACCAGTCTGTTCAGATTAGCATTGGCTTCTTCCCGGATTTGGGAAGAAACTCTAGCCCCAGCTCCCAGAATGTCTTCCGGGCATCTGATTGAAACAAGATACTCTGCTTAACCAGTAATTCTGGTCTCTCCATCTTTTCCCTTCATAGGCCTGGTATCACAGGGATAAATGATGTCTAAGACATCCAGGTATTTTTACTCTTCATCTGAAAACAACTGTATCCATTCAAAAAATGAGAAATAACGGAGGGTCTATTTAGGCAAAAAGAATACGCTACTTAGTGTGTAAGGTTCTCTTCACTGACTTTCCCATTTTGGGACATAATGTTCAGCACCCACAATTTAAAGAAGAGGTTTGATTTGACTCGTGCTTTAAGAGGCTTCAGTCCATGGTCACAGGCACATCACGAAGGGCATGGAGGGGCACAGCTGCTTAGTTCACGTCTGCCAAGAAGCAGAGCAGGGAAAGGAAGGGGCAGGGTCCAGCATAGCCCCAGACAACACCTACAACTGTGCTTCATCAGTCCTGAGGACAGATAATAAAACCAATCCAGTTGTCCATTCAAACCACTACCTTCTCCATTGTAATCAGCAAAGGCAACAGCAAAACAGTAACAGTGTGAGAAGTAAGAGGTAAGGGCTGATCTCATCACCCTCCATCTTCTAAGCCTTTTGACCCAAGAAAGAGTTCATGGGGGGGGGGTGAATGAAGATCTATATATCAAATGAATGAGTCATTAAAATAAATAAAGGAGTAAATAAAGTGTATTCTATCCTCCTGCTTTAACAATACCTTCTTAAACTGGGAGTGGCGGTGCATACCTGTAGTACCAGCACTAGTGAGGCAGAGGCAGGAGGATCACTGCAAGTTCACAGGCAGTCTCCACTACATAACGAGTTCAAGGCTAGCTTGCAGTACAGAGTGAGACCTCATCTCAAAAAACAAAAACAAGAAACAGCACCAGATTCAAATTCAGAATCCTCAAAGTGCTGCCCTGGAACCTGGCGACCTGAGGAGAGCTCTCCCCTGCCCTGTACAAGTCCTTCGTTATCTTCCAGGTCCACCCTGCACCATAAGTAGCCTCCAGGGCATCCTTGGGAACAGCCCTGCCCAGCACATCCAAGCCATTTAACTGCCTAACAATTGGCCCCTGGCAGACCCACAAGCCTAGCACTGCACTCATCTTCAGGCTGGGGGGCAAATTCAGGAAAGTGGCTTACGTGAGATGGGAATCAGGTCTGGGCAATCCAAGAGCCTTGGGTATCCAGGATGAGGTTTCCATAGAGAGCCTGGAATTCAGACAGATGTGTCTCCTTGTCCTTTCAGACTCCTTGCCTACTTAACCCAAAGGAAATCAGAGCAGCGCCCTGTGGAGAGTGGAGCCGAGGGCAGGGGCACCTGCAGCTTTTGGTCTCAGGGCAGCACAGCCTCCTCACAGCCTTAGCCCCGACCATGAGGTCTCACCTCCCTCCTTGCACAGGCAGATGTGCAGCCCTGCAGAAGCTCCCCAAGCCTCACCTACGTGTAGGGGACACCTCCATTCCCACAACTGTAGTCACAAAGGTCAGGCAGCCGGTGTGTTCCTTCCTCACAGCCCACTCCTGACATCCTTCAGGCTGCAGACAAAGACCAAGCTTCCCGTTTTCTCCCAATCCAGAAAGCTTGTCTTTCCTTGACATTTTTACCTTATCCCAAGGTGATTCGACTCCATTCTGCCCCTCCATCTTCCCCCAAGAGGAGGAGAGGAGGGCAGGGTGTATATAACACATATGTGACAAACAGATATATCACAATGAGCATCTTAAAGTCATTTCAATTCCCAAAAGACATCGGTAGACAAGTGCCCAGTTCCCCTTTAACTCACACCCTAGTTTGTCTCTTCCTCTCAGGCCCTAATTTTAGTAGTGTGCCATTTTCTTTGAAGTTATCCCTGCCCAAAGCCCCAAGACTGAAATCAACTTCAGCCAAACTACATTATCATTCTAATGCCGCCTTTCCTGACCCTGTGGTGTCCTTCAATTCTTGGCACTGAAAGCCATTGGAGAACCTCTTTCTGGTAGGCATCTTCTTTTTCTCATCTACTCCCCATCTGCCTTCTCCCTTACAGTCTTTTTGTCTTTTATTCACTTCTCCTATGTTTTTCTGGGTGTTTTGTTTGTTTTGTTTTGGGGGAGGCTGTCTTTTCCAGACAGGGTTTCACCATGCAGTTAAGGCTGGCCTGGAACTCACTTTGTAGCCCAGGCTGGACTTGAACTCAGGGAGATTCTCCTGCCTCAGCCTCTTCTGTGCTGGGATTACAGGGGAGCTCCACCATGTCCAGCTCTCATGCTTTTTTGAGAGAACCCTCCTGGGGCACTCTGACAGAAGCTCCTCTGTTCTAAACAGCTATCATTTTCTCAACCAGAGTTTGCTAAGAGCCCTCTGCCTTGCAGGCAATGAGAACTGTCACCAGACCAAGGGATAGGGGCTTGCCTCAAGCCACAGGCTTGTTTCCCGTCAGTGCTCTGTAACATCTCCTCCAGGAAGGCCAGTCTAATTCTAGAAAGAGCTGCATGAACAACGGGGTTGTCCTCATGGGCCTGCGGCTTGTGCAGAGGTCACGCACGTGAGTTAACATTCTGGCGTCACCATTCTAAACGTTCATAATTTGGTTTCAGCTGTTGTTGTTGTTGTTGTTGTTTTAAGCCAAATGGGACATTGGGCCATGCACATGAACCGAGAGAGAGAGAGAGAGAGAGAGAGAGAGAGAGAGAGAGAGAGAGAGAGAGAGAGAGATTGTGTCTACCATTCATCACCCTGCATTCTGCGATGTTCCACAGGCCAGAGATTACTGTGGATGTACGTACGGTGTCTGGCCAGCCTGTTACGTTTGTGACTAGGTAGAAATCTGGTCCACACCAAGGCGCCACACTTTCCATTCCAACCAGAACTTGCTTCAAATGCAGCAAGAACAGGAGCATTCTCGGGCTTCTTATCAGATCTTTGCTTGTCCTCATGCTTCTCTGGTACAGCCAGCTACTTACCTGGAAAGCTGCTGGGGTGAGAGGGCCAGAAGGCTAAAGCAGCCAATCATTCCTTTTTTCTCTCAGTCCTTCCTTACTCATTAGCAAGCAAAAGTAGAATGTTGGAGAATCTCTCCTCTCAGGAAATAAAAACAATTGAGCTTCTTTTGTGCAGCCTTTTCACTGTCTGGGGGAAAAGCAAAATACAGAAGAATGAATGAACTACAAAACAGGAAATGTATTACTGTGGTGTTCTGCATACCAGAAAAATGCTTGTGCTTATATTTGCATTGAAAACTGGCATCACACAGTATACAGGCGAACAGCAAATTTCAAGCTAACAATTTGAAACACGGTTCCTTAGAATTTTGTGAAATAGCAGATATAAAACACCACAGCCATCGACCGTGAGGTTACAGAAAAAAGGTGAAAAGAAAATCTTTTAGCACCTTTAGCTGTACCTTTTTTCCTGCTATTTGAACAAGAGGCACTACATTCTCTTTTTGAACTGGGCCATTCAAGTTATGTAGTCACCCCCCTGGTGAGCAATGAAAAGCAATTGAGTGAGATAGAGGCTGGGGTGCCAGAGGTCAGAACTGGGCCACAGCCCAGCAGGTTGCAGACAGTTGTCTAACCGCCCTTTCTGACACCAGCATCCCACACTCAAACCCTCCCAGGGGTGTCCTACTTCACTCTCAGAGGGAGCCAAAATTCTCACTGTGGCTCTGGCCCTTCCACACCTCCTTTGCCCGCCTCTCTGAGCTCTTTCCTCAGCTCCAGTTAGGATAATCTAAATGCACTTCCTCTAGCCTGCCAGCACTGACACACCCTAGGGCCTTTGTGTACCAGCACCCTTCCTGAAAAGGAAGGGTGTCTTCCCAATGGGCAGCACCCAGTTCTTTGAATCCTGGGCCATCTCATCAGAGGGCCTTGACTTTCCCGATCTCCTCACAATAAACCAACAACTAACTCTCTGCTCATATCTCACTTTCTTTTCTTTCTCAGCACTTTTCACCACCAGACCCATCTTACGTGTATTTATCTCCTTATTTATTCTTGGCCTTCCCCACTGGAAGAGAAGCTCCATGAAGGAGAGGCTTCCTCTTTTGTCTTCATTGCCATATCCTAAAATAGGTCAGTGGAAACATTTATTTAGTAATTGAAGTTAATATACTTTTTGAAAGTATGAGGTCATTTAGATTGAGATAAGGAAAGCTTATTTAATACAGAGGCATAAATCTGGATGAGTTTTCATATCACAAAATTATCTCTAACTTGTATCCACAAATGCTGCCTGATGCCCCAAGTCAGGAAGCATTCTGTTCAAGAAAATCCACCCAAACAGGGCACCAAGGAGCCTGGGGCTGGGAAAGGGGAAGCAGCTTCTCTTTGTAATGAGCAGTGCCATCCTAAGCAGCAACTAGCACCTACCAAAGCCTCCAGGGCCTCAGCTATAAAATGAACCCGATTTCATAATACCTGTCCTCCTTATCTCTCCGGTTTCCCTGTGTAATAAATGAGATCACAATTGTAAACATCCTTCTGCAAATGGGAAATGTTAAAGAAAAGCTGGGGACTCCTCTCTGCCCTGCTACTCAAGCACACAGTCAGATGAGGGTGAGGACAGGGAGGGTTGTTGGGCCATTCAGCTCAGACTGGTATTTAGAGAGAAAGGAATGAAGGAAGCAATGCAGAACAGCAGACGGGTGTCCTTGCTGGTCTTTCTCAGGGTGACCCCCCTGAGGCTCCCTTTTGACACAAATGTCACTGAGCCCAATTAGAATTAGCCTTTCACATAACATTAAAATTCCTCGACTTCCGAGGACCATATAAGGGGGGCACACAGAGTGCAAATAAGAGGAGAGGAATGGAGGAGCCAAAGGGTACAGAAAAAAATGGATCTTTTTAGATTCCCTCACACAAAGGACAAGAAGTTTCAACAAATCCTGTAATTCTGGGAAAGAATGAACCAAAGTGTGTTTATCTGAGTGGCAGGCCACCGTCTTCCCCAGCAGTTCTGTGTAGTTGGAGGGGTTTTCATCACCACCAGGATTATCACTCATTTTTGTTTTACTTCCAGACTGTGTCTTATCTGTATAGTTTTTGTTTGTCGTATGTATTTGTTTAAATTTTCGTTTCCGGTGGCTGCGTTTACCAGGCAAGCAGAGACATACCCAGCGCCAGGGTGGCTGGGAGCCCCTCGGCCCGGTCTCCCTTGACGCAGAGCAGAGCTCTGCATGTCAGGGCTCCCGCCTCCACTTGGGTATATTTTTAAAATTCATTTTCATACTAACAATACCCCTGAAAAGATGGCAAGGCACAGAAAACCAAATCGTGCGTGATTTCAAGTCAGGAAACAGCACATTTTTCTTTAAGGCACCCTGAAATGCTTTAAATGAACCGTTTTTGGTAATTTCAGGGCTCCCCATAACTTAAGCAGCACATTTTTAAAATAAAAATAAAAACGCTTTGACGTGTACCAACACAATTAGGGAGAAAAGACTGTCAGAGTGGGCAGCCTGACAACTCTCCTGACAAGGGAACTCCTGCGCGCTATTTTTAAGGCAATCTGTGTAATTTAGTGGAGAAATCTCCCACCGGCTCCTGACGAAGCCTCCGGGTGGCCGCAGGAGAAGCTTGCAGTGCTGAAAATGGCAAGGCCGCCCACACGGGGCAGGGCGAGCTGGAGAGTCTGTCTTTTCGCAGAACCAGGAAGAAAGAAAAAAAGAAACCGTCTGCATTTCCTGAGCAAATGCTCAGAAAAATGGAAGCAGCTCCCAGAAGAGAGAACACAGAGGCTCGGGATCTTCTGAAAGCCGCGCAAATGCCACCTCCCTGGTGTTGGTAACAAGCAAAAGTTGTGACAGGAGGCAGAGTGGAGAAAGTTTGGTAGTGGGCATAAATAAATATGGTGGCCTGTGTGCAAATTCCCGGGAGAGAGCTGGAAGAAAGGGGATGGAGTTTAAACGGGATCCTCCCAGCCGCCAGTCGCTGCTCCTCCAAAGGAAGCTGAGCTCCGAGGCTCATGGCCACAGAGAGGACAGAGAGTGATTTGGCGCAAGCCTGGGGGGGTGGTCCTTCCTACCTCCTGACTTTGCACCTTTCAGTGGAGGAATCTGAGCTATTTGACCTCTCTGAGCCTTAGTTTCCCTCGTAGATAAAATAGTGTTGGTGACATTGGGCCTGGCAGGGTTGCTGTTATGGTTAAATCACAGTGCAGAGCAGACAGCACTTCATAAAAGTATATACCTCAGTGAAGGCCACACTGGAGCACCTGCCAGACTCTGAATTTGGGAAAAGGACATTTAGTATGAGGGACCCAAGGGAGAACTGCACTCACTCTTGCAGCTTCTGGTTAGAATAACACACAGTCCTGAGCTGAAATCTGATGAGACCAGACAGACTACCAGCCAATCAGTAGCACACACACACCCACACACACACACACTCACAAACTTTCTCTCTCTCTCTCTCTCTCTCTCTCTCTCTCTCTCTCTCTCTCTCTCTTCACCCCATCCCCTCCAGGCCACAGGCAAGAACACACAATGTCCCATTGCCCAACCCTGGGCTACTCCACTGACCCTGACATGGGCCCCCAAGGGCAGTTGTTTGACTGAATGGAGCCTCTTATTAAAAATTAATTTCTATCAAACCAGATTACATATGAACACAGCCTCATTGTGATCACTGTTGTGAATTCGGGGAAACAAACATAAGCCTTACTGTTGTCAAAAGCCAGGGGCAGTTTAGGACAGTTCTGAAGTCATGATCTCTGAACCCAGCCAGCAGGTTCCCCAAGGCTCCCGAAAGCTTTTGTCCCCCAAGGACAGAGCTTTGTCCCACCCTCCACCTCTCTGCTGCCTGCCCTCACCCACTCCCTGAGGCATAGTTTTAGAGACCAGAAAGCAGGTTCCTCCTTGCAGACACAACCTTCACCTAATCCAGTTCTCCCAGCTCCAACAGGGTGTGCTTGCCCTTCAAAAGCTTTGAGTTCCCCCTCCACCAAAAAAATTAATGATAACACCACTGCCTAAAGTGCAGACTCCATGTGGGGGAGTGAGACAAGGTGTGCAAAGCCCCTGGAATACAGAGAGCAGTTTCTATAAACACCCACTCCATCTTCCTACCACCACCCTGCCTGGGCATTCCTACACTGACCTAGCATCTCCTGCAGTATTTCTTGTAAATGTGGAGCACTAACCTGAAAGGTGGAATTATTTTTCTTAAGAGTAACATGTTGAAGAAAGCAGGGACTTGAAGTTAAAATACTCCAGACCAGGTTTATCTCACACATTTCTAACGAAATTTGACTGTTGTCTTCTGCATTGTTGGTTGTACTTTCACACATCATGAGCTCAAAGCAAAGGGGAAGTCAAGAGTGGACAGAACACTCACGGTGTGTTTCTCTTCTCCCCAAGCCCCATAATTTTTTTTTTTTTTTTTACTAACAATAACTTCATTCTGCCATTGCATGATCTTTCATATGTGGAGAGAACCTCAGCTTTTAAAATGGGCATCGCTCTACTGACTGAAAAAGAGTAGCCACCCCCAATGAAATGAGGGAGCCCAGTCTGAAGCAGGCAACAGAAATCAGGGGAAACACATACCACTCCTTTGGAATGTATCCCCAAAAAAGTAAGTAGCCATAAATCAATGATTGTCATTGTAATATTTACTCATCACAATGAAAAAGTGTAAAAAAAGCTAAATATTCCTTAGATAGTCCTCAGTAGAAGCCAGATTAGGAGATAAACGATATAAATTATTATACATTAATACAATGTAATACTTGAAAAAAAAAAAAAAAAGATGAGGCAGGAGCCCAGGGATATAGCGGCACAGTGCCTGCCTAGCAAGCCAGAGGCCCTGAGTTCAATTCTCACACCAGGAAAAAAAAAAAAAAATGAGATAAATACAGCTATGTCTGGTAAATGAAAAGAAGTTCTATAAATGGTTGAATTTGAAAATAAAGCTAGAAAAATACTTAAGTGCAATCCCATTTATGTATCTCTCTCCATATATTTAAATCTATAAACCCAAAGTATGCTTTGTCAAATTTAAGTCCTTATCTTTGGTGGGAGGCTGATAAGAATATTTTTCAAAAGTATTTATGAAAGCACAAGGTCATGAGTTCGATCTCCGGTACCAAAAAAAAATGTATTTATGAGACAGAAATGGGGGCACATGGCTCAAACTCAAGGTCAGCCTGCTCTAAACAGCAAGATTGTGTCTCAAAAAAAATTATGAAATAGACCAGATATGAATTTTGTAACTTGAGTCTATAACAAAATGAAATTTGTTTTCATTTGTAAAGGATATTGCAACCTAATAACAGAGATTCAAAATGCAAAAAGTAAAATTGATATAATTAAAGGGGAAAATAGGAAATCTAGCAATCAGAGTCAGAGATTTAACTATCCTTCTCTCAGCAATTATTGGAACATGTAGCAAAATAGTAGTAAAAATATAGAAGAGCTAAACACTAACCACTACCTGGAGCTAACTGATATTTATAAGGTACTAACTAACCCAACAACAACAGCAGGACATGTATATCTATTTCAACCATATGCTAAGCCATAAAACAAAACCTAAGTATTTTTAAAAGTCATAATTACACACAGTACTATATATTCTTAGACTAAAATGAAGGAAAATTAAAAATCAACAGGAAAATACTGTACTTAGAAACATCTCAAACATTTGGAAATCAACATACTTCTAAATACACCATAGGATCAAGAAAATATTACAAGGGAAGTTAGAAAATATTTTGAGATGAATAATAATGAAAATAAAATATATTAAACTTTCAGGATCCAGCTAATACACTGATTAAAGGGAAACTGATAGCTTTGGAGCTATATATATATATATATATATATATATATATATATATATATATCTTAAATTAGGGGTCTAAGGTTTCTGAATTAAAACAGAAAAATAGTAAATACTAAATTGGAGGAAAGAAATGATTCAAATAAAAGAAGAAATTAAAAAATTATAAAGAGAAACTAAAGTAAAAACATAGTAAAAGGATTAAGTAAAGATTCTTTTTTTGTGTGTGTGGTACCAGGGATCAAACTCATGACCTCGCACTTGCCAGGCAGGCGCTTATGCCACTGAGCTAAATCCCTGGCCCAAGTAAAGATTCTTAAGACTTTTTAAAAATAGTTCTATACAGTAGTATTCCCAAATGCATTAGGATGCCAGATTCCCAAGGGCTTTCTTCCTATCTCTGAGTGACTGGTCATTTTATTTATTGAATATTCATTAAGAGACTTTGAAAAAAAAGTCTTGGAAGCACATGACATTGTGTTTTTCATATGCATTCTACTGGTATACATCATTTTCTATTTGTTCGTGCATTCTATGAATATTTATTGCACATTTGTATGGACCAGATGAGGGGTTAATAATATAAGATGGGTATTACCATTCCTATTTTTCTTTAACCACTCCTATTTTACATTTAAAGAAATACAGCTTCTGGGGAAGTTACATACCTCGTTCAACATCAGATAATATTGGCTGAGCTAAGATTTTTCAACCCATCTTAAAACCTAGCTTTTTAACAACTGTTCTCCCTACAGGCTGTGCCACAAAGATGAAGTAGAGCCAATATTTATACTAGCATATGAGGTGCTATACCATAGCATACCACAGGGCCATGTTAAAATCAACACCTAAATCTCCCCAAAAAGATTCAGAAAACTTCAAGGAAGAGCGGGCCTTTCAACTAAGACCTGATGGAAAAGTGTGCTAAGAAGGAAAACACATCATCACACAGAAGGTGCATCAAGACCCTAGAGGGATTACCACTGCGACCTTTCCCCAGAGGACAAAATTGAGGTAGAGAGAGATGCGGGGCCTTGCTCGGGGACACACTTACTACAGCACATGTCAGGGCCCGTGCCAAGCATTTGACAGCCTTTGAGAGTCCCATGACAAGCCAGAGGTTTAGACGCTTCTACCGCTTCTGCTGTTGCCTCTGTGTCAGACTTAACCCCGGGCGATTGCTTAGTGTTAACTGCCATATAGGCGCAACTCAGCCTCCCAAGCCCAGGAAGTTGGTTCTGTTAAAATCTTCTAATTTCCAAGTCCAAAGCTCTGGGCTATAAAGAGAAGAGGGGCTTTAGGAAAGGAAGAAAATCCATTTGTTTAGGCACACTAAATACCTCACTCACCCAACAATAAATATCCAAAGGGCACTTAAACTAATAAAACCCTAAAGTTACTGATTATTTCCTCAAACTAAGAAAGCACCTCCCAAAATAAAATTCTCTCCATCCCCTCTTAACAGAACATTAACTCACCCTACTCACCCTTGGTCAAATTACTGGCCTAACCCTATCTTCCCTTGGAAGGTGTGATTTGAGGTTGCAGAGTTTCCTCTGTCCTCTGTGACCTTCTGGTGACCTGTGAGTTCCACCCTACTTTGGTGAGGGACTCTTTAAGCCTCAAATCTACATATCAGTGGGATTTAGTTTTCCTTTCCTTTAAGGCTCCTTAGACTTTAGTGATCCCACCTACTTCCTTTCCTATTTCTCTTCCCCTGGCAGGGAGGCTCTTGGGGGTCAATGGTGATTTATTTATTTACAACACTCCTTATGTTTTGGTTTGGTTAACTTTTATTTGTTTTTGTTTCTCTTTCTCTCACCGTGGGATTAAAAAGCAGAGTGCACTCTATTTCAATAACTTATAACTCAATGTCCCTGTGGACCAATTCGACTTTGTTTTAGTATAATTATTGACCTTGCCACACCAGGTAATGCAGTTTTCAACTTGCCTGTCCTTGAGAACCAATACAAGAATGCTACATTAGCACTGTAAGACCCAACCTAAACAAATGAAATACTTAAGAAGAAGAAGAAAAGAACAGCAACAAAAACAACAACAAAAAGAAATTGAATCAGCTGGTTCAAGCATACAGCTTTCCTATATTCCCTTGGAAAAGTAAAAGAAAAGCCTTGGCAAGAATAACTATCAGCCACAAACACCCACAGTTCTGAAACACAACCTTTGCAAAATTCAAAGCATATTTAGCAGAAAGGAAGTAAGCTGCATGGAAAAATCTATGCTTGTGCAAAGACTTCCACAAATTTAATAAACTAGAAGGAATGTATTTAAAAATTATCATGATAAACTTTTAAAATCCTCCAGTCTCTGTCAATGGTCCCCAAATTAAACACATCTCCCACAGGATAGCTTCTATTTCTATAGATTTGAGTTTTTGCTCAGAAATGAAGCATTCTTCCATCTGGAGCAGTTTCCAAATACCTTTCCCAAGTAATGGAAAAACAGTGTTGAACCACATTTCTTCCACTCCTCAAAGAACACACCATGCAGGACTGCACGTTAGTAGTCCTCATCCAGGAAATGTTTAGTAAACAGAATTTGTACTCCATTTATTCTGAGTTTACTTTAAGAAGCCACTTATCTCTTTTAGAAGAACTTCCCTTGCCAGTCACCTTTTGGAAAAGGCTTGGGAGACACTCCCTGAGGACGTGTAGGATTCTAGGACAAGGGAATACAGGGTAGAAATAAACAACTAAGCTGTCTACATCTTTGGATCTTCCCTTTTCCTTCCAAAGACAATCACTGTTCTCAGAGCAAGTGAAGTGCATATACATTGATGCACGCACGGATGTGGCTGTACACACATGCACACACACACACGCACGCACGCACACACCCTACAATGGCTTGTCTGGTACATTTCTGTGAAACATGATCATAATTTTTCTTCCCCTGTAATGATTTATGCTTTAAAAAGACACAATGTAAGACACAATGGAAGCAGAAATTTTTTAACATTGTTCAATATTCTCATTTTGCAAATGATGAAATGTGTACTGATAATCAGTTCAATCCACAGAATTTATATTCTCCCAGAAACGTGAGACAAGATTAGAGTTTCTCCTGTGATCTCTTAAAGTGGAAAAATGAAAGGCTCTGTGGTGGGGTCTACCTAGGTTCAACTCTCAACTCTACCATTTACCACATAGGCAATGCTCAGTGAATAAATCCCTGTAAGTTGTATGCAAAATGGAGACAAATATGAATCTAAAGGGTCAAAATGGACCAAAGGCAATGAAGTTTTTGTGGGATCCTCTGATCTTCTTCAAAGCAGAACTTTCCTAAAAGTATTCTAATGTCATACCCTGCCCCTAGAAATTTGGCAACCTGAAAAGATATCATCAGAGAGAAGAAGGAAAAGAAATCAGCTAAGACTGTCAGGTCTCCCTCAATGGATTCTTCCAAGGGCTCATTTATCTTTTCTAACCTTAAAGTTGTTTGTTTTCCCAAAACTAACCTTGACCCCTTCCCCTTCACTTATTAGACCCAAATTTAAGTACCCCCTTGAGTCATATTTTTCTGTGAATTCCCAAATATATATGTGAATAAAAACTGTATTTTCTCTTGCTAATCTGTCATCTGTTGGTTTAATTCGTAGCCCCCCAAAAACTGAACTTAAGGAAGTAGATGAAAAGGTTTTCCTTTCCAGAAGAGCTAATAGGTAATAATTACTTATCATGATCAAGGCACTGTTCTAAGAATACTGAGTGTGTCAACTCATTTAAATCTGTACCATTACATTACACTATCTCTATCTCCTCTATACCACTTGCTTAAAGTCTCACAGCTACTAAGTGGGAACCAGGATTTGAACCTAATAGTCTAGCTATAGAGTCCTTCACTTTACCACTTTATGAGAATAATCTCTGTTTTATAAGAAGACACCAAAGCTTATACAAGATGCCCTGCAACCAGTATCTAGCCTGGCACAAAGAAAGGACTCATATGATGAAAATTATGTCCATGGCTACTGATAAAACTAGGGTATTTCTCATCTCTTAAGGATTTGGATAAAACAAGGAATCTAAACTTGTAAGTAACATCACTAAATTGTATTTTCTTTAATTATTATTTAACAGTTGGTATGGAAGATGTTGAAGTTCCAGGAAAAATGACAAAGACAAGATAATGAAAGGATAAAAGATTGTCAGAATGACCCACCATCTTCATTCCATGGATCTCAGCATCCTAGTAATTAAAAATGTGTGGGTCTTGTTTCATTTATTTTACCACACTACAGTAATTTTTATCTTGACCCTCATGACATATGCCACAAACTCCCCAGATTCTGAGTTTACATTTATCTGCAGTTCAGCAATCCAACTACCCACCTCTTTATTTAGGGGGAAAAGAAACCTGTATCATGAGCACTAACTAGTGTCCTTTCTGTAGAGAGATATGAAGCAGATTTTGAGAAGCACTATGAAGCGAATGCAAATATTCTGGGAAACTTCAGTGAGTTATTTAACCTCTCCGGATTTCTGTTTTCTCATCTGAAAAATGAAGATTTAATATTTTTATAAAACATACCTCAGAGGATAAATAAGGCTGCTTCAGGGTAAAAACATAATGTATTTTTCTGGCAAACTTATAAACTGCCTTTATGATTTATCAGTTGTTTTTTTTTTCAGGCAGGAAATCTTCTGTGGTTTTTCCCTTTTAACAGGGAGGGAAAAAGAATCCCCTTGAGCTGGGAGCGGTGGTGCACATCTGTAACCTCAGCACCTGAGAGACTAAAGCAGGAGGATCTCCAGCCCATAGTCAATCTGCGCTACATAGTGAGACCTTGTCCCCCCAAAACAAAACTCCCCTGTTCTGCTGAATTCCTGAAGTTCCTTTTCTGGATCTCATTTATGGAAAAGTTAACATTATTTTCCATGTCCCAAAGTGCTAAATACACTCAATGGATTCTCACATTTAATTTCAATGTCAACGCTGAAACTTAAACTCTATTATTATCTTCATATTTTCACAGATGGAAGAGGAAAACTTAATACAGTCATACAACTGGTCCAAGTTATATAGATAGTTAGTGATGAAACCAATATTTGAATCCATAAGAGTCTAAAGCCAGAAACTATGTTCTATGCTACCTGTTAGTCTAAACCTTATAATGATTTATGTCCATTACTGTTTTCATATCAGGGATAAAAGTTCAGGCTTATGTTCTTATGACCTCCAGAACATTCACTGTACACATTCCCTATATATTATTGAATATTTGAATACCATAATTACTTTGGAAAGAGAAATCTCATTGGAGTTGGAGGAGGAGGTAAGGTATTTGGAAATTACCCTAAGGTGTTCACTTTTTAAAATCAAGACTTAGTATTATTATAGATAGTGAATGGATACTAGGAGGGCAGATTTCAGGGATAAACACTCTTCTGTTTAAAAATTATATACTTTATGGATGCATAAATACAGCAACATTGTGTACCATTTTCCAAAAGTAATTCAAACACCCAGAAAGTGAAACTTCAAACTAGGCACACACCTGTAATCCCAGCACTCAAGAGACTGAAGCAAAAGGATCGCCATCAGTTCAAGGCCAGCCTGACCTCACAAGACTGTCTTAAAACCACACGCACACACATGCACGCATGTACACGCACACACACACACACTAAAACTTAAAGTCTATAAAGGACACCCAGGTTTTTTGACAGCAAAATGCTAACTAGACAAGTATAATTATCAGAAAGTTTCCACAGACAGGGCAAGAGGCAGTGACGATTATTACAGTGGCATCAGCTGCACAGAAACAACCACAGCAGAAGGAAGTCCAAGGGTTCTGAGTGCAGACGTGATCCAGGAAGGGGCGATGGCATCACTGCCGACCATTCCCTGAAGACGTCGGTCCAATGCATTGTGGCAGTCACAAAGGCAAGTATCATCAGGAAGGATGTTAGAAATAAAATAGAAAGCACAGTCTCACGAGCGTTCGCACACGCACACATACGCACGGACTCCAGAATCCATCTGCTCCAGAAATACTGCGTACAGTCCCGGCCATAAAACCTCAAAAAGATCATAATGAAACTGGAAGCTGTCCCGAAAAGGTCACTGAAAATAATTAGGGTCTGAAAAGAAGTCAAAGAGACTTTGAAACACTTAAGCTTAGAAAGACAAAATATGAGAGCTGGCAGGCCAGAGTCTATAAAATTACAAAGGGTACAGATAAAATACACACCAACTCCCAGCAACACAGACCTAGAAGCCCTGGTGAAATTAAAATCAATTGCTAGTGGGACAATTTATGTTTTCAATGTGCTATCCTTCAGGGTAAGTAATAAACTAGAAAGAAACTGAACTCTAAGACTCTCTGTAGTTGTAAACCCATAATAGCTTAAGGTACAGTTTAGCTGAACTATATGCTCAGCTTTTTGATATCCACGTTATGGAAGATAGTTGGCAAGATGCCTTTCACACTGTTCTTTGAACGCCCTGATACCAGGGATGCTAGATTAAATTAACTACTGCTTCTTACACATGCCAGAGCTGGGAGTTTCCATCTCCGGACAATCAAAAGAACCACCTGATAATGTTTCACAAAAAAATAGATTTCAAAATGCAAGTTAGTTATACAAATTAGTGTCTCTTAGTTCACAGAAATGGAAGGTTTGTACTCAAATTGATAGAATTTTTTATACCTATATCTTGTACTCTGGATAACTCCTTTAAAGATAATAATACGCAATGTATTAACTATTGCTATTCTAACATCTTCTTATGAAATTTTGTTTTACATTTTTCCATAAAAAAATAGATTCCAGAGCAAAATTTCCAAAGATTCTGACTCAGTTGTGGGGATTTGGGCTTAGGAACCACAAGAGAAAATGCTTTCCCTGGATAAATCCAGATTGTAATATAATTGGTTGGTTGAATCTCATCTCATCTCTAAACCAATCACTGAAGCCAGAAAATGAGATATTGTCAGGTTTGGCCTGGGTCTTTATTCTTCTCTGTATCGAGAGTGGTGTTTTCCTCAGAAAATAAAATTATCAAGCCAATAACTTAGATGAGCCAATCTCAAACATAACATTTGCTCCATCAATATGAAAAATTAATATTCATTCAAAAAACCTTGTTTTTACTTTATGGGTCAATCTAAAAAATATTCCAATGTATTACTCTATTTTTAACATGAGAGCTAAAGAGTAGAATTCAAAGAATAATTACAATCGTCAAGTAATGTTTTCAAGGTAAGAACAAGAAACTAAGTTAGCTGAGTGACTTTTTTATTTTGTTAATCTAACTCACCAGGAGCTCACTATTACTTTGTACAATCTTACATTCAAACGTCTTCCATATAAGACAGGCCATGTTTCCCAGAAGGACTGCAATGACATTTTCCATCCTACCTGCTCTTTTGTAATCTTGTCCTCTTCCATCAAATGTAGGTTTTTCCCCTCTCCTTGAACTTTTTTTACAACAGGAGTGACTTCTGAGCCCACATCATAAAAATCATTACAGCTTCCATCTGGCACTGTCAAGGGATTTCATGCATGGCAGCCAGGCACCATACTGTGAGGAAATTTAGGCACCTTAGAGAAAAACCACAATCCCACGACCCATGTAGATGCCTTCTAGGGGCTTCCAGAGTGGGACAGAACCAACTTGCCAGAGAAGTGAGTGAGGAATCATAGAATTGGGTTTTCTGGCCCCAGACAACCCTGCACTGGGCAGAGACAAGTCTTCCCTTTGAAGCCCGGCTCAAATACAGACTTAGGAACAAACCAGTGATCCAAGCTTGAGACCACTAATTTTGGGGTGGTTTGTTATATAGCAATAAGTAACTGGAACATAAGATAAAGAGATATTCTTGCTACAATTGCCTAGGAGCTATGTACTACCTAAGATTCCCTTTTGCATCTTCCCCTCTCGTTTTCCTTTTCCTTCTGTTAGTATTTGCAATAGGACTCAAGATGGAACCCATGCAAATTAGTTAACAGGAGCTTGGGGTGTAGCGCAGTGGCAGAACACTTGCCTAGTACTGGGGTTTGATCCCCAACATTTCAAAAAATGTAATAGAATAAATACATAGATTTTCTTCAAAAACAGGAAAAGGAAACTTCTAACAAAGAATAAGCTTTTTTCAGATCTGTGCCTTTTCAAATATCATCATCAAATGCTGTACATAGTATTATTCCTGTGTGCCTGAGAGTTCCTTTGAAGAAACAGTAATTCAGAACTTTTCTGTTACATCAGTAATAGCCATGAATATGTGAGCCTGTTCTAGTGGTATTTTCCACAAGTGAAGAGGAAGATGGGACAAACTGCTCCATGGATTATCAATCTTCTCCTATACAAAACTTAAAATTAGGGTCTAAAATTTAGTTGGATGACTGAAACAGAGAAGGACACACAAGAATATATCTAAGAGGCTTTTAAGGGTCCCTCTTCCATGTGGGGCACTAGCAGAAACCCAGAGTGGTTCTGTCTAGCATCACCACATTGCCTTCTGTTTTGAGGGGTCCAGGTCATGTCTTTGGTTGTCCTTTATTTTCACCCTGTTTCATCAAACCCGTGTAACACATTCCAAGGCCTGGATAAATATTTTTGTATGGTTGGAACTTTGTCCTGTGCCCTTCAATGCTCTTAGGAAATCAATGTTGGACTTTAAAGAATTTGAAGCTTCATTCACCAGAACTGGTCCCATTCGTAGCCAACTGCAAAGTCTGTGATAAGAACAAAAAAAGCGGGTAAGGGCATTTGAAAATTTGACAGGATCTTCTGGAAAATGATCACGGCTGTGTGAGAAGCCACATATAAATTTACACCCAGCGTAATCCTCCTTGTGAAGCAGAGTAAGGCCTGCAGACAGATTTTCTAAGGAGGACTTTTGCAAGGATTCTGTCCAACAACCAGCTACTATATAACCTACTCTTGCCAGGTCCTTCCTCCTCACCCCTCTGTTCACTGATGTGCTGATTTGCTGGCCAGATTACCTCTCATTCTGCAGACCACCCTTGAGTCCTTCTCCTCTGTCCTCCCTTCCTTCCTCCCCCAGATTTCCTCCAGAGGGATGGGAGTGAGGAAGTGAGTTTCTTCAGGGAGGCTTCCTTGTGTAATTCTGAAATGGGAGTGGAAGCAAGGGTCACACCAGGCCCTACAGCTGTGAGCCACTTTAGAAATCTTTAAGATCGGTTTTATAATTTATGCGTTCATGGACCCAAGATCTGGTGATTTCTCCATGTTCAGAGTGGGAGAGTAGCTAGCAGCTTCTGGGTGAATGGCATGCCTCATGGTACAACAGCAAGAGCCTTTTCATAATTTGGCTGTCACATTCAAGCTTGACTTGGCAGGTCATTTAAGCTGTGCTTTTTCTATTTCCCCAGCTGTCAAATGGGGACAACACTTCCTAGCAGACATCACAGAACTTCTTAAAAACAAGAAGACACGGATGACAAGCAGTTTACAACAGAAAGAGCTAATAGTGCAAAGTTTAGTTCCAAACACACACTTTCCCTAACATTAGGTGTCCTATTATGGGTGTCTTTAAAATATTACAGGCCTCTGTCTCAGTTTCTTCTTTGGAAAATGAGGATAATAATAGGACCTGTCTCACAGAGCTGTTACTCATAATGGATGTTCCTTGTTTATTTCACCTGCTCTGCATGTCATTTTTCCTTTAATAAGTGTCACTGATCCTTGAGCAGAGGCTGGAATGATAACAGAATTCTCATTAGAAAGAGGCGAGCACTCCCTCATCTTACAGACAAGCAAGAAAAACAGTGTGAGGCTGACTCCCGGATTCATTAGTGCCTGAGCAGAAGTTATAGCACAGGGCTTGTCATTGTAGGATAAGTGTGCAAAACTCCCTTTGGTTCCTTTGAAGACTGGGTAGGTATTTTTATTCCCAGATACCTCTTCCTCATTCCAATTTTAACTCTAAAGCTGTTCATACCACTAACTGCTGTGTTCTCATGTCTCTTACAGCACCCACAGGCACCCGCAACAGCTCACTGATAACCTCTTCTACCCAGGTTACCCCCCCCCATCCCGCCCAGCACCCTGCAGGAGGTCAGGAAAGGTAGCACTTTCTCTTGGGCTGAGGAAGCCACAGATGGGGACAGCAGGTGAGGAGGGAGGCCAGGGAGCCGCAGCAGCTGGCAAAGGTTGCCCTAGCAACGGTGTGGGCTCCATTCAGGAAGCCAGCCGAACTCCAAGATGCAAAATGATCGCCTTCATGGGGCTCCTGCAAGCACAAAGGAACCAGAGGAGCCCTGGTACAGCCCCCAGAGAAAGGGAAGCACATGCAGGGCAGGGTGAGCGCTTGTGCTGTCAGTTCCAACCTTCTACCTTTCAGAGAAGGAAAGAAAAGAGAGAGTAACTCTTTGAATCTTCTGGCCTGTGTGAACCCCGCGAGTTCTTTTGTGGGAACCGAGGGAAACAGGCTCCCCTCTGTTTACTAGTCTTATGAAAAAATATGCAAAAAGACCGGGGAGAAACCCCAAATATCGCAATGTGCTGGGGGCCCTACACTCTTCTCCCTCCCTCTCCTTTATTCAGACCGGTGACAAAAACACCATTTGCTCCTAATTTATTTTGAAACTTTTTCTTTCCACAGCTGGAGCAGCTTCAACCCTGGAAGCTCCCTCTCCCCAAATCACCCTGACACTTGCTGAATGGGCCAGGCTCAGTTAGGCTCCCTCCACAGGTTCAGCTCACACTGTGACCCTGCTGGCTTCCTGCTATTCATACGTGTTACTTCCCCTTTGTGGTAATGGCTGGTGGCACTTGGCCAGAAAACATTATTAATTTCAGAAGTGGACTGACAAACAACAAACCCACAGTGAGGAGAGGAAGTGCTGGGGAGGCCAGCTGTCGGCTTGAGCTCAGTAGGAACTGGGTGCATGCAGGCTCCAGGAGGAAAGAGATGATAATCCACAAAGAGGAAATGCACTAAAATTACCCAGAGCCCAATTTTTTTTTTAAAGAAAAAAATGAAAGAAAAAAAAAAAAAACAAACAGAAAGAGAAAAGAAATCAGAGAAAAGGATGGGAGGGGGAAAAGCACCCAGCTACTTGGGCTGCAGCTGGACAGGAAATTGCTAACGCTGCTTGCAAATCCCTACTTTGAACAGGCAGTTTAGGGAATGCCAGGAGCGGAAACTGTTCAGAACTGGATTAACACAAGCCAAGTTGAACTGCAATCCACTTCTCTTTTCTGGGCTGCTGCTGACTTGAGACGCCCAAAGATGTGACTGACTTGGTTATTTTTCTGTACTTTGCTTGCCTTTTGTACTTGTTTAGAAATAATACTATCTGACAATGCAATTGTTATGAGGGTCACTTGCCTCCTAAAATGTAGACTAGCAGAACAGTCCAACTGGCATCTGCCATGTGCCACCTGGGTGAAAGTTTATCTCTGACTTTAGAGGAAGAACTGAGCTCATGTGGAAAGAGCCAGACATGTTCTGGTTTTCTTTTATTCTATACACCTACCTTTGCCTTTTACTTTGGGTCATGTACTTTTATTAAATTCAGGGTAGAGACTTTTTTCCAGGAAAAAGACAAGATGTTAGACCTGTAGCTTATGAAACTTCAAAATCTGTAAGATTCATTCCATAGGGGTTGTGAACTACATTCAAAACCATTTAAGCCCAAAAGCACATTTGAACAGGGATGGCAAATTCTCATCTCAGGTAACAACTACAAATACTAAACCTATATCTGGGCTCCATGAACACTTAGAAATGCCACACACCTGCCAAGGAGCAAAGGAGACCCCATTCTGGAATCCTCTGTCCACCTAACAATAGAAAAACATAGTATTGGCAGCCTGGAAAAATATCCCTACTTCCTCCCTGGTATATGAAACATTATGCAGAGAATCCTGACAGTGAAGGGCAGAAGTTCACATATAGCTATCAGCTTGGTACCTTGTTACGATTATTCATAAAAGTACTCAAATCTCCTTATACCTCAACAAGGTATACTGTGTTTTTTTCTTTGAGAATAAAATCTTAAAATAGTTCATAAAATCTTAAATGCAGAAAGCATTGCCATATAATAACCATCTTGATTTGAAGCACAGTATGTACCTCATGCACTGCACACCTGAGAAATATTCTAGGAACAGCTTTTAAGAGTAACTTTTGCCTGCTATTAAGTCATCTCAGTCCCTGGCTGAAAATGTTCTAAAATATATCACTTCACTTGTGAAGATTTAGATTTTTTCCAAAAATACACATTCAATAGCCAAAATAGTTATTTATTAATAATTTAAGGTTTTACATTTTTATAATAAATTCCAGCTCAAAATTTTACACTGTGAACATAAATGGAACAATGTTACTGTCCCCTCTTCGTATCAGATGCATTCTACCTATCAAATGGGTATCCTTCCTCTCATACACTTCCAGTTATAAACACTTTTAAAAGGAAAGAAATCAACTTAACGTATTGCATTTGAGGTGACACTCCCTGAAAAATTTTGTACAGAGGTAATATACTGTTTAGCACAGTTGAAGTTTAGGGGAAAAGAGTGAGCCCATGATTTTGGCATCTTTCCAAGAGATCCCCCTTGAGACAATACAAGCCAAAGTATTTACAAAGGTAAGGCATAGTCATAAACTATAGAAGAAGCAAGAAACTCATGAGGAAGATACAGTAAAGAGACTAAAGACGGCACCATAACAAGGTCTTAGTGGATAACAGTGTCTATGAAAATATCAGAATACAACAGTTAAGCATGCTGCAAATAGATCCTTTGGATTAGAAAACATCAAATTCTTTTGTTTAAAAAGTGGCATACTGCTTTCTCCCTTTGGATTTCTTTTAAGCCAATTAAAGAAAAACACACACACAATCTAAACAGTCAAGTGATTTAAGATCAAATATTTACAATAGAAGTATCAGGGTTTTTTTTCCAAACTGATACCACAAATTCAGAGCTGAAATCTCTCTTTGGCTCCTCTATATGCAAAGTTGAATCAGTCTTCACTGAAGACAATATACAGTTAGTTCCAGATGCAAAAGGAAATAGCCATGGAAGGTCCTGAAGAACACATGCTCCTACCCTACCATTTGGTGCTACCCTATATACCTGGAAGTGCTTGAATTCCAGTCCCTGCATGGGTAGACTATACACATAGGTACAGAGCAAACCTACTGCCTGTATCTAGACAGTGTCCTGCTCTTCCAAAGAGAATAGAGCAAAGCTCTCCCTTTGTAATAACCGATTCCACACCTGGTAACCTTGTCTAATAGACAGCTGGTTGACATTTTGACACCTGGGGCCACACACAAAGAAAGCAGCCCAGCTGATGCTGCCAAGAGAAACTGCTGAAGGAAGAGACACATCCCAGCAAAGAGGGAGTGTGGCCCTTTCACGTGGACTGCAAGGAGTCCATTTGGTAGACATTCTGGTTGGGGGGTGTGGTAAAGTAGAGCTGCTGTGCAGGAACCCGGTTGTCACAGGGGCTGCTGAGTCCCAGAGTCCTCTCAAAGTCTAACAATTGGCCCATGAAGTTGAAGTTAGGGGAGATGTTGGATTTCTTCATCTTGACAATGTCGTAAGCATCGTTCATGGATAGATTGAGCTTCTGCATAAGGTAAGCCACAGTTACAGTAACTGAGCGGCTAATACCAGCCAAGCAGTGCACCAAAACACCACAGTTTTTGCCCCGGGCTTCATCTGTGAACACAAAAAGAAGAGCAAGATTTCAAGTAGGCTGAAAATCACCCTTGGTGAGTCTAAAATCTGAATGAGAAAAAAAAATGATATAAAACAATCATGTGTGCCCTTCAGGCAACAGAAAAATTTATCACCAAGATAAACATGTACACTGGACACAATTACATAGTTCTGATATTTTCTGAAAAGAGAGCTTTTGTATTAAGTTTCTGCCAACAAAAAAACTCCTTAAATGTGTGCATTCTTCGCCTCAGCATGTGAATACCAGAAACTGCAATATGGTCGTGAATGCCTTTTATACAGACAAGCAGGCTGCAAGGGTCTATTAAATTATTCTCCAACTGTTATGCAGCTAACAATGGAGGTATTCAGGCATTTTAAAAGAGAGAGGGAAGTCACAGGGGACAGGCCATTAGAAGGACATGGCCTGAAAATGAGTTCCTTTGTAATAGGAAATGCACTACAATGCCTGGAGATTCACTTCTCGCGGATTTCCAGCCCACAGTTCTTCCTGCTGGGCTCAGGTTACCCATACAGTCTCACAGCTACCAGTATCATCATATCATGCAACTGGATAATGTTTAGCATTCACATTGCTTTCAACAACTCACTTGGTGCCCTAAAATAACTTCTGGATCTTTTAAAATTACAGAGTCATGCTAGATAGAATTCCTGTCCACAGCAAGTACTTAGATCTTTCTTTCTCCATCCCCACCCTCAGCCCAAAGACTGAGAAAATCTGTTGTCTGATCATGCACTGCCTTCTTTTCAAATGACTGAATTCAGATTAAGAAACAGGGTTTCTTTTCTTTTTTTTTTTTAACAGATCTGTGGCCATGTAAAAGGCACTTTTCTTTTCCTTAGCAGTAAGATAAACCCAGTGTTTAATCTTAGGAAGATCAGAAACCAGCAGTCCAACCAATTAGCAAATAAAGAGTAACAGTTTAAAACCTATGAATGGGCCCAGTTTTGCATTTATAAGTCAGGGCAACTACTGATAGTCTCTCACCTATGAAAGAAATGGCTTCTGGGAAAAACTGGGACAGGTTTTGGCTCCAGTGATCCGAGATAGGGATTTGCTTGTATTTGAACTCTCCAGCGTTCTCAAAGAGGTTGGGCAAATTGGGGGTGACATTCAAGATGTACTTGATGCCGAATTCCTCTAACACGTCCAAGTTGGTAGAGTCCTTGGCACAGCCTAAGTAAAGGAAGGGCAAGATCTCCACCGGGAATGAAGGTTGGCTGTTGGACAACGGGCTGCCATCCGAGTCCGTAGCACTGTTGGGGTCTCGGTCAATGTCAGACTCAATGTCCGAGGAAGAGTCAGAGCTGATCCGCAGGCCTCCGAGCCCCAGCACTGGCAGAGGCGGCGAGCTGCTACTACACGAGCCATCTAGATTGGTCTCGCAGTGCAAGGCGAACTCGGCTTGGAACTTACTGAAGCCACCTGCCAGAACGAGAAAAGCAATAGTGTAACCCGAGACGCCTGTAGTAGTTTTCGCAGCTGGTGAGAACGCAGCTGGGCGCAGGAAACACCAGAGACACTCCATGAATCCCCACAGCATAGTCTAGGTAAGAAACCACCTCCACGTGCACCTTCGGGGACGGAACGGACACACCGCCTCCTCTGGGAGCCCTTGTTCTTTTGAATCCAGAAGTGCACAAAATGGCAAGTTTTCTGAACATTTCGAGGAGCTAGGAAGCACTACTTTGCACCTCCCCAAACCCTCACACCTCGCTCGCCCTGCAAATCTTACTTCAGAATCGGAACTGTTAAGCAGGAAGAAACGGAGAACGTTCCGAATTAAGAAAACGCAGATCTCGTTAGAAAGAAACCTCGGGTCCCTGTGGCCGAAGCGGGAGGACTTCACGCGGACCGGTTCCTCCGAGAGGAACTCGAGGAGGTCCCGGCCCCAAGCTAGATCCGGAGCGCAGCGCGGGCGTCCCCGGCCCGCGCGCCCGGCCCTGCCCCGCGCGCGCGCAGACCTCCCGGCGCGACCGTACCTTCCAGGTAAAAGGCCCGGCAGCCCTCGTCCTTAAGCTTCTTGAGCAGCAACCCGAGCACCGACTCGCCGCCCGTGTTCTCGTTCCAGTCGCTGCTGCTCTCGTCGTAGAGAACCACCGTGTCGGTGCCGCAGCGCCTGGTGAAGCGGTCGCGGTCCTCGCCGCGCGTGAAGAGCGCGCGCACCGGCAGGTTGCCCTTCTGCAGGCGCCGCAGCATGATCCCGGGGATGGCCACGTTGATGGCCGACTCGATGTGCGACGACTCGTACAGCTCCTGCGGCCGGCAGTCCATCAGCAGCAGCCGCTCGTTGCCCAGCTCCAGCTGCTCGTTGAGCCACGCCACCGTCTTGCTGATCGCCATTTCCGACGCGAAGGGCGCGGGTCTGAGCGTATCTATCATGGGGGTCGAGCTGCGGGAGAAGTGGGGTGCCTAGCAGACGCCCCTCCGGGCAGGCATAGGCCGAGCCGCCGCTCTCGGAGCGAGCGGGCTTGGATTCCGCCTCGCCTTTCCCAAGCCGAGGACAGCGCTTGGGGAAGGCGAGACAGAGGAAGAGCAGCCGGCGGCCGCTCTGCACCCGTCTGCAGCAGCTCGCTTCTGGAATCAATGAACCTCTGAATGAAGCTGCCCAGACAGTTTTGCTTCTCCCAGTGAATGAAATCCAATTAATTCGGACTCCGCGCTACTGAGAGAGAAGAGAAAAAAAAAAAAGGCTAGAGGTTCCTAATGTCTCCTTCCGAGGCTGCACCTCAGATCCACCCGAGCGTCTGTCTCCCAAGATTATTCAACACTCGATTTGCTCACTGTCCCTAAGACTCAACCCTCGCACACCCCCAGCGCGAGGCAGCTCCTCAATGGATACAAACAGCGAGCGTCTCAATGGATACATTCTCTCGGCCAGCCAATGAGCGCGCTGCGGAAGGGGCTGTTGCCGTGGGGACGGGCCGGCTGGAACAGGTTGTGTTGATGAATTGTTAATGAGTTTGTCATTCACAAAAACGGAAAGGAATTTCCGCTCCGGATAAGCCCCAGTGCAAACAAGCTGCAACAGCGGGCTCGGCGGGAAGGAAGGAGAAAGAAGAGGAGGCGGCGGTGGAGGAGGAGCAGGCACATAAACCAGGGCACTTCAGTTGTCTCATGTTTCCTTCTGTTGAGAGTTCACACTTCATGTCGGAACTTTTGCGCACAAATGGTGCAATTAGCATGCACAAAAGCCCTTTTTCGCGACGCCTGTGTTTTCGAGCTAGCTTTAGAAAAACTTGCATTTTTTAAAAAATTCCCTTCAAACTTATTTGGATCCAAGTTCGCCCTAGCACCCCTCCTCTGCCCTCCTTTAGTCGGTGTGTGGCATTTGTTTGCCTGTTTTTTTAAAAGCCCAGCTCTGTTTGCTCTGATGTTCTTTTAGCCGAGGCTGTGTTGGGGCTGGTGAACTGCCTGGGCTTTAGTGACCGGTGATGTGTTAAATTCTAATCCAACATCTTTCGAAACAAACCAGGATTTTGTTGAAACACTTGAAACAAATGTCTGATTATCCAGAAAATCAGGAGAAAGCCCCCTCGCTCTGCGGCCCGATAGTGTGTAATTTAAAAAAAAAAAAGGCAGTAGAGACTGCCTTTTAAAAAACTCATTGAGCAGACCGAAGCTTTTAAATCCGCTCCGGCGGAGTTATGACCCATTGTTCCGGGAATCTAAGTCGCCCCCAGCCCACGGTCACCCACCGCCAGCTAGGGGAGCCAGGAGCTTGTCTGAGGCAGTTTGCAAGGGCGCCTGGGCTGGGCGCAAAGCCGGTCCGGCCGTCCCCACTACCCGCGGGCTGAGGAAGACTTCCCCAAACCCTGCACACCGCGGGGCTCGGCCGGCCAGCCCGGCGATTGGCTACTGTAGACAGTTGGCAGGTCAGAGGGGCGCCTCCCTACGTCTGCCCGACCACCCACCTGCCCTACTCTCTCTGCCGCTCCCTCCCTTGTCCAGTGCGGGACTCTCCGGGAGCCCCCGCCGCGCTTGCGCGTTCCTCGCCGCTGCCCCCGCCGCCCTCCGGGAGAGGGGAGCGCAGGGCCTGGCGCGACCTGGCACCAATTGCTGGATTGAGCTGGGGAATCTGGCTTTGGTGGAGGCCTGGGCCGGGGAGGCGGCGAGCAAAAAAATGCCTGCGGAGACTCCTTGGCTCAGAGTGGGGTTGGGGGCACCGCAGGGACCGTGCCCGAGGCCCAGCACAGCCCGCAGGTAACTTGGGGAGGTGCCGAGCTGCGCGCAGCCGGGGCGCCCGGACCGGGCCGCGCGGGCTGGAAGCCGGATGGAGGCGGGGCCGGGCCGGACGGCACCGGTGAGCCGAGCTCTATTGTTACATAAAAGTGCAGAGGCTGGCGACTCCCAAACGGAAAACCACCTGTGTGCGGCCGCGGGGCTGTGGCCGGAAAGCGCGGTCCTAATCCGGCCTTCCCTCCCTAAGCCCCGGCGGAAAAGAGGCGGCGCCCTGTCCCGCCGCGGCCCGGGAGGCGGAAGCGGGGGCCGCGGCCGGCGGGAGCGGCCCTTTGCAGCGAGCCTCCTTGCGCTTTGCGCCCCCTCTGAACACGGCCAGGGCGCCTAAGGTCACAGGGTCTCCCCGAGCCGGCGCCCCGGACCCACGGGCCTGCCCGCTGACGCCCCCGCTGCAATTTGCATTTTTAGTCAGCCGCCTCTTTGGTTTAGGAAATGTGGGCTAAGAGAGGCGGCTGCAAGTCCCCGGTTGCCTACTTTGGGTCTTGGCTGCAGGCAGGCCGCTCCTGGGGGGAGCCTGTACGAGGACGGCGGGGTGCGCGCGCTGCTCCTCCGCGCCTTTTTTGGGGAGTCCTCGGAACAAGAGCTCCCGGGTCTGACTGGATGTCTTCGAGTTTTAGCTGGGGAGGCCTGCGCTGCAGCCGACCCCGCGCCCCACATTCTTTCCCATCTGTTACAGACGTCCGTGCTCCCAGAAGTTTCAGTTTTCCGGGCTGGGAGTGGGGAGAGAGAAAGCCCTGCAGCGGGAATGAGAAGAGCAAATCTTTCAACCCAACACGTCCAGCAGAACCGGAGGGAGGGAAGGAAGCTGGGTTTCTTTTTACCCATTTTTCAAATGCAGTTACCAGAGTGTGAGAATAGATTGGGGAGGATCGTTCTAACACTTCGCAAATCTGAAGATCAAACTACTTAAGTTTTACCTACGCTTCTGGTCCTTCCCGGAACACCTGATTAAAAGGCGTTCTGATCTCTCCTCTTAAGTGTGGCTTTAAAGGGCCTCCGGAGTGCGGCAGCTCGCATTTGAACAGTGCCCCCTTCTCTCCTTTGAATTGCAACCGTGCTGAAGTCATCTAACCGTGCTAAGTTACAGTCTTCCACGTTGGCATGTTTTATGTTCTAAGGTCGCTGGTGATGATTTAAGTGGTACTGTGAAATGCCCTAACATGGTGATGTGCTCCTCGCTGTTGTTATTTTTATCATTCTGGACTGAGAATCCGCAAAATGGCCCCAGTCCTTGGGAGTGTTTCTTTCCATCCCAAAGATGACATTTGAAGCCTGCCAGGGCTCCCTCATCTGCAGCAAAGTCTAACTACCTTGGCCAGTTTTAATTCATTCTAGTTTAGCTGTGGGGCAAAACAGCAGCTGCTCCTGATAAAGCTGAAAATTCCATAGCAAGATTAACAGGCCGAGTGGACCAAGCTACATTTCACACTTCACGGTACTGGTCACCTTTTAAGTATCTTGTTCTTCAATCACATCAAACTGATAGACTACAAGTGCAGTGTATGGGACAACAAGTGCAGGGTAAGCACAGCCTTGTGTCTGAGTGTGCAGGCCTACCTAGTTCCTGCCAGGTTACCAAACAAAACCTGCTCCCTAGGTGAAGCCCACTTGGTGTTGCCAGTAAACCTGCCTGAAATGTGTCACCTTCCTGCCCTCTGGACAGGCTTCTTCTGGGGGAAAACACACCTGAGAGATACGGGTTCCAACAATGAGAAGAATGACAAGCTTCCTTAATTTCAGAGATTTCAGTTTCCTTCAAGGATATCATTCATGCCTAAGAAGCTGCGTTTAAAGATTCAGGAATGCAGTGTGTTATCTCCACTCCACTCTCTGAAGTGTAAAGATGCGCTTTCATAGCTCCTGGTTTCCTGTGGGATGTGTGTGCAGGCACCAAGCACCTGTTCCTGAATTTTCCTTGTGTTTCTCTCTGAAAGTTGTTTCTCTTAGAAGTCTTAGTTAATTTTCTCTAGGCCATTAGGGAAATGGTCCAACTTTGCAGGAATTTTCCTGAGTTTAAGGACAGTTGGGATTTACAAGACTCAAATGAGGTAGCATGACCCTTAATCTTTTTGTAGTAATCTCTCTGATTCACAGTAACACTTACTAACACATCATGTGGAAAAAGCTAAACAGATTTGCAGCAAATAAGGCAATGTTTTTGGAAGATCTGATTAAAAATATAATGTTGTAACGAGTTCAAGATTCACTGAACCAGGAATGGTGATGAAGTCTATCTAATTCCAGCTGACAGGGGACACTGAGACAGGATTGCAAGTTTGCGCCCAGCCTGGGCAACTTGGTGACTTAGAGACAACTTTTCTCAAAATTTAAAAAAAAAAAGCCTCCCCCCCCCCAACACACACACACTAAAGATTTGTTGTTGGAGGTGGGGGGACCTCAAAGTGACAAGCAATGACTTTTGGAGCAGCTAACCCAAAATCCAATTTAACTGTATCGGAAGGATACAATCTGAAATACAGTAAGTCCCCCATTTAGTAACATTCAAGTTGAGAACTTGCAGAGGTATATACTGTGTAAAACTCACCTTGTCGGCTTATGAACAAATCTAACTTACAAACAAATCTCACGCAACAGAATTCATTCTTAAATCAGGGACATAACTATATTCTGACTTAAAACAAATGTATATAAGATTTCTCTGGGAGGTCTGCTTATAGGTACCTCAAAAAGATAGCAAGAAATTCTGTCTTAATTGTAGGGACTGAGGAACTCAAGGGGCCTGAAGGACTGATAATAGGAAATACTGAGCATGCCCTGAGAGTTTCAGGTAACTCCTCATTCAGATACCCCAAGGGTAGCCCCTCAGAGCTGCAGATCCAAGTTTGTCATTAACTGCTTTTCTCCTGGAAACTCCCTGCAGCTTGTCTCAAGGTGAGGAACTACAGGGTCTTATGATTTCTCCAAACAATGCAGGTGTGGCAGAAAGGCAGGCCAGGCTCAACCCCAGAGAAGAGGCAGCAGCCAAAGTCACTTTTCTCCAGGCACATTTGGTAGAAGAGTGGGGGGGGGGGGGTTTAGAGCTCTCCTGTAGGTAGGATGACCTCTGCACATTGCCAGAATGCTGTGACAGGAAGAAAAATAGTACCATGCGGTGACATTCAGACAGTTTGGCTAAACTTTTAAAAATAATATTCATAAGCTTCCTTATACTTCTTTTACATCACCTGATGCAATCCTGATTTTTTTTTTTTTTTTATTAGTGCTGGGGATCAAACTCACGGCTACAGGCTTGCAAGGCAGGCACTTATGCCACTGAGCTAAATCCCCAGCCCCTGATTTTTTTTTTTTTTTAACATCAGAAGCCCATAGAACTTTCTCCAGAATATACTTTTTAAATCTCTAGCAAGGAAATCCGTTTTAAAAGGTCATGTTAATTTCTTCTTTCAGATGGTTGCCTTCCATTCCATCCATTAACTTTCACTGACTTCTTTTATGCTTTTTTTTTTTTTTTTTGCAACGTAGGACACATAAAAATACGTATATTGGGCCAGGGATTTAGCTCAGCGGCATAAGCACTTGACTGACAAGCACAAGGTCATAAGTTGGATCCCTGGTACCAATTAATTAATTAAACATAAAAATATGCATAAATATGTGTATAAGAAATCACCTGGAAGTGGCCATTTCCATGATACAGCCAAACTTGTTTACCATTTCTTTCCTTTTGGAAAGAGACATTAGCATCCTTATGTACTAGTTCCGAAGCCCCAGCTGTGGTCCTTGTGGAAACTTATGGCTGACATTGCCTTCCAAGGGGGCAAGGTACTGTTAATATTCATCTCCAAGCCTTTCCTAGCCAGCACCGTGCGCGGCCTTAACATTAGTCATAGCATAGCTATAGCCAACTATTTGCCTCGCGCCTCCTCGCGTGGGCCGTGTTTCCTTTGGTGACTTTTCTCCTCATCCCGTTTTCCGTTATTTACACAGATGTGGACGGTACATATAGTTGTGTAAGAGAATTGGTTATTGTTCTAAATAGGTTCTATTTCCCGACACTCTGTTTTTGCCTCAACCATCAGTGCAAATTACCATGACCACAAAACAAGGAGGAATTTAGACCAGTTTTCTAAATACAACTCAGAGATGCCACAAGAATATTTGTGGAACCTAAGAACCCCCATCCAATCTCAGCAACATTGCCTTAGGCTGTTTGGTGTGTTAATTACAATAGTTACATCTTGATGTATCGTGAATATCACAACATGATGACCATTTTATTCTGTAGCCAGCTCTATGTGTGTTAAATCTATGATGATACCACTTGAAAGCAAGTGTGCCATTACTGCACTTTCACAGTGGGAGAAGCCCAGGCTCAGATATCAGGTAATTATGCTGGAGTCGAAACTCCTATCTCAGTCCCTTTGAAGGTCTTTAGTGCATACTGCACTGTGCCTGATAAGAGTGGCCCTGAAGTATGACATCCTGCGGCTCATTATGAATTCAGCCAGTTAAACAGTGGCAGCTTCTCTGTAATTTGTTAAATTTTATCTCGCTCACCAAAGCTTGGAGCTCTGACAGCAGACCAACCTGGATTTTATCTTGGGTCACCAATTCCACCAATTCATCTAGCTGTAGGGTTTAGAGAAATCACTTAATCTCTCACTTTTCTCATTTGTAAAATGGAATTATTGGGCCACTGGACCATAGCAATGAATGAGATATAGTTGTAAAGGAGAAGGAGCAGTTCTAAAACAGTAACTCACCAACTGCTATTATTACTGATTATGCACACGCACACATCCTTTATTAAAAGTTTATTAACCTTACTGAGAGGCATTATATAATGAAAAACTATAGTGTCAACTTAGCTCTGAGAACTAGGAAAAAACCACACAAAATTTGGGGGCAAAAAAATTTGAAAACAAACTCAATTGCTTTACCTTCACCCCTCTTTGGCTGCTGAGGTTAAGCGGGCTACAAACAGATTACTCAGTGTGCCACAAAACCTGGAGAAATGAGGGATAATGAGAATGCTGGTAGTGCCCAGTCTGAAGATTCCCCTTCAGTCTACAGCTCCTACCGAAGCATCCAACACTTTCCCCTCCATCACTTATGCCTCACAGCTGCTCCTGGGAACTATATGTTCTGCAGTCAGGGAACTGGAAATCTACTGGCCTGAGGCATCTCCCCTCATGCTGTTGGTTTGCATCGCTGAGGGGAGGACCCATTGATCTTCCCAGTCCTCCGTATGAGGAACCGCATCCTCTGGGAATTTCCTTCCTCCTTCTGACTTTGTGCCTTGTGTGAGCTTTTCACATGGAGGTGGGGAAGGCTTCCGAGCTGGGTGTGAGAGCCACTGTCCTGTGACTAGAAGGAATCTTCCATTCCTCGGTGAGGAAGACTGCCACGAGGCACCCTGTAGAAACAGACTCAGCTTTGACTAAACTGACCACCTGCTCAGCACATTTTCTACAGTAATTTTTACACACGTGTGATTCTAACAGGATTATTACTAAATGTCTGACAAGTATACATTCTTTGCTGTTAAGCCGTTAAGATGGCTCTCCTGAACCCATCAGCTGTTTTAGATTCCTCTTTCAAACTTCAAAAGTTTAGAAACCTTGCTAGATTATCCTTCTACCTGGCCAGTCTCCCAGGGAAAAGCATCTAGGATGGGATTCTCTGCCCTTTGGTTATGTTGTTAGGATGGTAACTTAATTTTTAAGTAATTCGGTGTAACTCCTGGGATACTCTAATATTTGGGACGGTTAGTCAGCTGTGACCTTCTTCAATGAGAATCAACTTGGTAAACTAAGTTGGGGTTTTTTGGTTTTTTTCTTTTTTGTACCAGGCATTGAACTCATGACCTCACACTTCCCAGGCAGGTGCTTAAGCTGCTGAGCTAAATCCCTATCCAAACTAAGGTTTTTTATTTAGCAAAAAAGATGCTAGATAATTACTGCCATTGTTGAAAAGGATAATTTTACAATATGTGGTTGTTAGAGGAGGTGGGAGGGAACCTATAAATCTTCCTCAACTAAGATGCCAGAAGGCAGGCACCCTACATCTGTATGTAACAGTTTAGCCACTGGGTTTTGAGTCTAGGATTCTACCCCAAAATCAGTCCAAAAACCCAATGTTTTTGACGTTGAAACACTGCTTCCTGAGTTTCCACAGGGCCTTTTGTGCATGTGCTGTTAATCACAGTACTGAGGGGGAAAGAATTTCCCAGCCACGTACAGTTGGTATGACTATACCTATCTGTTAACACTTTTGGGGAGAGTTGGTCCAGTGAAATTCAGTGTGAGAGTTAATTTTATATGAGAGTGAGGTGGGGTGCTGCATAGAAGGCAACCTAAATCTAGGACTTCTAGCCACAAGAGGCCAAGATCCCTGAATTTGATCAGAAGAATCTGATACTTACCCTACAGCCAAAACTGGCTTAAAAGCAAAGCTTTTGAGAAATACAGAAGACCAAGGCCTATCCTCAGTAATTTAATGGATCTAATCTAAGGCAGGTCTCAAGCATTAGTATTTTTCAAAAACTCCTCAGAGAATTGTACTGTGTGAACTTCACTGAAAGCCACTGGCTTAGAAAGGATTCATGACACTCATCTCCATCAAGCCCATGCCTCAGTGGAGGATTCCAGTATGTACGAGAGCATCCTAGCCAGATTGGTGAGTCTCAATACTAAAAAACTTGAAACACTTGGAGATACTTCCTCTCAGTCATGCCCTGGCCTCCCCCACAGGAACTCTTGATTCAGAAAATCTGGGTTAGCCCAGCAGCCAGAGTGGCTTGCACAAATGACCCACTTTGAGAAGCTCTAAAAATTAGCTCCGACAGCAGGGTTCCTCACCCATCAGCTCCAGTTAGTAAGCGTAGAAATTTATTGATGGTTCAAGGAGCCTTTACATACCAGTAGCAGAACTTCATAGTAGAAAAATGCACTGCTAGATATAATCCGCTTGCCCTCCTAGATGTAACTCTCAAAATGGCATACATTCCTGCGTTCATTCAGGAAGCCTGAGACCAAACTCAGATCTGCTTATAGGTTTGCCCAGAAGAAGGTATCTCTTGCTGATGGTGGTGGTGCACTCCCAGAATCCCAGCACCAGAGAGCTAAGGCTGTAGGAGTGCAAGTTCAAGCTCAGCCTAAGCAATTAGTAAGACCACATCTCAGGAGAAAAAAAAAAAAAAAGGCAAGGGATTTAGCTTAGTGTGAAGGCCCTGGGTTCAACCCCTAGTACTGCCATATGTATATTTGGATAGGTTATATATATAATATATATGTAATATATATATATAACATATAATATATATATAACATATATATATATATATATATAAAATCTTTTAGTAACAACATCAAGTGTTTATTGATAAATGCATTCATAGGACTGAAATGACTGCTGGAACATGTGAACATGAGTAAGATTCAGGCCCTACTGTCACAAAAAGTAAGTCTGATTGGGGAAGTCAGACATATGCCTAGGTAGCTGGACCATAATGTACTAAGTAGCAACTGCAGGAGGAAGGAAGTGCTGTGGGAACAAGAGGAAGAAGTGGTTCATCTCCCTTGGGCTGAAGGGGAAGTAATAGTGATACTGGGAAGTGACCCAGAGAAGACAGTATCTGAATTGGATACTTGTGGGTAAGCAGATTTCTCCCTCTCCCTTATCCTTGAATGTGTTAGTCATCTTTCTCTTGCTGTGACAAGCACATGACAAAAATCAATGTAAAAGAAGAAAGTCTTATTTTGTCTCAAGGTTTCAAAGGTTTAGTCCATTGTTGGATGATGGCTTGATTGCTCTTGGACCTGTCTGCTCACCTCATGGTGATCAGAAAGCAAAGAAAAAGAGAGGAAGGGGCTAGAACCCCAGTATCCCCCTCCAGGGCATGCCCCCAGTGCCCTAACTTGAGTCCACCAGGCCCCAGCTCCTGAAGGATCCACCATCTCCCAGTATTGCCACAGACTGGGGATCAGACTTTCAACATGTAGCCTTTGAGAAACATTTAAGATCCAAGCCATAGTAGCAAGAAACAGAAGAAAGGCAATACCAGCAAAAGACAGAGCTAGTATGAGCCAAGGTCTGGAGAGTTGAATGCCCATGACTGGCATGCAGGAGAGCAATGCGGAGGGCAAAGGGTGGCAAAGAACATGAGAAAGGTAGTTTAGTGCCCTGGAGATGGGCTTTGGATGTTGTGCTAAAGAGTTTAGAATATTTTTTTTAGGCTGTGAGAAGTCATCAAAGATGTTCATATGGAGGTGTGATATGATTTCAGAATATAATTCTGGTAACAAAAGGATGTGTAGACAGGAGGAGAGAGTAAAACTAGGGACAAGAAAACCAATTAGGAAGCAACTGTAATTTATCTAGGAAAATGAGTCTATGGTAACACAGTTGTCCTTTTCCTAAAATAGTGCACTCATCAACCTGCTTAGTTTTTGTCATCTTCATTCTGGGGCTAGAAAAATCACTTAGCCTTTCTGTGACTCAGAATCCCTCCCTATTAATAGATGATGACAAAATACTTACCTTACTTCATGTGGAGAGATACTGAGAGATGCTTGCAATTGTAGCCAGGAAAGAAGGGAAATGTTATTCTAAATGCCATTCGCAGTAATTCCTCTAGGGGAAGGAAACTGCATTTCCCCCTAATGGTTTGTTATAAAAATTTCACTCACAGAGAAATTAAAAATTGAGTGAAAGCATCAGAAGAATGCTTTGGACGGAAATGTCTATGGAAATGCCAAGAACTCACTACCAAGGAAGCATGAAAGTGCCCTTAGCATCTATCTGGCTGCAAGTGCTGTTCTGTAAAGTGGATTTTGTAAAGGAAAGGCTGTTTCCATTCTGAGCAAAAGAGGAAGCAATGCTGCTCCTATTGCTGATTAGGAGAGAATCACAGTACAGTCACCTGTTTGGCTTCGCCCAAAGTGAAGAGCTGAGCGTGTTTTCACATTGTTCTTTGCCCTTTGAAGCTCACATTCTGTGCTTACAACAAAGCACCACTGCTCATGCCAGGTCCTTTCCTGATCTGAGTCTCTATTTAATTTCCCTGGATGATAATATGAACCCTCTCCTCTTTTTGGAGAAGGATCTTTAGTATCTGTCGGAGACTACTTTAAGCTTTGCCAAAATGACTTTGCCTTGTACCCTTTTAAAAATCCATGCTCAATGTATTTGCTGAGTTCATGCAATGCATTCTGGAAGATAAAACACACAGTATAAGAGTGTTATGGTTTATGTTTGGATGTCCCCCCAAAGCCTCATGTGGTCATGGTGGTGGTGGGGGGCAAGCCTTTCTAAGGGAGCTGAGTCTAGCATTTGTGATTGGTTGGTTCATTGTCTAGTATTATAATCCAAATAATGAATATTGTAATCCAAGTATTGTAATCCCTTTTTTAGTCCTCACAATCCAGAAAGTTATATTTTAATCCCATTGAAATGTTACTGGATCCCAGCAAGTTAATTCCAACCTACTATCTGCAATGCAACCCATAGTGAGAGTAAAGACACCAAGACATACTCAAAGTTAAGGGCAGTCAAGGGCTCCTAAACCTAATCCCCATGAGGATGTGTGGACAAAGGCCCTGATCCAAGGCCTCTCCCAGAATTTATTATCTTGTGAAGAAGGAAGTGGTTCAAGGATCAGTGACAGGATGATGGAAACTACATGAGTAAGCTGAGCTGGCTAGCTAGATAGGGAAAAAAACATGTTTGCAAAATGCAGGGAGAATAATACTGCAGAAGGATCAGTCTGCATAATTCAATTAAGGTAGCATTTGAATTGTATTAGGAGGCTGTTGCTTCAGTTTCTGATATGTAAACTTTTATGCCCTAGGGAGTCAACTTTTACCTTGAGGCTTCTATCCTGCTGACATTTCTGGAGCTGACTGGCTCTGCCATCCCACTGCGCTTCAGTCTTTTACAGAGAGCACTACACAAGAAACTCAGTTGGCCTAAAGATTATATAGTAGTACCTTCACTGGCCTTATTTGCATCACTTAAAGCCAACCAAAGGGAGAAGGGAATAGTATAGCCCACTCCACATAACAGTATATGAAAATAAGACTTGATTTAACATGATGCAGCAATTGTTCTGCAGTCAAGGTAAGTTGCTCAAATTGTCTCCTCAATTCTGGCACTGGGATTGGTGGTATGAGTGCTGTATCCACCCAGGGGTGGGTAGCCAGCACACAGTCTAAGGGAGGGAAGGAGGCCTGCTCTTTTCTGTTGCCCTTTTTGCTTTTATCCCCTTTGGTACCTGCTGCCAACATGAATGGCTGCCCCTCTGTCATGACACTCTGCCTTGGGCCCAGCAGATTATGGGATGAAACCTCCCCAAACTGTAAACTAAATAAACTTTTCTTTCCTGCATTTTGGGCATAAGTATTTTGTCTCAGCAATGAGAGAAAAGTAACTAATACAGTGAGGATGCTCCTTCTCCCCAAGAAGCTCACACAGGCTCTAACCAAGACAAGTTCCAAGGGTAGAGTTCAGTGCAGGGTTAGAACACTGTCAGCATTCAAGGTTATAAGGTTGGTTCCACTCAGTGACTGACAGAGTTCTTCCTACCTCAGATGGGGTGATTGACCTTACAAAAGGGAACTCCAAAATACTTCATTTTATTTATGAAAATTAAATGAATGTAGAGTGATACAATGAGACATGCCAGGACATATTATACAGAGCACATATTATATGCTTCTTTCTGAGGTACATAGACATGAGGAAATTTTACATTAGTTCTTTCAAATGGCAATATTTGCTGTAATGCAGTGAATTCCTTTGATTCATTTGTTTCCTGTTGTCGTGTATTTCTTGGAAAACTTTCTGGTGAAATTTGTCACAAAGCATTGGGGAGATTACAAAGCATAGAAGAATAAGCCTTTTTACTCCTTCGGTGATTTGGTCCTTATTTTACGGGCATTTTAAAGATCACAAATCTCGTCTGCATTGGTAGATACTCTTCCATGGTCTGGTTAGATTATTGCAAAGAGCTCAAGAAAAACAACTACAAACATGGTTCTGCCTACAAAGAAGAACCAGTTATAAAGAGAAAGCAACAAAAATGTATCCATTTATTAGTAAAATAAAGGGCATTGCTAGTTGATAATTCTGTTTTCTGTTTAATCTGAGAGGTGACATTCCTTTTAAAGAAAGTGTTCCTTGGGGCTGGAGGTTTAGCTCAGCTGAAAAAGCACCTGCCTGGCAGGCACCAGGTCGCAAGTTCGACCCCTGGTACCAAAAAAAAAAAAAAAAAAGTACTACTCTCACGAGAACTACCAAATGTAGTTTACTCACAGACTAGATAAAAGCCCCATTCCAGGTACCTGCACTTATACTGTTTTTATTTCCTCCTTTATTAAAGCATTATTTTTGAAATAGCTAAAAGAAAGGAGTTTGAGTGTTTTTGCCACAAAGACACGATAAGTGTTGGAGGGGGTGGAAATGCTAATTACCCTGATTTAACCAGTATAGGAAATACATGCCATCAAAAACATCGCAGTGTGCCCCATAAATGCATATAATTATGAGGTGCCAACTAAGGGTAAAATAAAACTTCAATAAATTAAACCATTATTGATTTGGGGGACAGTGATACTCGTGCGTACAGCAAAAAGAAGGAAATGATCCATAGTAAAAGTACTTCCTGGCTACTCAGCTCTTCTCCCTCAAGGTAACCACTGTTAACCAGCTTCCTTGTGCATCTGCCTAGAGAGTCTGTATGTACACAAGCATATGCATGCATAGTGATGCAATGATTGCATAACTATACCCGACTAAACAGAGCAATGTGATTTGATTTTTCACTTAAGATTTAGTGTGTGTGTGTGTGTGTGTGTGTCTGTCTGTCTGGTACCGGCGATCGAACTTACAACCGCGTGCTTGCCAGGCAGGTGCTTATGCCACTGAGCTAAATCCCTGGCCTCTTCACGTAAGATTTTGGAGATGGGCTCATAACACACAGAGCTTTGGCATGCTTTTTTACGGCTATATGATATTCTGTCGTGTAGACATAACATTATCCAGTCTTCGTGTTGCTTGACGTTGAGCTTGCTCATAATCTGCTTTGCTACTTGAACTTTTATCTGCAACAAATATGCCTTTATGCATTCTTCCATCTTTTTTTATAGTATAGGTTAAATATAGAGCTTTTACACTGACTTACAACTCCAGCTCCTTGATATATTATTTATTTTAAAAACAGTCTAAGTTACTCAGGCTGTGTTCAAACCTGGAATCCTCCTGTCTCAGCCTCCTAGAGTGTAGCTATTTCCTCTGTATTATCTTTTTTTTTTTTTTTTTTACCGGGGATTGAACTCACAACCTCGAGCTTGCTAGGCAGGTGCTTAAGCCACTGAGCTAAATCCCCATCCCCCCTTCTGTATTATCTAAATGACAAATTCTTAAAAGTCAAATTGCTTCAGCAGAATATATATTTATAATTTAGATAGGCCTCATCCCAACAGTAATTTCTCCATTCACTGACAGAGCATGCTTGAAAACCATTTGCACATGCCTATAATCGCACTCAGGAAGCTGAGACAGGAGGATCACTGTAAATTTGAGTCTAGTCTGGACTCCATGAGTTTGAGTCTAGTCTGGACTCCATGGTAAGTTTAAGGCCAGCCTAAACTACAAAATGAGACCCTGTCTCAACCCCCCCCCCCACACACACACACAAAAGAGCTTTTCTAATCTGATAGATATTGCTATCTCATGGTAACGTTGTACTGCTCTTATTAAGGATCAAACTGAGTATTTTTCATATGTTTGAAGCTGTTTGAATTTATTTTTCTATGCCTTGTCTATATTCTTTATACATTTTTAAAGCCGGGGCGTGGTGGCTCACGCCTGTAATCCCAGCATTCGGGAAGCTGAGGCAGAAGGATTGTTGAGAGTTGGAGACCAGCCTGGAGCTACAAAGTGAGCTCAAGGCCAGCCTGAACTGCATAGCGAGACCCTGTCTCAACAAGACAAAAAAAAATTTAAGGTGATTGTGCACCCTATGTTTCAATCATAATATTAAGTTCATTATAGCCAGTGAAATTAAATACCCTTAATCAAGCATTAGTTTCATGCAGAAAAAAGAAAAAGCAGAGCTGCTTGTTTATCTTAAAACACACAGTGAAACATAACTCACTGATGCCTGACTTTGTCTTTTTTAGCTCCTTGTAAATCTCAAATTGTAATGAAACTGTCTGCTCTTCTTTGGGAGGCCTAGATCAAAGAGACCCTGAGTTGGTTGTTTTACTTTAATCCCAGAAGAGTTATTCCTGGTAGATTTCAGCTACAGGTCATCTATGGCAACCTCCTAGAGAATTTTTATTCATTCAAATGGCAGCCTTAATATTCTGTCTGGCCTCAAAAACGCTTGCCTGTTGCACTGAGTAGAGAGAGAAAACAGCTGAAAGCCTCTCTCCTGTTGCCCACCCCTCCATAACAAGATAGTATCTGGCCCGTTAAAGAAAGAAGTGAAGGCTTCTTTGTCAGTCTCCAGGATGGTTTAGGATGTCTGTTTACAATCCCTTAATATCACATTGCTCTCGGCAGAGAACACTCCTCTGCTGCTGATTAACAGATACATATTTTACACAAAATAGAATATCTGGAATCAAAAGGATGTTAAATATCTGTGCAAGCTGACTTTATCTTAGGTACATTTCTGGAATTCACTGAATGCTAAATAGGCAGTAAGGACACCAAGAAGACAGGAGAGCAACACAGATAATAAGAGGAAGATCAGGAAATAGCTTGTAAAGACATAAGGTCAATGTTACAGGCAAAGCTATCTGGCCAGTCTGGGTGACGTAAGGCAAACCAAGGGTAAAAGAAAATAGTAGCATCCGATTTTTCCCCCCTTTTTGGTAGTGAGAATTGAACCCAGAGCCTCGCCCATGCTAAGCATGAACTGTATCACCATGCTACACCCCAGCCAGTATCCAATCATATCATGAGATTAAGTACAGATGAAAGCCAGGAAACAGCTATGTAACCTAGACATATCTCTTTGGAGCAATTTAGTTACCCTTACCAAGAATTAAGGCTCTTCATCCATCTCACTAAGAAGGAATTAGACTGTAAGGAAGAAGCCAAATTGAAGATACAACATGCTATTGCAAAAAGAAATTGTAGCCATAATCTTTAAAGAATAAAACCCCGAGGCAAAGATGATTGCTAAGGCTTTGTTGGGAGGTACAGTCCTGGAGCTAGAAAAGCCAGAGGGAGGCAAAGCTAGGCAGGACAGGAAGGAATGCAAATAATAGGTGATGTGTTAAGCAACTGGTTATCACTTCTCAGGGCAACAGCAGTGGCTGAGTTTCCTTGAAACAATTCATTGAGTGGGGAAGGTGTGGGAAGGGGCTATGGAGAAAGAATGCATTATCTTCTTTTCCTCTAACCTCTGATTCAAGATTTCACTTCCCCAGCACCTTTGGATTGTTATTCAGTCAGCTAAGGGAGCCCATGGGGAAGTTAGAGTCGGCATCTTCATTGTACTGCCTGGAGGAGCAGGCAGGAAGGCCGCTGGGCACGTGAGGCTCCGGTTACTGCCTGTGCACAGGGATCCCTGCAAAGCCCACTCTGGGGGTGGGGGGTGCAGCCCCGGAAGTGCACTTGACCGTCACGTGGGGCCTGGAAACCTGGAAAGGTACAAAATGTGGTCTGGGGTAGTTATGCCTTCCTTACAATTATGAAGAATAATTGTTCAGCCTTTAGGGTTTTAGAATTAATGCTTATGTGGAGATTAATAGGAATGGTTTTCAGATAAAACGAGTCACCAAATTGTAATGGGGAGGAGGATGGACATTCTATTAACAAGGTTTATGATTGCGGAAGCATTTTTTTACGATCCTTCAGATTGATTTCTGGGCCAAGTTTAATCCTGTATAGTCAAGTGGATGTTTATTGTCAAAGATGATTTTAAAGGAGTGCTCATTAATAACAATGCTTTTACCACAATACGTTGTTCCCAGATCATATATAATAATTTAGCTAAGACATGGGTTCAACTCCTAGGCACAGATTTTACTAAAATACCCGCAGCCCTAAGGAAAAAAATGACAAATCTTTATTCCTCTGCATATTTCTGTGCTGAGTCTGGAGATCACGTGATAGTGAAGAAACTAGTAAAAGTGGGGGGGAAAAAGTGAAAAAGGGTCTGTCCGTAAATGAACTTCCTACAAATACAAATAAAATGACAAATACCTTAGCGCAAACCTCCACATGGTATTTGGAGATTTAAATGGAAGAGAAGGGACGAAGCCTTCGGAGAAGGTATAGTCTTTCAAACTTTACTTTCTTTTGGATTCTGGAAAATTATGTGTTATGTATCACCTCCATACATACAGCAGGAAGCTGAACTTTGGGGAGAGACACGAGGGCATTTATCCTTGTGACTGCAGTATATTATCTTTATGTCTTTCCCACGCTCCCACCACCATAAGCTCCAGCAAGAACAATGTGATTTCCTGTTTAACCCATATTTTTATTCGACAGTGTCCTCCTTCTAGTTTCTGCAGGTATTTGACAACCCTTTATGATATCAAGGAACCTGCACCGTGGCCCATGGAGAATATTCAGACATTTACTTCATGTCCTGCATGAAAAAAAAGACCCTGCAAGGAATTATGTTGCCAGTAATTGAAGGCAGTTTATCATTTTCTGTTCAGCAGGTCTAATGTCAAAACTGCCAGGAGAGGATAAGTAAATTTTCCCACCTGGACCTGAGCTTGGAGTTTGGGTGTCTTAGGATGAATCCAAGCAGATGTAGATTTACGTGTTAGTACCTGAAACCGGAGGCAGCCCCCACCCTGGAATGAATATGCACTCCCAAGGCCCTCGCTCCAGAGGGTGGTGGAAGGAACAACAGAGGCATGTGTGTGCCCACACAGTCAGCCATCTGCCGTTCCAACCGCACGGCTCTCCCCCCAAGCTCGTGCACATGATTCATCTGTGCTTTTTCTCCTTCAAAGATAACTGTGCAGGCATTTCAGGCGGGGAAAGTCATTGTGAAAAGTGGAATCTGGAATTACTAAGATGAGGTAGAGACGATTAAACAGCCTGGAATTTTGCAAAGCAAACAGTACAGGGTGTAGACTGGGCCCTTGTCTCTCCCGGCAGCACCTTATCTCAACAGGTTAGCATCTGTCATGAACAAATCACCAAAACCAGCCGCATGTGAGCTACAAGCACACCCGTGGTTGAAGAGCGAAAGAGGAGAGGGCAGCAGAAGTCAAGGATTCTGGATTTTCCAACTGAAACGGCTGTTCCTCTCACCCACCATCATAGCTAACATCTGTCCTAAGTGCTGCTGAAGCACTTTTACATCAGTGAATGGGGCTTTGTGACTTTCCCTCCAAAAAACAGACCACAAAACTGCCACTAGTAGCATGCTTTTAAAAGAAGTTCTGAGTAAGAGCCAGAGAAGGAGAGCATGGCCGTGGCCCCAACACTAGGAGGTGTTGGGGCCACATCCTGTGTGGGGAGAGCACGACTTCGTCCACAAGAGCTATGTGGCAAGTGCTGAATTGCACTAAACGGGAGACGGGTGGGTCCCAGTTCATCTTCACTCAGCGTTTGGGACATTAGACAAGTCATTAAAATTCAGAGGACCTCAGGTGCCTTATGTTTTACTTATGGGCTAAGGGAACTCTACTCCATTTAGTGGAGTGATGATGAGAGAGGAAAAATGTATGTAAAGGCCTTTGTGTGTACAAGGCAGATAAGCATTTTGGGTGAATATGAAAATTCCTTTGAGAGAGAGAGAGACTGTGTGTGTGTGTGGTGTGAGGATGGAACCCAGGTACTGGTAAATACTAGGCAAGTGCTCTGTCATTGAGCTGTAATCCCCAGCCTACTCTTTCTTTTTCTTTTCTTCTTTAATTCCTTGTCGTTTCACTTCAGTTCCTGCCGTATTTCACACTCTTGGACTAGCAGGGTTCCAGGAGAATTCTAGGAAGGCCGCTGCAGTCAAGAGAGGAAAGGGAAGGCCAGGGATTTAGCTCAGCAGCATAAAGCCCTGCCTGGCATTCACAAGGCCATGAGTTTAATCCCTGGTACAAAAAATTACAGAAGTGGAAAGGGAGATATGCATGACCTGTTGATGGGGCTGCACAGGACATACTCTTCTTGTTAACCTAAGACACAGGGGAGAAGAAAAGAATAGACACTGCAGAGCCTCATAATACCGTTACCCTACCACTAATTGTGACCTTATCCCTGTGCAAGTGAAAGGCTCAAAAAGGATTCTATCACTGAGTAGCACATACACATCCCAGACCAAAGCCCAGGTTCTTCAAGCCTGCTATGATGGCTCCATTCTCTCTGGCAAATGGGTGTTAGGATAACACTTAACATCTTGCACTGTTGGTGAAATAAGATAATCCGTAGGGCCCAAGACAGTCAGGAGTACATACATGTTGTCTGTTAGTCTTTTGTATTTTGTATCAATGCATGGTATTAATTAACCTGTTATTTGATTGATTTCCTTTAATAAATATGCACTTAATTATGCCGTTCATTTCCTTTCATCAGCCATTTACTGAGATCCTATTCTCTGCCGGTGCTACGCTGGACCTGGGAAATGTCAGGGCTGCCTGGGCAGTAAACTTAAAGCTGGACAGGCAGAGAGACTTGTAAAAAGAACAGGACAAGGTGAGGTGCAGGAAGCGTCATCACAGAGATGGATGCAAAGGGCCCCTGGGACCACAGTAATCAGGAAGGGATTTTAGAGAAAGTGGTTTTTGAACTCTATCCTAAAGGATCAGCAGCTTCAAAAAATGAGGCTCAGGCATTCCAGGTAACAAAACCAGCTTGCCAAAAGGTCTGCAGCTGTGAAAAACAGCAGCGGGAGCCAAGAGGACTTTAGTGTGGGTGTTTGGCCATTCTGCCTGGCATCTCCCCCTGCATTCCTGCATCAGACTCGGCCTCGCAGAAACCACATAGCTTCCTGCAGCTCAGTGCTATCGTGGGTGTGGGCTGATCTGGTCAGCTCTTACTTGGAGGGAATGAAAGCTGTTCAGGTCACTGGGTGTCAGGTCAGCCAGGCCCGAGTGCTGTGCTGAGTGCCTGCTGCACTGCCAGCTGCAAGGCTGCTGCTTGATTCCCTGTCAAAGGTTCTACTTCCCGTTCCGGTTCCATAACTGTGCTTCGCCTTGTTCCTTCCCCTAATTGTAGATCTAAGTGACTTCTTGTCGCAAGTCCCTGATGACAACCATATGGCAGAACTCCCTGCTTAGCACCTAGACATACCTGCCCCTCTATACCCTGTTTCTGTTACCTATTGGAACTGCATTGCAAGGTCTGATTTGGTTCACCACGAGTTGGATTTCTAAACTCCATTCTGAATATTTCTGATGAAAAACGCACCACATTAGTATGGGAAGTTGTACCCAGCATAGGCTTTTGGGGGAAACCAGGCACTTGAGATGCCATATGTTTTGGTATATTGAGCCTTGGGGCTGTCAATCCAGGCCTGCATGTGCCAATCCACATTTTATGGCATGTATCATTTTCTTTAGCATTGCTCAGGAGCCTAGAAGACCAGTCATATGCTACCAGCCACAACTTTTAAAAAAAACAAACTTTGGAATAAAGTCACAAGAGGAAATGAAGACCATTTGGAAATCTGAGAACCCACATGTTCTCTATGCTTTTTTTTTTCCCCCTCTAGGGAGAATTTCAAAGTTTCAACCTGTTTTAATGCTAGCCCAGCTGGCTGCTTATTAATGACAACTGCAGCGTCTTCTAATGTTCTCATGTGAGGCAATAGAGCTTCCTGAAAAAACTCACAGAAAGAACTTTTGGATTTGTTGCACCATATTTCATCTTTAAAAAAAAAATCCCAACTGGAGAGTGTTTTAGAGAGAGTATGTACATAGAAATATTCAGTGAATCATGCCTGGTGTTGTAGGTCTATTCCGGTGCGTGGGGTTTCCAGAGCAATTACATAAGTGTTAGCATAGCCAGGAACTTTTGACATTTGTGGCAGCTTAATAGAGTCCTTTTTATCACTGAAAATGTCTGAATTGTTGTTTCCTTAAATTTAAGATGCATAAAACTGGTGAGGCAGTATAAATTGATTTTGAAGCATTCCTATCAAGTAAGCTTTGTTGAAGGAAAATTGAAGAGTTTTATCTGAAATGAAATACAGGTGACCAAACTGCAACACATATAACAATCTAATAGTCATCTAGCAAATTTGTCTGAGAGCATAAATTATGAGACTTTTTGTATCTTCTCCTATCATCCATCAAGATTTCCTTCACTATCTGAATGCCTGTAGCATATTGTTTACCTGAATAACCTTACAGATGAGTTATTTCATGACATGATTTGAAAACCAGTTATTGTAATATGCTACCATCTTGATTTTATCTTTTTAAGAGAGAATTGAAGAACTAATGTGATATTCCAAGTAATATTTGGGTTTTGTTTCTTCTTTTTTTTTTAAGATACACAGTTTCCAAGGTATCTTCTAATATGAGAAACTAGAGAAAGACACAACTAGACCCTCAACTTGTCTTTCCCATCTCACAAGTGAACCCCTAAATCAAGGGCTTAGTGCTTTTGAGGGAAGGTAGTTATTGGTTCTTGTTCAGTGACTTGCTCAATTTTGCTACCGGCTTATTTTCCTGCAGATAAGAGGTTGTAGTTATGGGTGTTACTCTATTTATTTGTCCAAAAGTCATGGTGCAAAGGACAAGCGGGAAGGGTATGCTCTGACTCATGTGCCTGCTGTGCCCTATGAGCTCCTTTTAAGAGGAAAACACAGTCCACTAAGTCCACCTCTGCTTGCCAAAGCACTTTTGAATTCTTCCCACATGACCACAAGAACTTCAGCACCTCTCCTCTGTAACAGACCTGATAACAGCACACCTTAGGAATCCCTGTAGAGAAGGTGTGGTCAGGCTGTGTGAACTTAGTGGGCTCTGGTCACCTAGGTGAGCATGCAATTGAGATCACAAACTTAGTAAGTGTCCTTGTGACACATGGTCATGCTTATGGTGTGCTTGTTGATATTGGAGTGCTACGTGCTATCCAGGACTATTTCCAGGAATGTACTTGAACATGTACCCCTGGACTCTAGAAGGCAGATGAGAAGAGCAATCTCAAGTTTCCTAGATAATAGAGATGTATGTATGTATGTATTAGAGGAAGTGATGTGTATGTCACAGAGCTGGGAAGGGGGCAGCCTTAGCAAGTTAGAAAATGATGTTCAGAGCCAGAGCACAGACTGGGAGAATCAGGAAGGAAGCTAAGCCTCCACCAGTGAGCCAGCTGGAGCAAGGAATAGGGAGAACCAGAGAGGAAGCTGAGTCCCTGCCTGTGAGCCAGCCATGGCACGGGCTGGGGAGAGAAGAACAATCCCTCCCCTCTCCCCCCATCCCCTGTGACAACCAGCTGATTCAGAGGAACTGCATTGTTTGATTGACTTTGCAAGCCTAAAGCCAGTAGTCTGAGCAACTATTTTACAGGACAACAATATGCAATATAGTAACTATTGTGGATTTCCTACTGTCTTATCACTGTTTTGATTAGTTTTATTATTCTGTTTTATTGTCTTTGAAATTAAATAAAATAATAAAAATTCATTTACCAGTTGAAAGACAGAGAAAGAGAATGCTGTACAAACCATAACTAAATCAAAACATACCTTCTAGACCAATGCAAAGGAGATTAGAAAGATGGCCTATTTTGTTTCCCTAAAAACAAAACAAAACAAAACAAAACCCTTCATCTTATTTGTATTCTTGGCTTTCTGCATCCAGCAATCACCAAGACCAGTGAGGTTTATCTCTTCGTATTCTGGAGTCTGAGTTGAGTCCCTTATTGCTAGTCTTTTGGATCACTGCATTAGACCCCTAACTGCTCTTTGGCTTTCAGTCTTACACTCCACACTTCACCAAGAGGATCTTTTATATTTTCTATTATTTCACCATAGGAATTTATGGACTAAGAATTTATGGTTATTGGAAATATTCCTATCAGCTTTCAGAGTGAACCAGAAGACTCAGAAATGGATAGAAACTGATGGGATAGGGGTGGCATTTATCTAGGAATCATTCAATAATGTCACCATTACTCAGCCCCCAAACAAATCATCTGTCATTTCTTTAGTGGTCTATCCTTCTTCACTATACAGTCTGACCATTGTTCCAGCTTGGGCCACAGAGCTGTTTGTTGATGACTGAAGTGTTGAGAGTCATCATATATCCACGTAACATTGATTATAGAGGGGCACGTAAGTACAGCAGACAGTACATTTACTCTCATTTCTTCCAGTGTCTTGTAAATTTGCTCTTTCCTCAATAGACGCTGAAGTATTTGAAGGGAGAATTTTCCTGATAACCTTATTCATCTCTGAGTTGCACACTTGTCCAGTGAAGATGTTCCAAGCATTAATGAAATAACATATGCAAAGACACTTGCCATAATGCTATATATGTGACAGATGTCCAGTGAATGTCAGCTCCATTCTGCCTTGGTGGCTTTTAGCGACAGAGGCATGAGAGAAACTTGCATGCTAGAGTCAGTAATTCAAACTGAAAGAAAGAAAGAAAGAAAGAAAGAAAGAAAGAAAGAAAGAAAGAAAGAAAGAAAGAAAGAACAGATCACTCTAACATGAATCAAAGTCAATTATTAACGTTTTACCAGTGATATAAAACATAACATTTTTTAAGAATGCATAAGCAGGTCAAAGGAAGAAATAAACCCATATATTTTCTACAATAACAACAGACTTAGACTATTTCCTAACTAGAATCTGCACAGGCATGACATTAAATTGAAAGAGATTTATTCTCTAGTGAGAGTTGTTTTTTAGGATGCATTTGGATAAAATCTAGGGGGGCATTAAGGGTTGTTAGTTTGTTAGCACCTGAGAGGTTACTTATTTGGAAAACAAAGGGCAAAGCAAATCCAAGATGGGAGAGTCCAAAAGCTCCCAAATGCACAAACAGCCACACTCCCCCCGCCCCGTGAGGGCCTCCCCAGTAACTTATCCATTCTTCTGACACACTTATATATTTTTTGTTTGCCTAATCAATAAAAAATGTATTACATCTTAATAAAAAACTCAGAGAAGTCAGTTTGGGAAAAAGAAATGAAAGAAATTATTGTATCTTTATATTCCCTCTACATTTAAAACCATCACAAACAAAATTCTGGATACTGCAGTTGAAATATAATTCAGTTTTCTCTCTGATCAATTGCAAGTGTCTGTCCTGGGGACATCTGAGAGCAGCTCAGCTGCTCAACAGGAGGGCTTGATACCAGCCTCTGTCGTCTCCAGCATCATTCCTTGGACTCATTTTTTCTTCTTCAGAATCCGCGTACACATCCCCGACTATTCCCAGGAGAATGAGCACACGCTCACGCTCTGGATGTGGAAATACCTGCTGTGGTGAATTCACAGCTCAGAGGAGAGGGGAGGGGACAGGTAGAACTGGAAGCTGGTGAGCTGTGAGTTATGGACCCGCCACCTTGCCTCTCTTAGCCACAGCACCAACTGCATCTTCCCTGCCAACAGGTTAGGGAAGGAAAGACTTGAGTATTTTAGTGGGGGGATCCACTTTGTTCTATCGGAAAAAGCACCGTGGAGGCATAACTACCTCACACTTGCTAGACAGGTGCTTGGGTTGCTGAGCTATATTCTCCAGCCCCTCTTTTCCTTTCAATATCAAGAGAAGTGACACAGTAACAGAATGGTTGGAAATCATTTACCCTGGTCACTACAGAACTAAAGAGACTGTAAAGTTATTCTCCAAACCTGAATTCCTAGCTTCTCTTGTAGTTTATAAAGTAGGCTCTTCAGTTTCTCCTCCTGGTCTGAGAGCTACTCTAGATTCTACCAACGTATTTGTTTGTTTGCTTCACATATCTGGAGTCAGCCTCCGTTACCCACATGCCAGAATTCTGACTAAAATAGCTGCTCACATGCTTTGGGCTCCAACATGCTAGGCTAAAGGTCAGTGGGGGAAGGAGTCACTTTAGATCAAACATTTACTAAGGCGCTGAACTCAGTTTTTCTCAAGCCATTTGTCCCCCAAGTGTTGGTTTTATGGTGTCCCTCACAGTGATGGCCGTACAAGCCCATGCAGTTCCAGCGAACTCTACAGATTCTGAAAAAGTGTCAGCAGTGGAGCTGGTTTAGGTGGGTAAGTTCCAATCAGTCTTGTAAGAGGCAGTGACAAAGTTGCACAGTAATTATATAACAGATTATGACAGAGGAGTAGCCTCTGCAGTGAGACCAACTGGCATTTAAAAAATCACTGCGTGGGAACCATTTCAAACCTCAGCCTTCCATTAGGAGGCTACATTTCCCAGAAGATTCTTATTCCTTCATTTAGGCAGCAGTTTTAAAGTCAGCCAAAACCACTGTTTCATCACAAGAGCAACCAAAAAGAGTCAGACTGTATTTTACTTTACTATAAGTGGCATCTCAAGGTTGTAGCGCTACATACGCTTCAAATGTCATCATTTTTTGAAGGTATTTTTAGCTGTGACTTGAAAAGTATCTTGAATCAGCAATAACCAGCCTTCTCTCCATGGCACTGAAGGAACAAGAGGAGGAGGGGAAGGATTACATAGCAAAAGATGCTGCTGAATCCCCCCAGAACTTCTTCTTTTGCTTTTGTTTGTTTTTCCTAGGAGCTGCATCCTGGGAGCCACTTCAGTATTCTGATGGGGAGGCGACCTTCATGTATTCTTTCAACAAATATTGAGTATCTTTCAACAAATATTGAGTATCTTTCAAGGGTCAGGTATTATAACCTGGTGAACTAGACATGCCAAGTCTTTGTCTTCAAGGAGCTTCTTCTATTCTAAAGAAGAGAGACAGACACAAGCACAGTGATTACAGGTCTGCTTTGTCCACAGAGAACGGACTGGGGATTCTGACAGTCTTGTGTTCCAGGTGAAAGCCATTGTTTGTGTAAAATAGCAGTTAGCTAGACACACACTTCAGATGAGGAAAATCGTTGATTTCACATAAACTCAAAGAACTAAAAGCATTTGTTTCCATGGACTTATTTCAGCATTAGTTTGTTCTTCTGATTCGGGATCTTTTACTGATCACCTTGCGTTTGTGGGATGCTTTATGATGGTACACTGCTGCACACCATCTTAGCTGGTCTTGTGGGAAGGACTGAGTGGCTACGATCCCAATTTTAACAAGGAGAAAACTGAGATTCTGAGAACTTGCCCAAGTACATTCAGTTACCTCAGGTGTGACTAGAAAACGGGCCTTCCTCTTTCTGGGTCAACATCATGGTCCTTGGTTTTTCCCCTCCATCTTCCTTCCTCTGTCATTTTCATCTGTCAAGATGTGCTCTGATGCTATGGGTTTGCTCTGGACCAGCCATAGTATTCTTTTTTTTTTTTTTTTAATTTTATTTTAAAGGGAATAAAACAAAATAATGAGACCAATATTGGGTTATAAAAACAAGACAGTAGGAAATCTCCAATAGTTACTATATTATATATTGTTATCCTCTGTAGAGATGCTCAGACTACTGGCTTTAGGCCTGCAAAGTCAGTCAAATATACAGCTGTTGAATTGTTTCTTTACTTCATTTGCTATCACCTCAGTCTGTGTTCCTCTGAATCAGCCAGTTACTTAAGGTGGGGGGTATTCTTTTTTTTCAACCATAGTATTCTAATTAGGAGCAGAATATCCTTTATTTCCCACAACATTCATCTCTTCTCAGAATACATTTAATTATTGTTTTGCACCAAAAACATTAGAAGTAGGCATACTGATGCCGTAGTCTTAACATCCGTCTTTGTGGTTGGAATAGTAAAATTGTTTATCTCTCTTGACCCACTGACCTGACTAATCCCTTGTTTTTTTTTCAGACAGGGCCTCACTCTGCAGTTCAGGCTGAACTTGAGCTTACTTTGTAGCCCAGGCTGGTCTTGAACTCACAATAAGCTTCCTGTCTCAGCCTCCTGAGTGCTGGGTTTACAGCTGTGCACTACCACACCAGGCTTAACTAATTCATTCTTATATAAACTGATCTACATGTGACAATAGGACGGAAACTGCATATAACTTAACTTTGTTATAATATTGTGGCCTCTACAAAAGAAAGCTAACATATATCTAACACCTATTATAAGCCAGGCCCTATGCTAAGGGTTTCATATAATTATCTCACTGAATCCTTATCCCACCTTTTTCAAGTGTTATTCCTATTTTGCAGATGACAAAATTGAAGCTTTGAACAGTATTGGTTTGCCCAACGACATATTGTACATAATGATAGAGCTGGTATTTGAAACCAGGGCTATCTGACTGCAAAATCCTCCTTCCTAGTACAGATTATTAATGTTAGACTTTAGTTCACTTCCCTGTTTTAAGCACCAAAGAGCAGAGGCCTAGCAGGTTAAAGATCTGCTTAAAGCCATGTGATATATCTTTACCATACAAATGAGACTTATTTTTACATTACCTCTCCCGACTGGAGAGAAGCTAGAATGGGTATTTTGGTAATTGTCTGTATATTTAAAGAGGGATATCTTCTGAGAGTTTGAGTAGAGAATATCCATGTCTTGAAGTGGAATCTAAACAAACTTGGACTCACAAACGCAGCTATGAAGTTATCCATTCATTCATAAGAAACCTTTCTAAGTCACCGAAAACTGCTCGTATTCCAGTTGGACTCTCCACCTCCACCTGGGTATGTTCTGATAAGAGCAAGCTTGAAGAATGATTATCTTTTTCATAAGAGTGTATTTATCTCAAGCTTTCATGGGAGTCATCTTTGGAAAACTCATAAGCAGGAAGTTAACTGCTGTAATAAGCGGATGGTGGTAGTTCAAGTTTTATTACTTTTATTGTTTTGTTTTTCTTTTCTTTTTTTTTAAGAGCTCAATAAACCACAATGTTAACAACTCATTAGCCTTAAAGGAAACATTTTTAGCACCAAGAAAATGCCTGCTTCTTCCTAGATCTGAGCTTGTAAACACAAAAGCTCTCTTTCTCATAAAAAGGCTTAGCATTGGTTGTTTCCGCAAGATTACCCCTATTGATCTGAAGCACCTGTGCTTCTAGAAATGTAGACCATTATCAATTTTTACCATTTGTTTAGGAAGCTGAGCTTGAACTGTTATTTATCCAGCTGGGTATACTGGGCTATGGCAGGGGAGATCAAAGTAGTTGGTAATTGTGTAACATCTTAGATAATCAATCAAGCCTGGAGCATTTGGGCCTGGTTACAAAACACCATTTTATACATTCTTTTAGGGTACTGATCAAGGAGAGGCAGTGCTGTGTGTAATGACCATAACCCACTTCAAGGATTCTGAGGATCTCTTTTTAGGTCAATTTAGCTGTTCTGCTTAGGTTTCCAGATAATGAGCAAACGGGAGTGAAATGGAAACACTAACAAAATTTGCGCACATGAGACCCTGGGGTTATTAGAACAATGAATCCAAGAGGTATGGGAGGAGGTCTGTGGAACTGTGTGCCACCCCGAGATGGGCCAGCCTTTTCCAGGGAGGAAGAAGGTGTCGCCACCTCACCCCATTCCTGCTCCCTCCGCCTGTTCTCACTGTAATGGCAGAAAGCAAACAAAAAGACACTGGTGAGGAAAAACCTCTCGTCCAGTGTGTGTGTGTAACTTTGAGTGTTCAGTAAATGATGTGGGAGTGGGAGAGCCAAATCAAAACTGCAGGCTGCATTTACCTTAGAAGCAAGAAAGGAAAAGGAGCAGTTTAAACTAGAACGACGCCAAATTAGCAGGCAGCACCCCCCACCCCCAGCTGCAGCAGGGGTGGGAGCGTCCACTTGGTCAGACACCTCCGAGGCTGGACTAGATTCACTCTCTGAATGACGTCTGGCCCAGCTGCTTGGAAAGGCGCCTGCCCGAAGGTAGGAGGGAGAAGCTTGCAGAGAACTTGCCTTTCTGAGTTTGAATACTTTTCAGAGAACTTTCAAAGCTGGCAGCTAAATTTAATCGGGGTTAAATCACTGAAATGAAGATGATGTTCTTATGCAACACTTGAAATCTGACTCTGCCAGTGCTTTCCCTACAAGGTAATGAATGGTACAGGCTTCTAGGAGCAGCCCAGTCATTTGGAAACGTTATGAATTCAGGGGAGGCAGGAAATGTGGAAGTCTGCTTCATTGCTAATATTGTCTTCCGGGGATTTTAGGCCTGTAGGTTGAGCAGGCAGGCAGGGTTCCACAGCTGGTGTTGTATAATGGCTGAGCCCTGGCTTGTTCTCAGTTCAGAAAAATCCTTCAGACATGGCATGCCAACTGCATTCTATATTTGAGATCGCATCTTCTCTAAGGAACTCTGAGCGTTTTCTGTGCAGGAGTTTGCCTAAACCTCACAGCCAGACTTGGACTAAATGAAACATTGTCGGTTTCAAGACAGTTTGGCAATCTGATTTTGTGCCATTTCAATTCTTTTAGAAAATGTACATGTCCATCTCTGGCTCAGCCTGGCTTACCACGTGATTCCCTTTCTTTAAAAATAAATGTTAAATCAACAGTGATGTGGCATGTATGCTTGATAGGATGCAAGGAGAAGGACACTGTATTTCTGGGGTTGTCCTTCCAAAAACCATAACACCTATCTCACTGTTAGAAAAACATCCAATAAACCCACATGGAAAAGCATACTACAAATGACCTTGCCAGTGCTCCTCAAAGTCACCCCAAACAAGGGGAGTCTAAAAAGCCAGCACAGTGCAGAGGAGGATGTAGAGGCATAACAAGTAAGGATAATGCGGAATCCTACGTGGAACCTCAGGGCAGACGAGTACATTAGAGAAAAGCTGAACGAACAATTAGAATTCTGAAGGTAATGTGGGCTGTGGTCTATACTCGTGTATCTTTAGTCGTGACAAATATACCTCCTCATAAAAGATGTTAACCATAGGCATCACAACTGTTCTGTAAATATATTCCAAAATTAACTGCTTATTAAACACGAAAGCTCAAAATTACTTTGGCTCATGATTCTATAAAACCAATTAATTTGGATTCATTTTAGATTTCAATGTGTGGCTGTTCTAAACTATGTTCCCACGATCATGCTATTATTGGTATCTGAGCAAAAGGGAAATGGAAACATAGATGTGGGCTGAACACAAGGTGAGGGACATTGTGACAAGGGAATTTCTCTCTTAGAGCTCACTCACCTGGCTTTGCCGCCACGCACCTGGTTCATGGGTCCTGCTGTGCTACTTTCCATCCAGATGCTGAGAAGAAAGGAGTTTAGGTATTTCAGTAGATTATTTTGGAAAGGAATAAGTGGGTTTCAGGAATGATTTTGGAAGGGCGGAGCTCACAGTAAAGAGGCAGTTAGGAACAGAAAATGGTTCCATTGTCCACTCACTGGACCAGCACCTTTATACACGCCCAGAGTCAGTCAGTGTTGGGGCAGTGGCCATAAGAGTGTGATTGTTAAGCTTGTAATTTCCCGGAATGAAGCAGAGATGATGTGCCATCTCACCTCAAGTGCATGAGATACAGTCAGTGTTGGACTGTCCCTAGGCCCAGGACAGCAGGTACCTCTGAGACATGACTGAACCTTGCTTTTCAGTCTTTAATTAATTACTTGAGACATCACATCCAGCTATCTCACCAAGCTCTGCAACTGCTGAAACGAGGGACTGTGACAGACTTTGAACTCATAAAGGCCTGAGTGCAAGTTCACACTGTCAAGTTTGCTATTTTCTGACTGCGTGACCTAGGTCAGCGTACTGAATCTCTCTGATCTTCAGGTTTCCCATCAGGAACCAGGAAGCCGATCCTAACGCTGCCTTGAGGGACTGCTGAGAGGATTAACCTCCTTGTGTATGTGAGAGCACCGGTCCAATGTCTAAGATACAGTCGTGTGGAGGAAAGGGCCTTTCCTACCCCACTTCTTTTTCTCATAGAGACAGGACAGTGGGGACAGGCACAGCCTGGGTAGCCCAATCCCTCTCCCAAAGGGTTCACTCTGTTCTCAGGAGATTAGCATTTCTAATAAGATCAGGAATTCCTAACTCATTGATTATTAATCCTCAAGTTTACAAATAATCTCTGCTGCTTTGAGCAGAATCAAGAAATTAATGCTCTTTTAGAGGAGACATGTACTTGTTAGTTTGTTGTTAGTCAGCAGAAATGGCCAATTTCACCCCACTAGAAATTGTCTGGGTGGCTCTCTTGCCAGACAATTAAGGTTAATTGAACCCAGGAGCTATGCAAAGTAGATACAAAAAGAGGATTTTTAAAACAAGACAGGAACTGTCTGCTCCAAGGATGCCTGGCTGTGAGGGATGTCAGTATATCTCAGTAGGATTATGGGAACAACCAAACAAGAAGCAAAGCACCTAACAGGCTAAGAGTGGTGGGGAGAGAGACCCCAAGAGCAAGTGGCCAGGCAGGGGACCAGAAAGAGCTGGTCCCTCACTACCTAGACAGGCTGGAGAGAAAAGGCTGGAGAAGGTTCTGATGAGTCCTCGATAGGGGATTCTGAAGGGAACATTTCCCAACATACAGGCCCGGTGGTGTATTTCTCAGTGACAGCTGCCGTCCCAGTAAATGTGTTTCTGTTAGAATAAGTGGATCCAGAGTAGCTGTTAGATTAGACTGGATGCCATGGTCTGCCCAGCTGCACAGTCTACACTGAACGGATGTAAGGAAGCCCCTGCCTCTCTGGAAACCAAACTAGGACTAAAGGGAAATGACCACATTTTATTACCACTTTTACCATCTACAGTCCACGTGGTAACAAAACAGTGACGCCTGCTCGACCAAATGGGGTCTCAAACTCCCTAGATAGAGATCTTTCCATAGTTAGCCCAAAGGAGTCCTCTAAATCATTAGGGTTAAAAATACACTAAAATAAAAATACCTGAATTTTAATACTACCAAGCATGGTTTTGCTATGTTATTACAGAAAATCTTATGTTGGGGGAGGAGGTTGAGAACCCAGGGCCACATGCGTGGTAAACATGAATTCTAGCCCTGAGCTACATGTGCAGCCTTAACAGTGACACATGTTTCCAATGGAAAAATTTTGAAAAGGAGAGCCAGCTAAATAAACAAATGAATGCCACCCATTAACTCATTACCCAAGGATAATGCTACCAACGTTACTCTTTTTCTTTTAAAATTGTTTACATTTTTAATGCAGAAGTATAATAGGAAAAGAAAAATAGCATCCATAATTATTTTTGTTTAACCACTATCATAATTCTGGTATTTTTCCCCTTCCGGTTCTTTTTCCATCTCTATGAATAATATTTTTTCTATATTGGTTGCAAACACCCTGTCTGTACCATTTTGTAGAAGGACACTTACCTGACCTGTTACAAAGAAGCTCAGGATACAAAGTTTTATTTTTCCCAAATACTAGAGATTGGGATTGAATTCAGGGCCTCTACTCTGAGCTATCTCTCCAGTCTTTTTCTCTTTAAATTGGAGACACAGTCTTCTTGCTAAGCTACTAAATTGCCCAGGTTGTGCTCAAATTTGTGATTCCCCTACCTCAGCCTGCCAGAGTACTCTACCATGCCTATTTTAGGAATTTTTTTTTTTTTTAATTTTGGTGATGTTGTTGGAGACAGGGTCTCACTATGTAGCTCAAGCTGGTCTTGAACTCACTCTGTAGTGCAAGCTGGTTTATAACTTGTGATCCTCAGCCTTCCAAATGGTAAGGTAAATGGGGTTACAGGTGTATACTGCCACATCTGGCTGCCACAGTTCCTTTTTAAAAAGCTTCATTTCTTTTTTTTTTTTTTTAATCAGTACCAGGGATCAAACTCACGACCACCTGCTTGCAAGGCAGGCACTTATGCCACTGAGCTAAATCCCCAGCCCTAAAAGCTTCATTTCTTGTCTCATTCTCATGTCACATAGAATAGGTATATTTTTACTTCTTATATTAAACTATTCCCCTGTAGTTTGTTTCCAGACTTTCTTATTATAAATAGCTCTCTGGCCCATACTATTACCACATTACAGATTATCTCAGATCCTAAATGGTAAAAATTTGTTTTCTCAAATTGCTTACAGTTCTATAACAGGTATTTGTGGAGCGCCGATATATGCAGGGTGCTGAGAGACCTCAATGAGTGAGATGTAGGCTCTGGCCTCAGGAGTTTGTAGACATATAGCCTGATAGTTGCTTTTAAAGTGTGTTTTGATTCACCTTGAGAAACACTAGAAGAAAAGTAGGTGCCAGGTCTTGTGAGCTATAGTACAAAACCATTTGCACTCCATCCAGTACTTCTTAGATGCTCAAGAACAAAATGGTGACAAAGATGGTGATTGCAGCCATTTGCTTTCTGATAGAATCATTTGAATGTTGAGTTTCATGACTCACTTTTACAGAAACAGAAAATCGAGAAAGCAACAAAAAGTTCCCTGTGAATTATAAAAATCAGCGATACTCTACGTACGTCTAGGCTGGGCCGGAAACTAGCAAAGACTGTCAGTTCCTTCTAATCACTAATGCAAAGGTCTTCATAGAACAGAAACTCCTGCCATGGTGATTTCCAATGGCACCATGTCAATTTGAGCTTGGATTCTATCAGAGAGAATGACTTCGCTCTTGCAATCACGAGGTGGCTCAGATGGAGATATTTTCAGGTAAAAGATAAGTCATGTTAGCTATAGTTCTACTTTTAAAAAAAAACACATGGAATACTGGAGCGTGAGGCAGACAGAGGAGCTCTGAAATTTTCCATAAGTAGGACTTTTGGCATAGAACTCCTGGGCTCCACCATCGGTGCCTTTAGCAGCCAGGTTCACAGACCCGAACAATGGTTAATGTTTAAAAAGGTACAGCATGTTCTGGTTAAGAGCCCTGCTCATTTCCTCCTCCTGATGGCGTGCCTGGCATCGGAGGGCTACAGTCAGCACTTTTTATTATGTGAGAATACATGAGAAACAATGATGCTCAAGTCAAAAGAATTGGGAGATGAAAGTCACTGGAAGATAAGGAACTTGCACCCTTAAGGAAAGTCTTTGGTTGGCTTGGGTCCCTGTGGGACTCGGTTTGCTGTAGTTGGTGGAAATAACCTACAGCCAGCCCTGAAATATGTGTAAGGATTTCAGACAGGAAGGAAAGGAAATGCTGTATTAAAGTGAAAGCACAGTGGGATTTAAATAAGCCGAATATAGATTCTGTGGCGAAAATTTGATCAGGGCACGTCTGGCATGGGCCCACCCTCTGTCATCCACAGTGGTGGAAAGAATTACACGGCCTGACTCTCAAACCCAGAATACAAAGTGCTTTCGGAGTTCAGAGATCCTTCTTCCTCTGTCATTAATCCCCTAAGTGATGTCCTGGGAGAGCCAGCTCGATGTGGTTCCTGATGTTCCCACAAGGGCACACCCAGACTTCTTCCTACCCATGCAGCCAGTCCTGCTTCCTGCAGAACTCAGCTCATCTGCGAGGCTTTGCCTGATGACCTTGTGGTTGTTCCTTGTCACTTTGAACCCTTGCTGTTGTCTATTGATGTGGTCACTGTGACTGTATTTACTTGTGCCTTGAATCAGGCTTGGTGTGAAGGCCAGTGAGAAAATCCCAGTCACTCCCTCGTGAAGACCAGAGTTAACATGAGGAAAACATCCTAATAAAATGGGCTGAGGACAATGGTCTAGATGGGCATGTCCACGCACAAAGAGACTCATCCTCTGGGATGGCAAAGGTTTCCTGGAAAAGCCAGAGTCAGAGCTGATTCTGGGAATGTCTCCGGGCTGGGTTTGTGGGGTCTATAAGGCTAGAATAAAGAACCTATCCCACCCTTAAAAGTAAGTTTGTAGGTTTGCTGACTCCTGCTGCAGAAATGGAATTTTCAGGATGTGTCACTAAAAGAGATGCAAAAGGGTTTGTTAGAGGATTTTAGGGACACACCCAGAGTGGGGTGCCAGTACTCAGAGCCAGTGAGACGCAGTGTGAGTCAGTGTGTACACTGAAGGGGGCATCTTCAAGATGGGTGATCTGGGATGCGTTTTAACTGCCTGTTAGGTTACCATGCAAGCCAGGTACCTGTGTTTGAATTTGAGATACGTTGCCCACTAATATCATTGCTTCCTAAGCATGGAGGAGATGCAGTTCACAGGTGGAAAGCACAGATTAACAGCCCAAATTTACAGGCTTATTGCATTTAGTGGGTTTTTTTTTTTTTTTTTGGTTTTTTTTTTTTAAGAATTTCTTGAAAGGGAAAAACACTTGAGTAAGTTTTGCGTCTTAAAGTTGCAGTTTTTCTTAAAGGCACAGTTTAAAATCTCAATTTCTTTTTCTCCTTTCTAGCTGGCTTTTATGCCTCAGGAAGAGAAGAAGTTGGGCAGGTAAAGGAAGGTGTGCAGGTGTGGGTAGGAGTCCACAGTGGATTGTGTGGGCCAGGACAGATGAGCTGGGGGTCAGTGCCACATCATGCTGCGTGCAACACTTTTTCTGTCTGAACTCAGGTTCCCTTCATATAATTGGATTGCATAAGCTCTTCCAAAGAATGCATTTCTGCTTATTCTGCCTTCTTCCCCATGGCTCTGCTGTAGTTCCCAGGGTTGTTTCCTGGAGTATCCCCACTGTCCAGGGAAATACATGGTCAGCTCACGGCCAGCTCCTACCCACACTGTGTACCAGTTAGCAAGCCTGTGTGGTCACGGAAGAATAGCTCAAGTCTTTTACCTGTGGTCAGGAAGGACCAGAGACAACATACAGGTCTGACTCAAAGCAAGCACATGCTGCCCGAGGGGAGGAACTGTCCACACCACTCAGAAATTCCATAAATCCCCATCACACAAGGTCTTTCTTCTACTTCACAATCATAGCTTTGTTGTGATGACTTAAATTTTATATTCCAAAGATGCTGCACCAGTATTTCTATGAAGATTCCACTGGATAATCAAAAGTGCATATAAGCAGTGGAAGTTCCCATCATCCTACAGAAACAGGAAGTAGGGGCCAGGGATTTAGCTCAGTGGCTCAAGTGCTTACCTGGTAAGTGCAAGGTTGTGAGTTCGATCAATCCCCAGTGCAAAAAAAAAAAGAGGAAGTAATCGTTCTTTAAATTATTAAATTGATGTGGCTGATATTTCTCGTTGATGTGGTTGTATATTAACAGCAAAAGTTGCCAATGCTGGGTGATTCACTGTCCTCTCTTGATTCTTCTGACTTTAAAGGAGGAACTACATCACAGGCAACAAGCCAGTGTCTCAGGAGCTTTTGAGAGCTGTTTAAGTCTCTCTGCTTCCCTGTGAGAAGGCAGGGGTTCCTGAGGCTGAGAGGAGGTGTGTGTCTACTGTTCCCAATCTCACATTTGGCTACTAGTTAAACAGACTTCCACATTCCAGTGCAGCCAAATTGCCACCTTTCAAGCCTGGCTAAATCCCAGCCTCTCTCCTGGCACCCAGGGTCCGCAATGGACAGGGAGGAAAGGAAGAACAATAGGGTCAACTGAAACATAAAAAGACAGAAAAAAGCATGGAGCAAGTTTTACAAGCTCTGCTTCCCAGAGCTGTCATTTCAAGGTTATGGATTTAAAAGGACAGAGAAAGCAGCCTGCCATCTGTGGCCTCCTTCGTGGAAGCAGCCAGCACCGAGCCTGCCTTTGCAAAGAAGAAAGAAAAATGCTGGAGCATATAAAGCTGGGTGGGGAATTTTTGCCCTTGTACCCAAAGCTTTTAGAACTATCAAATAAAGAGCAGGGAAACTTTGTTAGTGATGACCTAGAAGAAGGGCCTAAATAACATTTCAGTGTGAAAATGAAACTATTGACCTGTTTTAAATGCTTCAAGGAGAGTTTCCAAACCACAGTGGTATCCTAATGACCAAACATCCCAGGATGCAGTGATTAAATAAAAGTCAGGTAAACTTTCTGTTAAAAGGTTAAGGAAGACAAGGAATAATATTTCATTACTCAGTAAACTTCACAGTATTTCCAGGTCAAGTTATCCCTTTCAAACATCTTAGAAGACCTATATGCAAATATTTGGGGAAAACAAATGCTGCTTCCTGAGTGACTTTACTCCAAGTCTCTGTGTCCTTATTAGTTTGAGATGTTAATATATTAATTCAAATGATAGCTCTGAAGATTACATGAAAGATTTTCAGTCTTTGCATAGTAGGCACCTAACGGTAATTTGCTTTCTCCTTTTCTCTGGCTATTCTGACTCTACTGTTTTGACAGCTGATTATATAACCTCCTTGTTCTGATTCTTTGTTCATGTTTTCATTCCTAGCAGGGTCTTAAAAGCTCACCAAGCACAGAACTGTCTTCCACGCTGCTGTTCCCACAGAATGACATGTCGCAGGTGTTCAATGTACACTTGTTTCTATACCTATGTGATGGTTGATCTTTCAACTTGATTAACTTGGGACACCTAGGAGATTAACAAAGCATTCTTTCGATGTTTCTGGGCTGATCGTGAGTGCATGAACTTGAGTCCCTGACACCTTCCTGTCTGACACTTCCCCTATGCTTTGTGTCTTGGCTGTTGTGAAGTGAGCGACTTCCCTCTGCCATGCCCTTCTGCCGTGTATCTGCCCACTGACCATGGACTGAGACTGCCCAAACTATGAGCCAAAGTAAACCCTTCCTCCTTTGTGCTGTGCATGTCAGGTATTTTGTCCCTGCAACAAAACTTACATGCAAGGAACTGAACTTTTCCTCCCCTTCAGTTACACAAGAGGAATGTTGGGAAAACCTCAGATGCCTTTCCAGACTTCAGCAGCCTTCTTTTGCCTTTGAAGAAATAGCCCAACAGGAACAGAACTAAAAGCAGGGAGGTATTTCTTAACACATGTTGAGATAATCAAAGAGTAATCTTCGACTTTCTCAACCAGGATAGGATTCCTAGAAAGAATAACCCCCAAAAGGCTTTTGAAGTACAGTCCCAACAAAATATAAGTTCAAAATAACTATCCCACCAAGAGTGCATTTTATAAATAACTCCATAGATTTATTGAACACAGTTCTCTAATCGTGGACAAAACAGTTCACAACAGTTCTTTCTGTATCCTTCAGCAATCAATAGTTCAGCCCCACATAGGAACTACTTAATGAGTTCTAATTCAAACTATTGCTTATTTTTAATGAGCTGGCTTCTTATAGTCTCATATTCAGGAATTTTCCTCCAGCAAGAGTGTCCTCCACACAAAAAAAAATGCTTAATGCTTTTTTTGAGGCAATATATAAAATTCCTTGAGTCCCTATCACTTAGGGGAGAAGATGTGTATGTTTATCAACAAGTGGTTAAGGTAACAAAGGGATTCGGGAAAATACTGAAAATAAAGGCTGTGAAAGATTTCAAGATCCATGCAAATAAGGTATGCTAAAAAATACAGTAAATATTTAAATTAAAAATAAAAATAGTATAAAGACACAGTGCTATTAATCCCCCTCAGTAAACTTCCCTTCACTTGGAATATACTTTCCCATTTTTGCCACTTTCTGAAGCAGTTCAGGAAGTCTTCTTTCATGAGCGTTTTTTTGTGGTTGCCTCAATGTCCTGAAATGATTCAAAACATCCACGGCAATTTCTGTCAAATAAAAACAAGCAAGTGTATCGTCATGCACCTTATTCACTGGATAAGCTGTAACTTCTGGCTCTTCCCAAAACCAAGACAACCACAAAAGGTAAATGTTTTAAATCAGTTCTAGACATCAAGACAGCCAAGATGGTAAAACAGAAGCCCTGGAAGAAGACTTCCAGAACTGCTTCAGGAAATGGCAAGAGTGCAGGATGAGTGTGTGTGAAATAAAGGGGATTATTTTGAGGGAGATTAATGGCAGCATGTCTTTTACTGTAATAAGTTTTTAAAAATTTAACCATGTACCCCATCATAGCACATATATTACTTAGATTACATACAGAACAAAATCTAACAAGGCTGAGTTTTGGAGAAAAGATGCAAACGTTGATGTGTACATTGCCAGTAAGATGTAATGCGGTGTTTTGAAAGACTATTTGAGGAGTTGTGTACAAAACCTACATGATATGGATATCAAAAACTTTAAAACTATCTATAGAATGACTTCACCAAAATCACATGAGAATACAGGGAAAAGAAGGGCAGAGGGGCTTGGGGCTATAGAATTGGTCAGCAAGTCTGTGTCAGAATCAAGAGCCTCAATGAGACTAAGGAAAGACTGAATTTCATCAGCAAAGTGGTGTCCAAACCCTGCTCCCTGCAACACCTGGAGATGAAGAGGAGCCAGCAAGGGACGCTGGGAAGGATGAGGGGAAAGAGGACCACTGTGTACTCCTTGTGTCGTTAGCTTAGTGGAAAAAAATTTTTTTTCAAAGAAGAAGGACTGGTGATTTGTGTCAACTGTTGCTCATTATGTAAGAGGGGACTGAGGTTGTCTGTTGGCTCCCGGAACTAAAAGATCATTGGCGACCCCCATAAAAATGATTTTGGTGAAATATATAGGAGCAGCTTTAACAGAGAATGGGAGAAAGTGGAACTGTGAATGAAAACAACTCTTTCACAGAGTTGAGCTACAAAGAAACCAGAAACAAATCTATAACTGAACTTGGAAATGGGGCCAACAACAGGGGCTTATCCATTTATATTTGTTTGTTTTGGTCTTTTTGAGACAGAGTTTCACTATGCAGTTCAGGCTGATCTTGAACTCACTTTGTAGCCCAAACTGGCCTTGAACTCAGGGAAATCCTCCTACCTCAACCTCTTGAGTGCTAGGATTATGCATATGTGCCACCATGCCCAGCCTATTCATTTTTAAGATGAGAAGAATAAGAACTGTTTCTATGCTAATGGGAACGACCTGCAAGAAAGAGTGGGAAGAGCTGATGGTGCAGAAGAGAGAAGACAGACGCCCTGGAGCAGTGTATTTGGGTAGGCAAGGGAGCCGCTGATCCATGCCAGAGCAAAGCCAGCCTTCTGCCTCAAGGGAAGGCAGGCAGGGCTCGCGGCTGCAGGCACTGGAAGGTGGGTGGCGGAGGCAGGGGATTGTGGAAGCTTCCCGTGTGACGTCTGTTTTCTCACAGATCCAGGAGGCGATGCCACCAGCTGAGAATGAGAAGCCTGAGCCAGTGGAAGAATGAGTTGACTAGGAGAATGTGGGACAATTGCTGGAAAGTGGGAAGGAGATGAACAGGTATTACTTAAGGACAGAGAAAAAAGAAGGAAAGAAAAATATGTCAGACTTTTCACTTAGCATCACACAGCTGGGAATTCTTCTTGAGGAAATGCTTAGGAAACTGTCAAGGTATTCACTGGCAAGAGTCTTTTTTCTTTTCTTTCTTTCTTTTTTGTAAGAACGAGTAGTTAGAGACAATTGGTTGTGTTAACCAACTGAATTTAGTGTATACATTGATACCAAAAGTATTGATATAAATGTTTTCATTTTTTAGTATGTTTTTGATACATAATAAACATATTTATCATGAAGAACCGGCCTATTGGGCTGGGGATTTAGTTCAGTGGCATAAGCGCCTGCCTTGTAAGTGCATGGTTGTGAGTTCAATCCCTGCTACCAATAAAAAAAAGAAAGAAAGAAAGAAAGAAAGAAAGAAAGAAAGAAAGAAAGAAAGAAAGAAAGAACTGGCCTATACACAATATCATACCCTGATCCTTTTTGCCTTCCCTTTCCCTCCACTCTCTGCTATCACCTGCTGTCCTCAGGTCCTCCTCTCACCCCATTTGTAAGACAAAGAAACTCCCTGTGCTTGTAAAGACAAAAATTGCCTATCAATATTTATAAGTATGTTAATCAATAAGCATGCTATCAATTGTCTATCAATATTTATAAGTACGAACATGCTTAAAATTGGTAGTCTTTGTCAGGATGCATCATGGATTGCCCACTTTTTGGTCGAGTATATTTTCTGATTTTTCCGTAGTGTGCAGAACGAGAAATTTGTAATGAAAACAGAGATCACAGTACCCCCGTGCTGTGCGGCTCCAGTGGGTTTGGGGGACTCTCATGTGCCCCGCAGCCTGCTCTCTGTATAGCCTCAGCCTTCTCTGAACGTCCTTAAAGCTAAGGCAACTCTAATATACACATCGTTATGTCACCACCAGTCACTCAACTATCATTAAAACAAAAAATAATCCTGCATTTTACCTGTGTGCTGATTTAGTCTAAAACATATGTCTACTCTAGCAGACATATTTTATGTGGATGGGCATTAATTCTGATTACTAACAACTCAAGAGCTGGTTTGTTAGCATATAGAGTGACCAAATAGAAGTCAACATTTTACATTCATTACATAACATATGTGACGTACTCATATGAATCAGTATTTGAGAGTAGTTATCATAAAGAAATGATAGAAACAATGTTTTATGGATGAAGATGTGAGTTAGCAGGAGTGAGTTAGGACCCATTTGCCTTTCCATGGGCCAGGGCATATGTCAACTAAGTCCAAAGCCCAAACCCACTCAGATCCGGGGCTTCAGAGGCCCGAGTCTCTCCTCTCCATCTGAGTTCTTGCTTGACCCAACTCTGACATCCCCTTAAAATCCTGCTGTGAGTTTGTGAAAATGCCCAATCCTGGCTTTGCCTTTCCTGGAAGGTGCTGGGTTTCAGACGTAGCAGAAGCAGGAGCCATCCAGCGTCACAGCAGGCCCCTGTGTCTGCCCACTTGCTATGTTTGAGCTCTTTGTTCTGTGACTTGGCTTGGATGGTGACACACCCAACTGCTTTGGATCAGGACACACCTCTACTGGCCTGTTAGAGGAAACTACTGGAATTTACCAAAAAGGTCTTCATAATTGTCCATTGGTCAGTTGGTTTACACCATTCACTCTGAGTAAAGACAATAACATTCTTTGATATGTGTAACGGACATCGTCAGTAGTACATAAAGTGGACATAGAGGTTTTAGCTACTTTTACCACTCTATTTTATACAATTTAAATCGAAATAATTTGTCATCTAAGACAGTCTTGGTCATCTCTTTGATAAGCAGAGTGACACTCCAGGTCCCTACTGTATGGATTTGGGTGCTGTCCTTCCCTCTTGGATTCTGAGTACTCTGTGGGCCATCTGCCTTGATTCCTCAAAGTGCACCATGCTTTTGAAACAGCTTTCCAAGGATTCAAGTTTCCAGCACTAAGTCTCTGATCCACTTGCAACTTGCGCACCATTAAAGTTTGGATTACACTGGGTCACTCTGGAGGTCACAGTTGATGCAAGCAGATAGATGGCTGAGTAAGCAGAGGAATCGTGACTGTCACAAACTTACAACTGGATAGTACATAAACATGTTTTATAATCTGTTTAACAGGAAACTTGATGCTTCCTGGATATGTCAACCGTAATGTATCTTTTGCTATTAAAAGAGAGAAAAAGTGTTTTCTTCCCAATCTGAATCAATAAAATTATTAAACTGAGAAAATCTGGTTGCCTCTAGAAAAACACTTTCTTGGACTCTTCTTTTTCACTCTATGTTCTTTTTTTTCATTTTCTCATACAGGGCTGGAGCAAAAGTAACTCTGATTCTTGGAATGGTGGCATTTAACCTCCAGTTTAGTGTTTTATGTACATTTGCTTGACTGACCAGAGAACAAAGTGAATATCACCAATAATAGGACAAATTGACATTATGTGTCCTTTGATTTATTGATTTAGGGGTCTTTTTGAGACAGGATCTCACTATGCAGTTCAGGCTGAGTTTAAGCTCACTTTGTAGCCCAGGCTGGTCTCGAAGTTGCAACAATCCTCCTGCCTCAGGTTCCTGAGTGCTGAGATTCCAGGTGCTACCACATCCAGCTCTGTGTCCTTTGAGATAACACATGACAGGAGAAGAGCATGGTGCCACTTTTGTGATATCCCTAGCCAAATGCACTTACCAGTCATGGGAAACCACCACACAAGCTCAAACAGAGCTATTCTACAAAATAATGGACTGAAATCTTCCAGAATATTGAAAGATTAGCAAATCATTTAGATTGAAGAGACATCAAAAGTAAATGTCACACCTAACCTTGGATTAGATCCAGAAACAGAAAGAAAATTTTTCTGTAAATATTGAAACAGGAGGTAAATTTGAATAGGATGAGTGGATTGTATGGTGCTATGAGATGGTGGTGCTGTAAAAATATGAACTTCTTGCTTTTGGTTGCTGAACTGTGGTTGTGTGGGAGAATGTTCTTTGTGAATTTTATAAAAATTCACATCGATATTTCTATGAAGTCTGCAGCATCATTTCTCCAAAATTCAGTTGCTTCAGGAATATAATTTAGATAGATAGATGATAGATAGATAGATAATAATGGATAGATGACATAGATGGATAGATACATAGAAGGCAGACAAATACATAATAGACGAATGGGTAGATAGGTGGATAGAAGGCAGACAGAAACATGACAGACACGTAGATGATAGAGCCAGTCAGCAAAACTGTTAAAATGTTAACCATAGGGGAACATGAATAAAAAGTTTGTGGCATATCTTTGTATTTCTTTCATCTTTTCTGTAAACTTAAAATTGTTCTTTAAAAAGTCTTTAATAAGGACTATGAAGTATACCTTGATGAGTCATTAGGTTACTTACATTTTCTGTTAAACTGAGAATGCCTGTGATGTACATAAAATAAACTGCAAAGTCTGTGCCTAGAGAGAGTGCATATCCCCATGTAAGATGCAAATGAGTGGGCTCTGGAGGGCTTTATCTGTACCTTAGATGTGTGCATGGATACAGTCCCTGGGATCTAGCAGATCTACTGAGCTTCTGGAAAGCCTGCTCTGAACGCGTCTTCCCAATTCCAGAGCTCAGGCATCCTACAGAAAGGAGGAAATTCTGCTTCTTGCCCTGGTTTCTTTCCCATTGCACGCTCAGGTTTGCTGTCCTCTCTGCCTTACCACTTCTTTCACACCCTGAGGTATAAATACCTGATCATGATTCAGCATGACTTCTGCAAACTGTTCCTCAAAGTATTCATGAATTCCCGGAAAACAAAAACAAAGGGGAAAAAAAAAATCACCTGATTTCTCGGACTGAATAAGTCTGCCCAGTGCTTCACAGGTATTCCCTCCCCGGGAGCCCATTATGTGCATCTGTTTATCAATGGCTTTAGCATGCCCTGTTTCATTTTGCTTCATTCAGTGCTTCTCAAACATTGTGGCCCATGACTGCTTTCTTTACTTAATGCCCAGCGCAGAACATCTAGTAACCCTTGTGTTCTCCAGGTTACTTTCCCCAGAAGGCACATGAAACACTTAGGATGGTGTGGGGGAAATGGCTAAAGGTGGTCAGGCCTTGGTGCAACTCAGTCATGGCCTTGCACAAGTCATGTATTATTCTGTGCGGGTCAAGCTTTCTCTGCAGAGTGACGTCCCTGGGCTTAGAGCTTCACCCTTCATAGTCAGGGAAAGAATGTATTTGTCCTGTACCCATTCTGATCAGACTAGACCTAAACCAATCCCTGGTTCAAAGGAAACAGCACTGTCCTCTGGGCTTGGGCCCATCAGAATTCATCCTGCTGACTTTGCTAGTCCAGTTCATACCTGGTGATTACACAGGTAGAACTGAAACCAGCGGTGTACTGTATCTTTTTCTCTCTCTGAGGACCTGTCCTGGCCAAGGCCCAGAGTACACTCTGGGTAGAGGTACAGACAAGACACTGAGGAAAACATATGACCAGCAGGGACCTGGGCAGGAAGTGTAGCTTGATGGTAGGTAGGACTTGTGCCTCGCATGCATTAAGCCCTGGGTTTGATTCTCTATGCTGGAAAAAAATTAAAAAGGAAAAAAAAAGAAATTCAGTGTACTGAACCGACTTTTCCATTTCTTATTTTATTCCCCTGCTTTCAAACAACTAGATTTTTCTTTTTCTTGGGTTCCACCCATATTTCCTGTAAGCCCCAGTTTTGGAACACATTGGTAACTGTTGACCTACATTCAGGACACTTCTGCAATGAATAAAGATTGCTACTCACAAGCACCCTCCCTGGAGCTTGAATTCCAGAGGTTATTTTCTTTAAGCCTTAATCTCAACCTTTTGCCTCATAATTTTGAAGTAAAATCCTTCTTGAGACAGGTCATCACAAAGTGCTCAGATCCAACAATGCATCATTATGACACTTGCCGTAATTTCTAAACAACACAGGGAATGAAGGTCTTTATAAATGACTTTGCAGGGGTCAGCTAAGCTGTGACCTGGAAAATTACAGCTCTAGGTGAATACCGAGAGCTTCAGGTTGATCTAATGGAACAATAAACAGAAATTAATGCACGTCAAGTGTTCACTTTTCCCTGTGAAACAGCTAAGGCTAATGTCATAAGTAGGGCTTTCGTACAGCTATCGCTGGCCTTGAAGGTGGGCCATTACTCATGGCTCACTGCAGGAAGCCTCAGCAGTGCCAGGCTCCGGTCCCAGAGCAGGTTAGGTCTCATCTTTCTCTTTCCTTCTCATTGATATTTTCCCTTCATTGCCTTCCTCAGAGCATTAGCCCAGAGGAAAATATCCAGGACTACATTGAAAATTAGTGACAGTACTTATTCACTACAGCTGCTCACCTATTGCCTTTCTTGAAGTCACCAACCTCTTATTAGGTTACTGACTAGGTCATTTGATAAATTACTATGTGAGAAGGTGTGTTATCACACACATTCCTCTTTTTCTTTCTTCTTTCTTTTGTTCCTTCTTTTGACAGTACTGAGAATAGAACCCAAAGCTCTTATACTAAGCTACATCCTCAACTTGCTTTTTATTTTTTATTGTTTATTGTGAGACAAGATCTCCCTAAGTTGCTAATTCATCCAAGCTGGGTTTGCACTTTTCAGTACTCCTGCCCCAGCCTTCCAGGATGCTGGGATGACGGGGTATGCTACACTACATCCGGCTCATTTTTTATGTGAGTTCTTCTACATCTCAATTCAAAACAGTGACAAAAATTGCTGTTCTTGTTAATTGACTCTACAGATCAACTGGGTTTGAATTGGGGGGGGGGGCGCCCTTTGGGATACTGCAGCCCCAAAAAGTCTACCTCTGCTGAAACATCTGCCATCAAGAAGAGTCAGAACCTGACATATCTGACAGTTTCTTGAAATTCAAAATTCCTCAAAGGCATCTTACACCTAAGAGTCTCCTCTGGTCCCATTCTACATTACAAATTCTGCACAGGATCAGAGTCTCAGGATAGAAGCTGATCATAAATGTTCTCACTTCTTTTTTTTTTTTTCTTTTTTTTGTAGTGGGGATTGAACTCATGACCTTGTGCTTGCTAGGCAGGCGCTTAAGGCACTGAGCTAAATCCCCAGCCCAAATGTTCTAACTTCTATTCTGAGATCTGATCTCCCTGCCAGGAGGTAGTTAACAGCGGATCACCGGGAGTCCTGTTGTTGAGGGTATGGAACAGTAGCTAGATCTCCTATAATTTTAGTAGTTTGCAACAACTTGGAGTAACTTTCTGATCTAAATCTCAGCTCCAGGGTCAGGTAGGCCCACTTGGACCTCACTTCATCACTCTTCAACAAGTTCTAACACTTCTTGGGTTGCCACAGTAGAGATCTTTCCTTCCTTGATTTCTCATGCATCCTTCTAAAATGTCCTGCTGTGCTTGAAATTAATCCAATGAACCCTTAATCCTTGAACCCCTAAGAATCTAACGAACTGTCCTCACATTCTCTGACAGTGTGATAACTTCTTCAGGGTGAATCTCTCCTGCACTTAGACCAGTGTTACAAAGTGGGGTCCTGTGACGTTACTTTCTCCTCCCTCTGTTTGCTCACATCCTCCAGCTCTGAATTTCAGTCTTGTCTGTGCACCCTAAGGATCACCAGCGGAGAAGCTCGTGTCAGTGTGAACACTGCAGCACATTCTGCATTCATTCTCTAGAACACTTGTACGATCAAACCATACGTTTCCATTTGACCAGAGTAAAAGTTTCCCTACTGGGCCAGCTCCATGAGAGCCAATGATTGTTAGACCCATCTATTAAAATGAACTAGACATGCTGGTACATGTGTGTGATCCCAGCATTCAGGAGGCTGAGGCAGGGAGACAGCAAATTCATGGTCAGCTTGAACTACACAGAAAGTTTTTCTTTTTCTTTTTTAAAGCAAAAAACAAAGAAAAGAATGAAACTGGATTGTTAGCAGCATACTTTTGGACAGAATATCATGTGATCTTCTACTGGTTTACTCAACAGCATCCTCCATTGGCTGACATAATTAAAAGGATGGAGGTAGTAGTGGAGAAAAAAATAAAATTCTCAGCTTCAGATAATGTGTTTAAATTTACGACCTCAAAGAAAATGTAAATGTTCTTATGTGTACCCATTGTTTGGCTGCAAGTAACAGAAAACCTTGTAGTTGCTTAAACCCTAGGAATAATGTTTAAAGAGGTATCTAAAAATGGTGCCGGTTCCACATTTTGTTTTGTTTTTCACTCAAGGTTAGAATCTGTAACTCTGCCTTGAGAATTCTGCTTGGCATTTTCGCATAGCCATGTTTAAGACTGAGAGTCCCAAATACCTCCTTGAGCCCCAGAAAACTTCCCCTTCTGTCTCCCAAGTCAGGTCGGAGGCAGACAGCCAACCGGAGCTGGAAGGGAGGCAGGAAAGGAAGTGTCTGGCAAAGGGAAGTGGGATTGTCCTCCTTCCTTTGGCAAACTCTCCGTTGCGGTGCATTTGGAATTTTTAAAACAGAAGTTTTATTTTATTACAAAAGTTAATGCATGATTACTTAACAACATTTGGAATTGGAAGGAAAAGATTTCTTAATGCCAGTACCCAAAGACTGCTCAGTGCCTTAACACTGTTCTAATCATACTGCACATAGAAGGGGGGTTTCTTTTATCTTTTTTCACTTAATATATGATTAATTAAAGCTCTATGGTTCTAATATCCTTTACAGTTTGAAATAAACTACAGAAGGCAACATAACACAGGAGGGAGAGAGAAACAGAGACAGCGAGAGAGACTGAGACAGAGAAAGATAGAGGCAGAGGCAGAGGATTGGCTCAAGAGAAGAGAGATGGCACCCATGACTTGTCTTCTAGCACCCATGGGTCACTGTACTTCATTTCCTCAAAATTCGGAGGTGGTTCTCCTCAGGTTCTACCCATCTCAGCTCTGCAAGACGATGACACCTGTGCCTTTGAGACGCACAAGTCATGCTCTTCAGATACTGAATGCCACAGGGACAAGCAGGCCAGGTGAACTGGAAATCACTGCCAGCTGAAACGGGAGCCCTGTGTGTAATAATGTAGCGTATAAAATCTGACCCTATAATGTCAGCTGTCTCTGTTTTTCAACGGAAGTCAGAAATTTAGATTTTCACATGAATTGATATTAGCGCCTAACAGGAAAACCAAAACAAAATGAGACACGGGAGAAGCCAAACGCAACAGGCCTGGGGAGTGTCAGTTTGTAACTGCAGCTAAAGTGGCTGCCAGTTCCATCCAGGACGGGTAAAGGATCTAAGGGCCAAGGTTAAGAAGCGCTGCTTGAGATGCATTTTGCCCGATAGCAACAGAATTAGTATGACGAGTCTGAAGCATCCTGTGCTTGCATTAAGGATGAATAAACACGGTCTAGGATGTTACCTCTAGTTTTTACACCGACAGTATAATTACTTCCCTCAGCGGGTCCAAAATGCCCTTGGGACTGAGCTGAGCTTTGATGTGCTCCCAGAAGTATGCACTGTATTGGAAACAACTTTGTCAGGACCCTCTTGGGCCTCAAATCTCTTTTATATGTATTTTTTTCAGGATCACATCTGGATCCATATCAAGTCTTGTGTCTTTTGGCTTAATCTCCCAGTTTAAGCTGAAAATAAAAACAAAAATGATGAAAGTCTTAGACAGGTGTTCCTGTGAGAAGTGCCACCTCAAGCCGTTTATTCTCTTCCTCCCTCATCTTTAATCTCCCCTTCTCAGACAAAGAACGATCAACATCACCCAAGAGGAGATGAGGCTCTGGCTCGGCCTTGCTGAAAGCAGAGCAGAAAGGGGATTTAACAACTTTGAACTTTCCGTGTGATTTTTGCCTTTGACACAGTTGTTATTAGAGTTCTGAGGAACCAACAGCTCCTGTGAGAACACCAGGTTTCTAAATGTTTCATCTCCAGACCTTGATATTCTATCCAGGTGTAGGCGTAAACAGTACAGCCCCAGGGCCCTCTCTCCTGGGGCTTGGAAGGGCTTCAGTGAAATTCTATAGCAAAAGGCCCAGGCACTTCTCTGACTTTCTCTTTGTTCTACTAACTTTTTATCTCTGCAAAGCAAAGGGATTTCCTCAGGGGATTAAGCAGAGGAAGCCCCCTGGGGTAGGGATAGGGTTTCATTAGAATTAAGAGTTGCAAAAGTATCCTGAAGCCATCTCCACAAATCTCTTTCCCCAGCCGCTGATGCTGACGGCTCCCCGTGTCCAGCAGCACCCAGCTTCAGAAATCCCTGTACCCCAAGTCTCTCAGACTCCTACGTTGTCCTGTTTCCTAGCCCCAGGGGTCTCTGGCAAACATGAGTGGCTCAAGTAAGGCACGAGGGTGTCTCAAGCCCAAAGTGAAACCTACTTTCTTTTTCAAAACATTTCACACATGTGTTCTTTTGTTAACATGGCAATTGTTTGGAAATAATTCAAAACTCAATAGACGCCTCTCTCATCCTGCCGTTTTGGGTTTTGAGCAGATGAAGGGCTCACAGCAAGAAGACAGGTCACTTCATCAGCCGAAGGTAGGGTCTGAGATGCTACTTTTTCAAGCTGGAGGTGAGAGCAGTTTCCCGTTCATAGAGGAGTCCTGGGTTTCCAAGATGCTTGAAGTGCTACTGGACCAATGTGTCCTGCTCCCTGTTTTGACTGCTAAGCAGGAATCTGCAGAAGGGCTTTAAGTGTCACAGCAGCTACACTAATGGCAGTTTTACATGTGCATTTCAAGTTAATAGGGGGCAAGATAAAAGGTACTATTTTGCAACCACTCTAAAATTTTTTTAAACAACATAAATCACATTTCTATTAGATTTCTAAAATTTTTCCATTCTGATTTGTGGCTTTATATTTTTTAAATCTTCAAAGATAACCTGAATAACCAAGTTGTAAGCTAACTATGTTTCAACTTACTTTTAAAGTAAAAGAATTTTCTTTTTAACATTAATGATTAGCACTAACTTTTTGAAAGAGCCAGTAATTTTTTTTTTTTACTTTCTATTTTAGTTTTGTTATATTTTCCCCTCACTTATTATGAGCACTACACTTTTAGGGAGATGCTTCTTTTATATTCTGATAATTTTCCCATCTAATTCAACATATTCCATTTGTGTTTTCACTTAAAAAAATCCTCTATTAAATTTTGGGATTCCTTTCTGGCTTAGATATTATGTACTGGTGTTTCCTTTCTGGTTTAAATATTATTCACCCTTTTCACATTTTCTGTGTTAAGCATTTTATTTTGCAATTCTGTTATTTACACTGGATGTCAGGCATATGGAATTTTGACTAAACCTTTCTATCTTGTGATCCAGAATATGGTCAGCCTTTGGTTAAGACATCCTTCACAAAGAAGAGAATCAGCTCATACTGCTATGTAGTTGTTTGCACAAATATTAAGGCTGTCTGATTAATTTTGTATAATTTGGTAATCACATGTATCAGTTAATTTTATTTTTGAAACAGATATTTCCACTTACATATTATATTTCTGACAGTTTTTTTTTTCCCTGCTCAATATACTGTGTTAGAAATTTGGAATTTTTAAATGATCAAGTTATTTCTCCTATTGCCTTTATTGTGAAATCTATGCTATTATGAAAAGAATCTTAAATCAGTCATTATTTTTAATAGGAACATGCAGTGAGACTGGACGTAAAAGTAAATATAACCAATGTACTTTACAACATAAAAAGCGGCTGCACAGGATACTTCCGCCTCCCTCTTTGAACCGCTCCCTCTTGGCAAACCATTGACCTATTTTCCTGGTAGGCCTAGGCTGCAACTGTATTCCCTGCTAAGTCACCGTTGGGGCTTATAGAGGACAACCTGGCAATCACACTGTGTTCCTAGTGTCAATGTACATTCATAAGTCCACTGGTGCATGAAGTCTAAAACCTCGTGGTTTGCTAATGAAGTCTAAGCCATCAGAGAAAACGAAGCATATCGTGTATTTGGAATAATTTCACTTAACAATCTGGTATAGACCTACCAGTTTTTACTATTAAATTTGATCACTGGTTAATCACTACTATTTATCTGTATTCTCCAAGTATTAGAATCTCTTTTTTTTTCCTCTGAGCAGCTAAATATTTCTGTCCAGAGACAGATGGTTTATCTTCCAATCCTCTTAGAGGCACAGAATTCGTCCTGGGAATAGGACCATCCAAGTGTGTTCTACACATGAAATGTTCAGTAAGAATCCAAACTGTCTTGTTTTTCCAGAAAAGGCAGTAAGCAATTAATGCTTGTTCTTCAAATGGTCCAAGGCCTGGGAGGGGATGAGTTCCAGGTAAGTCTTCTTAATGATATTTGCTTTACTGTCTGGTCCCCGCTACCACTTTCTGTTTGCTTGGCCTTTATGCAGGATAATATTGGCATTAGCATTCTCAAGCTGAATTCCCCGGTCAGAACTTTTAGGTTTTCTACATATGAAAAACTAATTTGTGTTTTTATAACAAATTTTTTTGCATTGCATTTTAAAAACTGTAACAATAATTTCAGACTAAATTTCCTACTTTCTTTGTTATCACTTAATAACGTCTGTATCCTTCCTACACAGTTACAGTTAAAATATTATTACTTGAAAGCACAGTCCAGAGAAAATATGATTTTTATTTTAAAATTTTATTTATTTTGAGACAGGCTGGCTTTGAACTCACTATGTGACCAAGGCTGGCTTCAAACTCTTTGTGATCCTCCTGCCTCAGCCTCCAGAGTGCTGAGACTACAGGTGTGTGCTACCACACCTGGTGAGAAAATGTGATTAATGGCAATAATGGGTACCATTTACTGATGATTACCTCCATAACAGCTACTGTGCCAATCATTTAACAAACGACTCACATGACTACTTTCACCTTTTATAGACAAAGAAGCTAAGCTTTGTGACTCTCTCTGCCACAGAATAATCTGGACAGAACTGCAGCTAACGAATGGTCTTTCTGGCTTTGAGACTCCAGGTAACTCCTAAGCGATATATCAAACAGCAAATTGGGCTAAGGCCTATTACGCCCCAAATATCATTTTCTATGTTTTTACCTTTGCTGTTTCTTCCAGATCATTTATCTTAGCTTTCGGTTCTAAGTGAAGAGCAGTGCTTCAGGAACACATGAATAAATAAATGCAAAATGCTCTTTCATTCACACTTTGCCAAGCTCCTGCTACAAGCTGAGGTGTGAGGTGGGTAATCTAAAGACAGCAGTGTCTGGCTTCCGACAAGGTCAAGTCAGAGTGGAAGAAGCAGACTGCAGCTGCATTGCTGCCTCTGTCCCAGCAGGGTCCAACCCAGAATGCTATAGAAGCAAAACAGAAGCACGCAGTGATAGGCAAGAGACCTGCCCAAGAGCAGGGGTCTTCCCCTCAGACAAAAGTAGGTAAGGTGACCAGAAGAGCATGCTCAGGGTCAGTGATAAAAAGTTCAGCAGAGCCGAGGGTCATGTGCCAGCATGGGCAAGGGCTGCCGAGTCGGGAGAGAGGGGTTTGCAGTGGGTAATAAAGGTACAGACTGGGGACAGATGGTGACAGGCTTAGAACACCACCAGATACCACTCAGACAGCTAACAGGTCAGATGAGTAACGTCTAGCAGCAGAGGGGTGAAGGCAGCAAGGAGTAGGGCATGTTTGCCCTGCCCTGCAGGGAGACCCCCAACCTCCCTCTGTGCCCCCACCAGTTCCAGTTCATTGCAGCCAGGAAGAATGCAGGGCCGATCTTTGCAAAGCAGATGTTCCAAGACAAGCCAGGGATCTAACTTTTAATATGAAATCTCTGATTTATAATCATCGGTAGAAGACTCAAGAATAAAAATAAAAAGTCTGTGAGCTAAGCCAAACAACTCCACTGAATTTGGGCTTGTCTCCTAAGCAGGTGACTTGCTGTATCCCTGCACACAACAAGTACCCCGAGTTCATCATAAAACCCCAACTCCTTTGTGAAAACCCAGAGATGCTGTCATAGGGATAATCCTGTACAATCAGAATGGAAAAGCATATCAAACTCATCTTCTTCTACATGGTGGTTTTTAGGTACACCCCCAAAACAATGTTTATCAAACAAATTTTCCCATATTTTACCAAAGTTCACTCATTGAGATCTCTAACCTATTTTCTTTTGTACTATTTGAAAAAAAAAATTAGTCTTCTAGATTCAAAGAAGAAATCTATTTATAAACGAGATGCAAACTGCCCTTAGTGTGTAAAGATAATTTAGACCAAGTCAGCTCAAGCACCCTGAGATTCTCTGGAGACAACACAGAAAGGAAACCCAACTTGGACTACAGGGTCGCATCCCAGGAAAACCAAATTTAAGCTTCACCTATCAGAAGCCCCCGCCTAAGCCTTTAATTAAGCACCATATGGCCATTGCTTCACTTTAGCTATCAGGTATTTTCTGTCTCGCCTCCTCAAACACCTTAGAAAAGTTTCCCTTTTCCCTGGTGAAGCACACAGGGCTAGCAGTTGGACACTGCCTGATTTTTAAACTGCTGTCTGCTCAAAGAAATAAGAAATGTTTGAGGTGAGGGAAGTGCTTATTCCCCCATGTGAACACTACACATCTGTATACAGGTACTGAGCTGTTACTCCGTTCCTCACACGTATGGACAGGGAGGGCACCTTTGCAGAGGCTGAGTGATTCAAGGCCTCTGAGAACAGAGCTCCAGGCAGAGGGAAATGGGAGTGAGTGAGGGGGACCCTGGGCTTTGCTCTGCTAGAGACGAGAGGCCTGGAGAGTTTTAGCTGCAGAGCCATGAGCTCAACCCGGGCTTGTCAGGCTCCACTCTGGCTGCCCCACCAGGCTGGCCGCCAGAGACAGGAGATGCAGGCAAGCAATGACGGTGGCCTGGGTCACACTGGGATGCAGGTGGTGAAAGGTGATGTGGAGTTTCTTGTATCCTGGAAAGATTTGCTGAAAGAATGAACAGTGGGGTGTGAAAGAGAAGAGTCAAACTCATGCTAAGTGCTGGGTGTGGTGGTGCACGCCTGTAATCCCAGCACTCAGGAGCCTGAGGCAGGAGGATGGCTGTGAGCTGGAGGCCAGCCTGGGCTACAGAGTGAGAGCCTGTCTCACAACAAAAATGAAAACAAAAACAAAAACAAGATCACACCCAGTGATCAGTTTGAGCACATGGAAGGGAAGGTCAGAGGTCGCCACGTTACTGAGATGAAGGAGAGTAAGGAAGGAGCTGCTGGGGATGCAGGTGGCTGCAGTGGGTGGGGAGCAGCAGAACTGACCCTGGCAATGGCCAGAGATGTCTATTTAATACATCGATCAGGAGATTAGGCGGTTGGATTTTCAAGAGGGGCTGGGATCTCACGAAACCAAGGAGACTGCTCAAGAGTTAAAAAAAAAAAAAAAGATAAAACAATCCTTTTGAAGAAGTTTCAAGATGTTTTCACTTCTATCGCCATTACCTTACCTCACTTAGAAAGTTCTGTGATGACTGTGAGTCGTGGCCACGTGGTGTTGTAAGGAGTGGCTAAAACTAGAGCACTGGTTCGTAAAGTGTGGGCCTCAGGCCAAAAGCGTCTTCCCATCCAAGAGCTTAGGAGAAGTCCCGCGAGTCACAGCCTGGAGATGCCAGGGCCAACCACCCAGGGCGGGCTGGCCAGCCAGCTGAGAAGCAGCCCAGTGTCTGCAGGTATTAAACACTTACTTTCGTGTCTTTATTGTTTGAAATATAAAAAAGTAAACAAAAGTTGGCACGACATTTCTTGATGTTTTAAAAAATATAAATGCCACTCAGTCTTTGCAAGCTCTTGAAAATATCTAGAACATCACATTTCATATGATATAAAATGTACTTACAACATACAGTGTGATGATTAAAAAAAAAAGCAACTATAGGTACAATTGAAATTGCTTTGAGAAAAATTTCTAAATACTGAATCTCACATAAACAAGACTTCACTTTTTCTTGTTTTCTAAAATACAGCATTCAGTAGAGATCATGAATCTATCTTCTTTCACCTTTGTTTTTGTTTTTGTTTTTTTTGGTAGCAGGGATCGAACTCACGACCTTATACTTGCCAGGCAGGCGCTTATGCCACTGAGCTAAATCCCTGGCCCTCACCTTTGTTCTTGATACGGTTAAAGCAAACAACAATTCATTTAAACTTTAATCTCAATTGTGTTTAAAATAAAATAAAATGAAAGCCTTAATTTGTCACCAAGATCTTTTAGACTGCCTGTCTCATTTTCACTTCATTTCAAATGATAATTCATTAAAAATATACATGATGATGCAAATGTTTGTTTTTTTAAAAAAGCATTGATTATTCAGCTGCCAAAATCACCCATGCAACAATATTTCTGAAGTGTTTGTATACACGTGTATGTATTTTTCAGTATAGCTGTTGCACTATTCTAGCTTTGTGGCATGCTGAAATCATAGTAGCATAATCTCTATGGGCTGTGGCCAGAGGTTCAGTATGACCCAAATCATTCTGTGCATTCAGCTGTGACAGCAAAGACACGTGGGCTACATGTGCTTCTGACTCTCCATTTTCCTCCCAGTTGGCTGCTGTAAAAACAATGCATATATAAACTACATAAATGTCCACTGCCCTATGTCCTGTATGTGCTTTTTGCTAATTAAAATGAGTGTATTTCTGCTGCGGAAATCCTGTGGCCTGGAAATTTTTATTAGATCATCTTTTCAAAGCATTAATAGGACACTTTTTTTTTTTTTTGGAGCTGATAGAAATACGAGTCAGATCAATAATTCATTCTCTACATTTAGGATGCTGTTTTAGAAGCAAGTGAGTCACTCCAAGAGTATGCTCTCTAAAGAAATACATTAAGAAATCGCCTGAGCATGTACATCTGAAATGACTGAAGAATGAAATACAGAGATTGGGTTACTTTCCTGGCTGGGTTTGGACTATAAAGAAAACTGACATTTAAAATAATATGGGGGGCAATGCAGAGACACGTGGATGCTCACCACTTTATTACTGCCGTCAGAACCGGGGATTTCATCGGGTCGAGGACGTTGACTCACGTGGTGAAACTGTCCTAAGTATGGCTTTTCCGCCTTCGGATCAGATGCTTGCCTAGGGAGGAAACGTGACTACAGGGAGGCATGTGTCTGAGCTCCCCTCCCGAGGACACTTTCTGTGCTCACCCGCTGTGCTTCAGCTCGCACCTCCCTCCCCATTCAGCTCCTTGGCTGGATGGCAGTGAAAAGCTTCTGCTGGTTTTCAAGGCAGTCTTTCAGCTTATCCTCTGTCAAAGTCAGTCGCTGCTCCAGAATGGATACAGTCTGCAAAAAAGGAGCACAAAAGAATCAACGCCTGGTAACCCCGGGGTGGGAGGCAGCCGGGATGACAAGCCTGCTTTCTGCACAGGTGACCCTTTCAGAACTGGGTCGGCAACCTTCTGCCAAAGAATTGGCTCAGAAATGAGCCCCTAAACTTGCTTTTTTGCTGGGCCCTATTACAGGACAAAGCACCATCAAGTGCATTGAAAAAAAACTGATGCAGAGGAGGAAAAAGAAATAGAGACCCTGCAGAGAAGAGGCGTGATCTGAAACCCTCAGGCCAGGGAAGAGCCCACACACACACACACACACACACACACACACACACACACAGGTTTTTTTGTTGTTGTTTTTGGTATTGGGAATTGAACTCGGGACCTTGCCCTTGCCAGGCAGGCACTTATGCTGCTGAGCTACTGAAGTAGGCAGGTGCTTATGGCAATGAGCTACTGAAGTGCCACTGCTGGTCATTCCGTCCCAACCGAACTCCTGGACAGCAGTACCCAGGGCACCCCATTCGGATGAACAACTGATTGCCACTGGGGTCCCTCACCTAGAAAATGTTAAGAGTAACTCACAGGGGTCTTGGGAGGCCTAAGCATGCGCACTGCTTACACCAGTGTTGAGGATGCAGGACTCAACCAATCAGGGCTTCTAACTCGGCTTGTGTATGATTACACAGACTCACTTAGAATACATACTTAAACGTGGATGTCAAATTCGGGAAATTAATTTTTTATGATATTGACTGCATTGATGTCAGTCTTTTATATCTTTTATTTAAAAAAAAAACCTTAAAGCATGCATTATTCAGGAAGCCACACAAAATATATGTATCACTTCAGGAATTTTCATAAGAAAAACACGTACTACTATCACTCAATGGCAACTTTGCATCACTGTAACAAGACATCTGCAAAAAATCAACTTGGAGGAGAAAAGATTAATTGAGGCTCAGAGTCACAGAGGTATCAGCCACAGTCAGCTGACTCAACTGCCTTAGGCCTGAGGCAAGGCAGAAATATCCCCAGGAGACTGTGGGAGAGGAAAGCTGCTCCTTGGCAGCAGCCAGAGTGAGAAGGCTGGAGAGGAACGGGTCAGTGACCAGCTGTCTTCCCCTAGGTCACGCCCGCAAGATTCACTCCCTTCCCCTGGGCTCCTTCTCCTGGCTCCATCACTTTCAATAATGCCACCAAACTATGATCGCATCCACCCACAAGTGAACCCATCAGCTATACCAGCCCATCAGCGGGAGTCAAGGCTTCCACACAACGAGCTTTTGCGAGGACATTTTAGATAGCAAATGTAACACTCAATAACTGCAGCCTTACCAGCTACCCTGAGTGAATCCTATGTGCCTCCTGCCATCACTCCCTGCCTTACCTCCATAATTGCCTCTGAGGACTTTTAAAGCCACTTTCTAGTATTTCCTATAGTTTTCTCATATATGCATCACTAGACACTATAATTTCTCCTCATCTTCAAGATTTGGTATGTTTTTTAATCTACAGATACCCAATCTTTTCCTACTTTCCTTCCTTTTGTTTTCTTTCTCCTTTTTTTTTTTTTTTTGTTTGTGATGCTGGATTCAAACTAGAGCCTGTGCTTATTTACTATGCCGGTGTGGTACCACTGAGCTACACTCCCAGACTTTTCTTTCTTTTCTAGAATGCTTGTGTGTTAAAGACTCCAGCCATCTGCCCTGTAAAATTTCTACCAGTCTGGATTCTGGGGACTGCATACTAAGGGTGGAATTCAGGCATTCTCTGTACATTAAACATTTATTAATTGGGAGGATTGGTAAACAAGAGATCATTCCCTCATCCATTCCTCAGTTACCCAGTGGCAGAGTTCATATAGGAAAGCTCAGATAAATGCTTTATTGTATTAGCCAACAAGTTTCAAGACAATGAAATGATTTCCTATCCATATCCTAAAGGTCACTAGTTTATCAGGTAGCAGTTTACTATTATGTGAAAGCTTTTGCTTTTATATTGCATAGACTGTATCATGATTGACTAAAAATAACGGTGATGTAGCTAATACTTAAGGGTCTCCTATGTGCTGAGCAATCTGCCAGGTACATTATATATGTTACTCCAGTTCTGCACAGTAAAGCTGATGATATGATACATAAATTATCAACACTGTTAACTCTGATTAACTCCACTTAACTGTCATCTAAAATATAATTTCACTTAAATTTATTTCTACTCACAGTTCAGTACCAATAGTCATAAACACCTGGCAGTTTACCTGACGTTAAGTCACCTGTAATGCAAATGAATCAGGACGTATTTCTGTTACTTGCTGCTTGCCCACAGAGTCACTGCTCCTTTTTGGCAAGTGTGCTGGGCCTGTTCTCTTTAGTATGTAAAAGGAATCCAGCCCTTTGAAATTAAAAATAAAAAATCATAGGGAAATTTAAGAAAGCTTAAAATGACCCATTTAACCTTAGATCAGGTAGAAGAAGAAACGGGTCCTGAGCCTGAAGGGGAAGGGAGTGGAGGCTGGTCTGGGAGAGATCCTGACGTGGGCGGACGGGGACAGGTGACAGATCGGGGGGTCATGGCCATATGGGAGTAAACCGACCAGAAGTACAGAGGGCATGAAGTTGAGAGGGTAGCGGCCTCTAAATGAAAGAAATGTCTGATCAGCACAAAGTCACAGCCAGCATAAAATACAGTGAAATGAGGGACCTTTTAAAGGTTTTTCTTTGAGCGAATCATACAACTCCAAAATCTCACATTCTTATAATCTGTCAGACTCCAAAACTATAACAGTATCTCTTGATTTCAAAAGTCCTAAAAGGATATTTATGGGACAAACATATTCACTTAATTAGTAGTTCTGACAGTGGATGTTAAACAGAATCCCACGGTGTGATCTGATGAGTGATGCCAGCGTCTTGCTCCAGACCAAGGGAAACGGGCCCTCCTGGGTGAGATCTGGGCACCGGCATGCTTTGCAGCAGCCCTAGTGACACAGCGCATAGTCAGGTTCAGAACTCGGTTAGGTGAGTTCTACGCAGGAGCAATCTCAGCAGGAAATACTTAATCTAGATGAGTAGCTGCCATCTCTCCAGTTTACACCTTAGCCTCTCTTGCGTGTAACCTGTGACATGTCTCCCATCCAAGTACTAACCAGGCCCAACCCTGCTTAGCTTCCGAGATCAGGCAAGATCAGGCGCGTTCAGGGTGGGATGGCCATAGACTAACCTGTGACAATGTCTGCGCTGCCAAATGTTACAAACAGAAGACTCCAAAGGACACAGAGTCAGCACAGCTGGAAGAGAAATCTGTTCTGTAGCCATTTCAGCTTCCTGCTTTCCTACAGGACGCCTGTGTCTCCTGACCAAGAGTTGGAAGCTTTTGGTACATTATTTAAGATGTACTATATTCATTCTTTGCAAAGGTAAAGTGGCTTCAAAATTGGTTATGATTCTAAAAGCAGAATAGAACACCATCACCTCCAGAAGAAACTGAATCAGCATAACAAGTTTTGGAATGAGAGAAATTACATACTGGACCATCAGAATCTTTCTGGAATAGTGAAAAACTTACCATTGGCAATATTCCACACTAACCCGAAATGTTTACTTCTAATACATTTTTCTTATGGCTCTAAATATTTCTTCATGAGTGGCCTAATCTGAACGTACTTCACATGACAAATTCTAATGGCAAAACATCACCGCCTAGACCCAAATGCTACGTTTCTAGTGTTAAGTTCCACTACTGCTCTTCAAGGCCTACACTGTCTTTCTGGGCCCCAGTGTGTGCACGTGTGCGTGTGTGAGCGTGAGACCCGCACATGCACACCTGTGTGTGCTCGCTGCGCCTCTGCACGGGATCTAGCTTGGAGCAGCTCAGCCAGCACGCCCTGACCTATGACTGCAAGCCGGGGAAGGGAACTGCCCACCACTCGGTCTGCAGCCTGCTAAACCAGGGCTGCTTCGCACGGCTCACCCCAGGCACCGCTGCGACCCACCTGCGTCAGGACGTGCAGCTGTTCCATAATGTGCTCCAAGGCCTCGGTCACGGCCAGTGGCACGCTCCTCTGGCTTTCGCAGGGCGCGTCGCTCAGGTCCTCGGCCTTCCTTCCCACGGCTGTGGGTGAACATTCCGGTGGCGTCAAGGAAGGCTGCACCGCGTAGCCACAGATCGCTTCGCCCTTGTCTGGCACAGTTCTAACGGTGCTTTCCATGGTCTTCAAGTCACAGAAAAGATAGGAAGACTCGTTTTCCAAACTTTAAAATGGTATTTATGTAAGCGTTTTACACATTCTGCCTCTAAAAATTCCAGACTTGCATTTATTTAACCTTAACTATAAGTTATGGAAACTAAAAATATAATAAGGGAGCCAAGCTAATAGTGAACTGAGAAAATACACAATTTTCCTTTTCATTGAAACATAATTTTCATACCTCTGTCCGAGGAATCAGGTGTTCTGCCATTAAAGGGATTGTGAGACACAGTTTAATTCTTAGTTTAAAACTAAACACTCACATTCATTAAAATAACTATTATCTAAAAAGTAGAAAATAACCAGTTTTGGCGAAAACATGAAATTAAAACTCTCAGTGCATAGTTGGTGGAAGCTAAAAGTGCCATGGAAAACATCTTGGCTGTTTTCGCCAAAAAAATAAAATCAAAAGGAAAGAAAAGAAAAAAAAATGAGAAGAGAAGGAAAAAATGGAAACAAAGCTTTTGTAAACAGAGAAGGGATTGAAAGGAGTGGAGGAGAATGGGAAAAGGAATCAAGATATATCAAGTACCAGTACAGATTCCCTATGATGAACGGGAACATTATGTATAGCTAAAATGTGCTAATAAACTTAATTAAAAAATTACCATACGATCTAACAATTCCATTCCTAAATATAGATCTAAAAGAAGTGGGGGCGAAGACTGAAACAAACATTTGTACACCAGTATTCGAACTGCCCTTAATTCACAATAACCCAGATAAAAACTACCCAAGTATCTATCCACAGATAAATGTATAAACAAAATGTGCATAACTTATAGTAGATATTATTCAGGGCCAGGTGTGGTGGCACACACTTGTAAACCCAGAATTCAAGAGACTGAGTCAGGAGGACCGCCATGAGTTCAAGGCCGGCCTGGGCTACATAGTGAGGCCCTGTCTTAAAAAAAAAAAAAAAAGGTATTATTCAGCCACAAAAGAGTGGAATTATGATATATACAATAGCATGCATAAACCTTGAAAACATTATGCTAAGCAAAATAAGTCATACACAAAAGGATGAACGCTGTACGATTTCATGTACATGAGGCACTTAGAACAGGTAAATGCAGAGAGATGGCACTTATGGTAGAGGTTTCTAGAAGCCGTGGGAAGGGGGGGATGACAATGAGAGTCATTGCTTCATGGGTACAAAGTTTCTGTTTGGAATGGTAATGAGGTTCTGGAAATAGTGTTGATGGTTATACAACCCTCAAAGTGTTCCCTACACTGAAATTTTGGGACCAAAGGCACTGTTTTCCACGATCGTCTTTGCCATTTTTGTTGTTGTTTTGGTTTTGGTACCGGGGATCAAACTCAAGACCTCATGCCTGCCAGGCAGGCGCTTGCTTATGCCACAGAGGTAAATCCCCACTCTGCCATTTGTTAAGAAGATGAAAACTCAGGTTTCCTTCTGCATCGCCTTAGAAATTCACCATTTGTTTCTATGTAATGAAAACAACTCAAAGTCTACTATTATTCCTCTTGGAAGTGAGAACCAGGGCCTTGCACATGCTAGCGAGGCAAGTGCCCCAGCACAGAAGCACAGCTGCAGCCCCAAATCTGACTCTTTGCCCAAGGCCCTTTCCAAACACCTGGGAACCCCGCCTCTGCACCAAGTCTGAGGCCTCAGCAGGCCCTGCCCTGCGCCCTGGGGCTCACCCTCTGAGGCCTCCAGCTGTTCAGCACCATAATCCACTTTTCTCCTTCAGAGACTTAGGCACTTCTGTATTCTTTCATAATTTTGTTTACTTCTCTGACCCATTACATTTATCTTGGGGAGCCATCCAGGTCTTTGAGGAGCTATGCAGCACGCCCCTAAACTTTTCTTCTCTCGGATGTGCCTGACACTGTCAGGGCCTTAACCTAAAATATCGGAAGGAGAAGGACTTGCTGGGTAAGAAGCTAAACCCGGCTCAACTCCACACCTCACAACAATCCGTTATGTGACTCTGAATCACTCCTCCCAGCACTGGAAACGTCAGGAAGAAAACCTCCTGGCAATCACAGATGAAAGAGGCTACAATGGGCGAGTCGTGATGCTACTCATTACTTACACTGAGGCCTCCGTGACCCGCTCCGGAAAACATCAGCCCTGCTCCGCGGGGCCCAACTCCGTGTAGGCAACGCGGCGTCAACTGAGGACTCCGGGGAATCCCTGGCTCACAGTGGCGGCAGACACCTCGGACCCTCAGCAACCACCCCGCTCCCCTCGGCCAGTGCGGAGACAAGAGACGCTCGAGAGCAGCCACCCTCACCCGCAAAGAAACAGCTCCTGCTCCAAAGACAAGCTTTCCTTTTTCACGGCTCCTGCTCTGCCTACAGCGCCCTTTTTTGCTATGCTGAGTGCATCTCCAGGAGCGGAAGCAGGACTTATGCTAGCATAGCACACCGATGTTTTCTTCTGTAACCGGTCAGACTCTGCCTGTGTGCATTTGCCACTTGTCTACTGTGTATCTTCTCCAGGAGACTGTGCTACACCCGCGCTCCGCACCACCGCATCCTCTGGGAGCTGGCATCAGCTCGGGTCCTCGGCAGGACCTTAAAAATCTTTGAAAATGTCAACTACTTACATGCAAATTTTACTTCTATTCTCACAGATGGAGGCTAAAATTCTCTATAACCAAGAGAGTTGGTTTTGTTTAGGTACATATCATTAGGAGGCTGACTACTTCCAGGCCGGCCTGGATAACTTAGTGAGACCCTGTCTCAAAGTCAACAAGAGAAGGAAATATATGAGAATATAGCTCAGTGTTTCCTGGATTCAGTCCCCAGTACTACGGACACACACATACACACTACAATACACTTAGGTATGTAAACCCATGGCCCTAAATATCAGTATCTCACTGCAATAACTTCCAGTTGTTCATGGGACAGGGTCCTAACTTAAACAGCAAAGCAATCATTGAACTCTGGAGATCTGCAGTCAGGGTGGTTGATGAAGAAAAACAATTTAAAAAATGGAGGAGTAGAAAAAGACTTAAGGCAATCTAAGAAATAAAAGAGCACCAATATATAGCCTTAATAATCATTTTCTCGTTTGGGATCAGAAAACAAATACATTAAACAGGACATGGAGATGAATTTTTTAAAAATGGAATAGAATGTGCTGAAAAACAAATACTAGATTATCATCCTGCAACACACATCTGCTTTTCTGTCTCTCAAAACTGCTAGAATCTACACAATAGAAGATTCTTTACCACTAACCAACCCTGCATTTGCATCTTGTTTGTACCAGGAAGAGTGAGAGGGGCAGCTTAGGGAAGTTTCCAAGTATTTATCCTCAAACTGATGTTTAGGATCCTGGGCTAACAAAAGTCCAGCAAATGAGTCTTTGTTACCTGCTGCTAGATTCACGTTTTTAGCAAACACTTCCTGGGCACCTACATCACACTAAACATCTCCCGATGACAAAGGTGAGTACAGGGGTGCCTGCTCTTGTGGATTCCCTGCTGTGGAGAGGGAACCATGGGAAGGCAGGGCCTAGCTCCTCCACGATGCCTGGGACAGGTCTGGCACCGCGGAGTAAACAAGAAACACAAGCAGACACGTGGTTGTTGGACTGCGGGAAGAACAAGCACTCTGGCAGTTCATAAAAGGAACAAATCATACTGTGTCTGTCTTTCTTATCTCTTACTTCCATTGCTGATGCTTGAACAGCAGTGGGGAATGGTAACACACTCACGGATTTGTTTAGCAAGTGAGCACTTCCTGTGTAACATCAAAGATGGCACCTTCTTCTCTGGAGCTCTAATTCTCCAGAGAACCGCTCCACTCACAAGCGGCTGGGGTACTTGTTATCCTGTGTTCTCCTTTGGATGAACCCGTGATCAATATCTCACACACAGGAAACGGGCCCTCATCAAGGGCACAGAATAAATCTGAATGGCGGAGAAATCCTTATCTTCACAGGTTAAAGGTTCCACTTTCTGTCTGAACAAATAAAATAGAGCCAAAATAGATCTGACTGACATCAGTCAGCAAATAACTCACAGTTACATGCTGCAGATAAATTACTCTTAACCAGTTCTTTAAATACCATGATTAATTTGAATCCATAATCCCGTTGTCACAACAGAGAATTCAATTCTTTAAAAAAAAATAATCAGCACATAGTAATTATACATCTACACAGGGGACAGGGTGACATTTCAGTACATGCACACAATGTGTGATAATCAGATCACAGCAATTCACATATCTATCTTGTTAAACAAGAATGAATTCTTTTAATGCATCGGTAAAAATGTGACATTTTGGTAGCACCAAACATATTTCTGTTAGGAAATTAGAGATCAATAATATAATCAAGATCCATACACTTATAGACAAAGCAATCTTGAGCAACAAAAACAAAACAGAAAGCACTACAGTCCTGGATTTCAAATCATACTACAAAGCCACAGTGATCAAAATGGCATCGCATTAACACAGAACCATACGTGTTGATCAAGGAACTAGAACTGGGGGTGCAGGAACAACCCCAGGCACCTTTAGCCATCAGGTCTTTGACCAAGAGGCCAAAAACATACCCTGGAGAAAAGGTAGCCTCTTTAATAGTGCTGGGAAGACTAGTTATCCACAGGCAGAAGAATGAATCTAGATATATATCTCTCACCCAGTACTAAAATCAAATCAAAATGCACCAAAGACCGAGATATAAAAACATAATGAATATGCCAGAAGATAAAATAGATAACACTCTTGAAGACACAGGTATAGGAAGAACTTTCTGAAAAGAACCCAAGTTGCGGAGGAAATAATACCAACAATCAACAAATGGCCTATATCAAATGGAAAGTCTCATGCCAATCACAGGAAACAACCAACAGAGTGAAGACACAACTTGCAGAAGGGGGAAATTTTTTGCCAGCTACTCTTTAGGCAGAGTACTAACATCTAGAACATATAAAGAACTCAAAAAATAAAAACTTGAACCACCTCCAGTAATGAGATCTAACAAAAAAATGGGCAACTGAAATAGATATCTTTCAAAAGAAGTAAATTTGGCTAGTAAGTACTTGAGAAAATGTTCAACTTCTTTGGTTGTTAGAGAAATGCATCACTAAGATTCCTTCTTACTACTGAAAGAATGAAAGAATGGCCATCATCAAGAACTCCAAAAACAACAATGCTACCTCTCAAGGTTGAGGAGAAAGGAACCCTTCTCCACTGGTGGGAATGCAAACTATTACAACTATGATGGAAATCAGGATGAAGATTCCTCACAAACTAAAAACAGAAATTCTATTTGACCAATCACTACCTTCTCTGGATATTTCAAATTATAGACACCATATCATGGTGATACGTTTATACTCATGTTTATAGCAGCACAACTCACCACACCTAAATCTTGGAAGTGGCCTATATGTGTATCAACAGACAATAGGTAAACAAAATGTGGCAATGTTCACATAATGGAGACTACTCAGCCATAAAGAAGGATAAATTTGAGCCAGTTGTAGGAGAGTGGATGTACCTTGAGACCATAATGCTAACTGAAAAAGACCTGACACAGAAGGTTAAGCATCATATAGTTCCTCTTATAAAAAAAAAGCCAAAAATACATACAGATAGGTAATAGGAAACAGAGAGAGAAGAAGGGGAAGGAAAAGGAAAGAGAAGAGGAAGAAGGGGAAGGAAAAGGGAAGTCAAAGGATCAGATATAACGTGTAAATGTACTTCTTTGTCACTGTGAACATATTATGCATCTCAAGCAAACATATACTAGAAAGAAATTACTAGACAGAAAAGACTCACACATTGAGAGTGGTTGGCCTTGGGGTGCAAGGGCTGAAGCCCAGAAGCCAAGTGAGGAAATCAGGAGTGACCGGGTGCTGCAGAAAGCCTCATTGTGAGTCCCAGGAACCGTGACCCTGGAAAGGGGGAGACAGCAGCTTGGCTCGAGTGCAGAAGCACAGAAGTGAAGAAGTGAAGTGAGTGGGTCTAAGCTACTCTTACAGGAAGAGTCTTGCAGTAAAAGGGAGCAGAGTAACAAGGAGCTGGACAGGGATGAAGGCCAAAGACTTTACTTTTAAACATGCAGACTACATCACCCATGTGCACTGATGGAAAACACCAAGAAGAAAGAAAGTGCAGATAACACAAAATAGCCAGGGCAGAACTGCCTGCTAAGTGGGCTGAGTAGGGGTGGCTGAGGACCCCTGGGGCTCTGTATAAATAACCGTGAAGTGAACTGGTCAGCATGGCTGTCCATTTAGCTATTTTTTTTTAATTTCAAAGTTCTTAATGAAAGCTGTATATAAGATTAATTTATTTTCTCAATTCTTCCAAGTGCCCTTTTTTCTCTTCTACTTGGTAAGATGTGGCTTTCTGTTCAGCATCGTTTTGTGGTCTTTATGTAACTTCAGCCTGGCTACAGCCACCTTGCTGCCGCCAATGCCCTCATGGGCTGCGGTGCCTTTCACCTTCCCTGTGGCACCCATTACTTTCCCATCTGTTGACCCTCACCATATCCTCGTTATGATTGGAGTCTCCTCCTCCTCCTCCTCTGGGTGCAGGCCCACCGCACTTCTGCCTCATCTGTTTGGAAAGAGGACAGACACCATCTTCCTGAGGATATGGGAAGGAACACTGAAATGCCTTTTACAGTGCTTGCTTCGGTCTGAAGTCACTGAAGGATTCAGCATCATCTTGGCCACCACAGGTTCCAAGCTCAGCTCCTTGGGTGTAAGTGTAGAGCAGGCAGAGCAACAGACTTGACAAAGGCTGCTGTTTTTCTGGGTCAGGACGACAGGCGTGAAAGGGACAAGGCCATGGCTGTAAAGATGGAGCACACACTTTGAGCTGAGTGAAAGAGACAGGCACGGATGTAGGGAATGGGTAGTGAGGAGTCAGGACGCTTGATGGATGGGAGGCCTCTGCAGGGGCTGATGAATCGTCTAAGTAGGAGGATGGAGGAAGTGGTAGCCAAAGAGTAAGACGCTTTAAACTGAATTTACTGTCAGCACAAAGAACTCAGATGGTCACACGGATCATTGGAGAATCCCGGCAAAGAGAGGATATTTGGTTGTTCAAAAGTGAGTGCTGTTCTAGATTTGGTTCTTTGTTTTCCTAAGGTCAAGTCGGCATGGACAGGAGTGGATGGACCAACCAAGGAAAGAGAAGAAAGAGCTACAGCGTACCCAGGTGGGGCTGTCACAGGATCACAACAGAGCCCAACAGCAACCAAGTGAAATTAACACGTGAGTTCCAAAGGCAAGCTCTCTCCAGGATAACCTTTCTGAATGTCAGGAATCTTTGTCTGCTTATGGAATGGAAAACAACTGGCTTCTCAGAAGCTCCAGGCATGCTTTTAGAAATCCAAAGGGAGGTATAAAGAAACAAAGCACCCTCCTTCCTCCACTTAAGTCAAAAGTAGCCTTCTCGGAGCTGTATTCTCTGCTCTCCCGCTGGAGGGTTACCACCATGCTGACTAAGGTGTGTGCCACTCTGTAAGGCGTGGCCCTTTACTGTTATTACACACATAGACATTCCAAAACAATAGTCTTGTTTTTGCCTGTACTAGGACTTTACACAAAACGGTAATACTCTGGAACTTTTGGGCATTTTCCATTAACAAACACTGTTAGATTTGTCCATGGCGATTTATGTAAGGTCCCTGATTCAGAGTGCCGCACGGTTTTCCACTGACTGTGCCATAGTTCATCTGTTCCTCCCACTGTTAAACGGCAGTGACGGCTACGCGGAGAGTTCTTGTACACAAGGGTGAGATTTTCTCTAGAGTGGAATAACCAGAGTAGATGCTGTTCAAAATGGTGGAATCGACTTACTTTTCTACCAGCAGAAGTCTCTCTTTTTCCTACAAAGTCACCAATACTTGATTGTTGGACACACTAGAATTTGTCAAGGTTATAAGCAGAAAATCATATCTCATGGCTTTAATTTCACTATTTCTTCAATTACTGGTAACCTGGGTGTGTTTTATATGTATACTGAAGATTTCTGTACATAGCCTACTTAAATCTCTTGCCACTCTTCAATTGGTCTATTTCTTGTTTTTTTCTAATTTATATCCAGAAGTTCTCTATTCTGGATAATGATATTTTGTTCTTTACATGTATGATACATTTTCTGTGGTTTGTCTTCAATTTTGTTTTATGAGTTTTTCTGATTTCCAAAATTTATCTGTAATGTAACCAAGTGCACCAAAATTTCCTTTATGAATTGCATATTTTATTTTTATCAAAGAAATCATTTAATGAAAACCTATACAGAATAACTATATTATGCAAAACCTACAAATATATTAATAAAACCTAGACAGAATACATAAATATATGCCTCTGTTTTCTTTGAGAGGCTTTAAAGAACTGATTTCACACTAACTCTCTAACCCTCTGGTACTGATTGTGGTTAATGGAAGATGACTGTATTTCATTCTTTCATATAGCTAATTATTCTAGCAAGGTACAGTTGTGGGCCAGTCCACTCAGCAGCTATTCGACTCACAGATCTACAAAGTCAAGTCTTTCATACCCATATTGGTGTGGGTATGTTTATACTTTTCAACATGATTTGTTTTGTTTCTCCCTTTAATAGTATGGCTTGGACCTTAATGAGTCTTTAGTCCTAACATAATTACCTGGTTATTTTAGGTCCTTTATCTATATTAACCTTTACAATTAATTTTTAAGTTTCATCGAAAATCTTAACTGAGCTGAAATTGAGATTGCCTCAAATTTTGAGACTTGAAGAGAAAGGAAATCTTTATGATATTGAGCCTGTCTACAAACACAGTATTCCAAAAAATATGTCCACTTTATATTTTCATGTTTATCCTAACATGGAGGTCTTGCTGGTATTCTCCGTATCATTTCAATTTTAATACATGTGCTGTAAAGTACACACACCACAACCACTACCACTGCTGTATCCCAACAATATGCTGTATATAGAAAGTCAACCAAATGAACAGTTCAAACTGTAAAGATGGAGCACACACTTTGTGTGTGTCTATTTTTATGACACACAAAGTTAACACACAATCAGAAGCATTATCTAGAACACATTTAAAAAAAACATGTGCCAGGCTTTCATATTCTCTGAGTTAAATGATACTATTTCTTAGCCTTTCATGCAGGACTTACTTTTTTGTTCCATAAGGCTTCAGTTTCTTTACTGTGTTTAAAACTGTGAAGAGGTGATTTTAAGGCAGGAATTCATTCATTTAACAAAGATATTTCAAAATCTTTTGAAGGACAAATATTATATTTATTCTATTCATTATTCAGCATAATGTGAATGTCCTAGTAGGATTAATGATACCCATGTGTTTATAGGATAACAGGAATGTTTATTCATAGCTAGGCATTGAGAATCATTCTTCTATTTATTATTCATTAATTAATTAAAAAGCCAGATAGTGAAAGGCTCTTACGTGGACTCTGTATACAAGGCATGTATTATATTAGCGATTTTGACATTTGCAAAACGATAATCTTTCCTCATCTTCTCTAAACAGATGCAGTTTGCCCCTCCTCCACACCCCAAAATAATTCAATTTTGCTTCTTAAAACAATCATTAATTTTTGCTTGCATTTCTGCTATTGTGATATCACATAATTATCTCTGATATTATGTAATATGGCGGTTACACAAATGGGAACATGAAGTTACATGGACTTGGTTTTAATCTTTTTTCCTCTGTATTAAGCTTACAACATCTCTAAGCCTTACTCATCTGTGAAATGGAGATAATATTGAGCTACATTATATGGCTGTTTTAAGACCAGTGGAAAAGATCTAATCTATAGTTCATATTAAATTACCTACCATCATCAGTGTCATAGAATGGACTCTTCTTCCACTGAATTTCAAACTGTACCCTGTTAGAAAGCAGAAGCCAGACCTCACCTCCTTTCAAACAGCTGACATGCTAAGTACATCTTGTGTGAGGTGTACAACACAACTAGTAAAATTTCCTGAAGTAAAGACACTTCTTTACTCACTGTCTGCCAATTTCTCTTTCCTATCCCTATGTCCAGTATCTCAAGTTAAAGCTGGAGTTCAATAATTAAATGAAAGAGCCATACTAAATGAATTTTAACCAAGTCATAAATCAAAGAAGTATATGATGAGTTTATTTAAAGTAAAAAATCACTGTTTGATTACCCCATTAACATATTTTCAGAGATAGTTTTAAAAACAAAGTTTCTATTTTTAGACTGCTGACTGAAAAAATGAATAGAGTATGTTTTAAAAATGAAAAATATTCAGCAAGCAAAATTCTGATATCTATTTAAAATTTTTGGTCCCATTATATTGTGGATAAAAACGATTTACTAACAACATGGGAAACTAATCTAAAATCAAGCAATTAGATCTATCAACATCACCGAAAATGGTTAGCTGTTTAATGAAGACTAAAGATTATACACATCTCAAAAATGATAGCATAAAAGTCTCTAGAAAGAAGAGCTTTTTTTCCCCCCGCTGATTCTCCTGGCTCAGTCTTTGGAGTACTGGGACTACTGGGAGTGCACCACCCACCTAGCTAAGGATAGAATTCTTAAGTGGCTTATGAGCAGAGCAGCAGTAAAAATGCTTCATTATAAACAACTGAAAATAAGATACTATAATAATGCTATACTGTTTGATGAAGATATCATATTTTACCTCCATATATTTTGTGTATAAAAAGGCTGCAGGTGTTTTCCTCTCTTATTTTGCTAGTAAAAGAAATTCAGAGACCAAACAACAATAAAAATAATGACTGTGCTTATAAAAAATACTTTTCCTCAATTACCATGGGGGAAAAAATAGCACAATAAAAATAACATTTGAATACTGACCTAAAACTCAAAGAATTCTTTCACAGATGTCCTTAGTTAAGAGAATATGAACTTGAAAGTCATTGAATCATGACAGTTTCTCTTTGCTTTCACACTTGTGCACACACTTGTGCAAACACACACACAGATGAGTAAGCAGGAAGTTCATGCAGTAGAACTCATGATACCCAGAAAACATATCCCCTATGCACATCTATTAAACAAAATGGTTTTTCTCCTATTTCCTATTTCAGTTCCAGAATTTACCAAACAACCAATATTATTCCAATAAATGGCTCTTAATAATCCTCCCTGATGAATGGGATGCAGGTGATGCAAAAGCCCTGTTTATTATAAGCTTTATCACTTTACCATAGAACCACCATTTAGGGATCACTCTTTTAGGCCTTGTGGCCTGACAGACCAATTAAATTCTCAGGCTTATATTTCTAGACTGAATGGTCTATCCCTTCCTGTCTTGATAAACAGTGCCATTATCTAGCACCAGATCTCCGTTTGAGAGATCTGGACTCCCCACCTCTACCTGTGTCCCATCAGTAAATGTCACTTAGGACTGTTTCTCTTCAGTACCTCCCGGGTCTTGTCTTCTTCACTCCCTGTGTCATCACTGGATTGCTTCTGCCACTGCCTCCTAATTATTCATCCCTTCATTCTCTTCTTTCTTCAACCCCTCCTGTTTCACTAGAGTAATTTTTCTGAAACTCAAATTCTGGCTTGAAATACTTCACGGGTTTCCCCAAAGTTCTTTTCAGATATCTTCAAATGACATTTAAGGTATTCACAATTTATTCTCACCTCTCTGTCCCACAAGTCCACCCACTGCTGTGGCCAACAGTAAAATGTCCCATTCTCTGAAATTCACTACCCTCTCAAGCCTTACCATTGCACTTGCTAAACTCTGTCCTGTTTCCCGTATCATCATGCAAGTTCTTAAAACAATCAGCCTTGGTACCAGTGAATTCTAGGACACTCTCTGGTTGGCTTTTCTGACCTCCACCCTAATTCTCCAGGGCTCATGCATGCATACCCACTCCCATGCACCCCACACACATAACCACCATACATTCTCTGTCTAGCTACTCTACTAATGACTCTCACAGCAGTTTAGGCATGGATCACTACTATTAGCCTTAGTCTTTCTTTGGTACCTTTCTATTGTTTAACACAGGTACTCAACAAATGTACTGAATAAAAGAACAACTCTATTCTAGTTGACTCCTTTGCTCAGACCTCTTCTCCTCTACTCCCTCATCAACCCACTTTATCTTGGTGTCTACCGGTATCACATCATCAAAAGAGCTCTTCAAAAGGTTACCAATAATTTCTACTGAATTCATCAGCAGCTCTCAATCCATCCCTGCTGTTTCACTCTTCCCTTGGCTGACACTTCACCACAATCTCTGACTTCCTTGTTTCCTCCCAGCCCTCCTCTGTCTTCTTTTATCAGACTATTTTGTTGAAGTATCTCAAGGCTCAGTCCTATATCTTAAAAAGTTTTTCTTAAATTAACATACCTATTTTTAGTTGATAGCTGGCAGTTGTACATATAGATTGGTACAGTGTACATTTTAGTGTATGTACACAGCATGTAATGGTGAGGTCAGGGTAATTGTACATGTCACCCCAGGCATGTATCACTTATTTGTGTTGCTAACCTGTTTTCACTCTGTATTCTCAGGCAATCTTATTTAAGCTTGGTGTTTCATAGTTACACATTCTTATTTCACTCTAGGTCTTCCTTTTAATCTCCACATTTGTATACACTGTTGGAAATCCGCCACATGATCTGGGATGTTTAAAAGACACCTCAGATGCAAATGTCTACCTTGGAACTGGTCATTGAAAACTTGGTCCTTTTAGAAAATTCCTCACTCCAAAAATGGCATACCATTGTATAAGCTTGATATTCAGAAATTACCCTTGATGACACACTCTCTCCCTCAACTTACTACAAATTTTGTCAATTATACTACTAATGTGTCACCCAAATGAATTCCATTCTCTTGACCTCCTCTAAAATGACTCTAGTTCCAGTTATCTTCAGTGTTTGTCTGGGCTACTGACTTATATTCTTAGGTGGTTTCCATGTGTGTATTCAGATGATAGGAAGATTATTTTCAATCTGCAAAGGACAAAATAGGGAAAAGGTGTGGTACATGTCTATAATCCCAGTACTCTAGAAGGCTGAGGCAGGAGAAGCACAAGTGAGAGCCTTTCTCACAATTTTAAAAAGTGAAAAAAGGGATGGAAAGGTAACTCTGTGGGAAGGTCCAGAGTTCAGACTCTGGCACTATACACACACACACACACACACACACACACACACAAGCACACGTGTGCCTCACTCTTTCCAGCACTCCCAAGCTTCTCACTTCAACTCCTATTGAAGCTTAGATCAGCATTTCTCAAACTTTAATATGCACAAATCACTTGGGGATCTTGTTAAAATGCAAGACTGGATCCTGGCAGGATAGGATCTGAGAACCTGCATTTCTGTGAATTTCCCAGGTGATGCTGTGCAAACTCCTCTGCAGTAGAAATGTTTTAGATCTCGGCAGCAGTGCCTCTCATAGAAACGTCCTCTGAAGCCCACCGCATGAATGCACTAGTGATTGAGTCAGTGCCCCCCTCTCAACTCTCCATGAGGGCTTTGGTTTCCACAGCCCACTGCAGCCTCCCAGATCCCACTCTGACCTACTGCCAGCCACGTTTGTTTTTTGTGAAATGAACAATGTCTACTGAACCCCTGACTTAGGCTGAGTCATTTCCTTTATGGTGCTGACACCACAAGCTTCACTGCCTTAAGATTAGCTCCTACTGAAATACGGCTCAGCTTGGCCTCTCTACTCTCGCCAGCTGGTTGGCCCCGCTCTCTGAGCCTGGGACTCTGGATTCTCTTGTGCCAGATATGTAGGAAGCAGAGAAGAAGCAAACGCTAGTGACTGTGGCCAGGGCAAGACCCCCTGGCCTTTGGTGTAAAGAATGGCTCAGAGAAGGAGAGGAAGGAGGAAATTTTTTTCTCATTAAAAAAAAATCTGCTTCCATTTTTACAAAATTTATTTTCCCTAAGTTTAGGGGAAAATGGACTAAGAACACAGTAGAATACATTATGTAAATCAGCAGTTAGAACAGCTAGAGCCTTTGCACAAAATACGGTGTAGTGGGGAATGTAATAAACTCATGACAGGCAGAAGCAACGGCATTGTTGCCAAGAGAATTGCCTGGGAAGAGTCTACGGGAAACACTAAAAATAAGTAGCAATATATTTACAAAAGCATTCAGAGTTTGGGATATAATATAGTCCTGTGAATGCCATTTCTTTTGACTAACAAATGCATCAAATAGCTCCACCACTTAGTGGCACAAATAAAAAGATAATTAATTAAATATTAATAATATCTTAATAAGAGAAAAATATTGCTTACTAAAAGTTTTAAATACATTTATGGTAATACTTTGTTTTGAAATTTAAATTTTCTCAACTCTGGTTAACCAGTCAGTATACTCAATTAAAATATTTTTAGACATAATCATATATGCTTCAACTTTCTTATATCACTGAATTATACATCAGAGAAACTGCTTTCCTCAGGGGAGGAGGGGAGGAGGTTATGACTCCTAGATACATCACTGATCAAAATGTAAAACAGCTATATGTTTATTACAGTTGTAGTTCACGGAACACTTTATATCAATGAATTCTAGAAAATAGCATTAACATCTTGACTTTGTTTAGTAGTTTTGTTATGTACTAAAGTGTACGAAAAGTACAGAATTTTGTAAAAGCACAAATCTGAAAGGGCACATGTTTTTCAAATTCCAACTGATTTTTGAAAGCATATAATTGTTTTTGCTTTATTTTAATGATGAACTTACAGTTCTGTTTAAAATAAAATTATGTATTATCTTGAATATTTATTAAATTACTATCCCTAACATGCATATTTCTGAATGCAGAATATCATTAAAACACTGCTCCTCACTTAGAGCCAAAAGCAGTTAAAACCAGGCTGCCTGGCTCAGAAGAAACACCATAGGCGACAATGCAGGTGCAGTCCTGCCCAGGCCACTCTCCAGTCACGTGACCTCACGGAATGGTGGTCACAAGGCTTAGCTTGTCTATCTATAAAAGTGAAAATAATTGTTCAAGTTGTTCGTGAAATGATCAGCACAGTAGACATCAGAGTAAGTGATCAATAAATGGTAGCTACTACTGCATGGTAGTTTGCCTGCTGTTAAATGTCATTTACAATACATTTATATGCATAATACCAACCTTAGAGAATGGGCAGAGGAGGGCACAAGCTCATTTTATTGAACTTGAAGCTTCAAATGGAACTGTCCAAGTGAATATTTCCTTGAAAGCCCCACCTATGATACTTAATATAGAAACTTTGATTATATCTCAGTCCAAGGGATGTGAGCTGAGTCTGAGAAGCTGTGAACATGGAGTACAGAGCTCTGAAACCATGTCAGTTATGAGCTGAGGAATAACAGCAAGGAGAGAGGAAGGTTGGAAGAGGTTGGAAGATTTGCAAATAGTTGCATAACTGTCAAATCACCAAAACAAAACAAAATGCAACACTGTAAAAGGCTTGGGAATGGTTTAGAGCTTTGCCCACAAGATTTCCACAGTAAATTGAAGATATTTACTAAGAAAACACAGCTCTGTTTAAAAGGCAATGGAAAAAATGATGTACTGTATAAAAATCTCACTAACTAAATCCACTGTAAATTGATATTTTTATCTGCTTCACAAAGGAAATGGTATTGACACCCACAAGAACTAACAGCAATAACATGACCAAAGAAAACCGCACACACAATTCCTGCCACAAAAAGCATCCTCTTTTAGAAATGAACAAACAAAAAAGAAAAAATAGCCCTGGCCAGGGGTGAGGACCCGGGGTAGCAACGGAAGGACAGTAACACCAAAGCCCACCAAAATAGGTAAATCTGTCAATACACTATAGAGATGAGAGGTCGAACCATGTTCAGTCCTGGCTATGTCCATCATAAGCTTGCGCAGCCTGTACCAAACATACCATGTGACATACTTTCTGGACAATCAATAAGAGATAAGCGTATCTTGAACACAATTATTTTTTATGACAGTTCTGACACCAAGTCAGGGATTTGTGCTCACTGAAGTATGGTACTTAGCAAGTGGGAGGAGGTAAAATGCAAAACCTCAAAGCAGCCTCCACAGTTAACTGCATGAAGTGCTGACTCTACCACCAATTTTCCTACAGGCTCCCACTTGGGAGAGGCCCTCAATACTCGCCCTTTTTGTCTTTTCTTTTTAAACTAGAGATATTGATATCAGACCCCTGTGATTACTATACTACAATGAGAAAATATTTACTTAGGTTAAGCAAAAAAGCTAAACCCAGGATTCAAAGGGACAAGGCGTGTGATCTGGATATTTTAACTGTGAGGAGCTGGGTCAGCAGAGCTCAGGCTTGGACTTTAGTCCAGCCCAGACCTGGCTTGCTTACCTCACTTCCTATCCGGGGAACTCTGGGCTGGTTGCCTAATCTCTTCAAGGTTAGACTGTGGAATGACAGAATCTATGTGCATGAGTAAGTAAGGATGTAAAATGCTAACTAGTACATTAAAAATAGTGGTTATTTTTAGGGGAACCACAGGAATGTAATTATAGTGCTCCTAAATCTGATCCAATGAAAGTGTGAAATTATCTATAGTGCTACATTCCTAGATGACCAATTGAAGGGGATAAAGTTGGCAATTCTCCTCAAATTATTTTACAAGTCTCATGGAAAACCAATCCACATTTCAAGAGGAGTTTTGGGGAGGCCAAGTGGAATCAATGTGAAGTGTATATAGAAAAAGGGAAGAATATCCAAAAATATATGGAGGGAAAAAAATGTACTACATTTTAAGAAATATTTTATAGTTAGAATGAAGAACAAACCAAGAAGAGAAAACTCTCTGAAGAGAATGTGATACTGAAGGTCATTCTAATCAGTGGGGAAATAAGATGAATTCAGAGCACGTTGTTAGATATAACCTTGTACTCAGAACTAAGTTATTATGTTTGGAATCTAAGATTTTATTGTCAAAAATAAAACCTTAAGAAGCAGAGCTAATGATACATTTGGGGTTTGGAAGAGGGGACTTTCTTTGCATAGCATCCAAACAAACCATAAAAGAAAAATAGTTTTCAAATAGTTAATGAAGTGAAACCTATCAATGATCAGAAACAAAATTCAAGGCAAAATGACAAACATGGAAAACATTTTTTCCCTTTGTATAATTTTCTCTGCCTTGCTTTTTTTTTTTGGTACCAGGAATTGAACTCAGGACTTTGTGCATGATAATGCAGGCATTTATGCTGCTGAGCTATATCCCAGACCCAGAAAACATTTTTGTAACAAACAGCAAAGGACTTTTGAATTAAAATGAGTTAATGGTCAATTTTATTTATTTATTTGGTATAGGGAACTGAACTCAGGACCTTGCCTTGACAGACACTGTGCTGCTGAGCTATATCTTTGGCCCCATTATAGGTCAATTTTAAAACAAAATAATAGGAAAATGAGAAAAGCATACAAGCTGGCAATTCTCAGAAACACAAGTGAACAGTAATTATGAACAAAAGTCAAAGTTTCTAAATCACTAAAAAAGAATAAAGAAAGAAATTCACAAGCAGGTGTGGTGGTACACATCTGTAATCCCAGAACTCTGGGAGGTTGAGTAGGGTGACTGAAAAGTTCAAGCGCCGCCTGGACCTTAGTGATTTTGTGAGACTTTGTCTCTAAAAAGGGCTGGGAATGTAGTCAGCACAAAGAACTTGGGTTCAGTATCTAGTAAGGGGGGAGGGCAAGCTTGATAATATTTCTTGCTTATAAGACTTCTGGCTTTGAAAATATTAAGTGATTAAAAATAAATATAATACCTAGCATATTTTAACTGTAGAAAATAGGAAATCTAAACAATTAAAAACCAAAAAAAAAAAAGAAAGAAAATAGGAAATCTATATACTAGTGGAAATCAATATTTATGTGCATATTCTAGAATGAAATTTGTCTTACAAAGCTTTTCTAAAAAAAGAGTTCCTATCCTTTAACCCAACAATTCCTTGTATGATATAGAATGAATTCCTTGGTTCCAAATCCATTCTTCAAAACTCTGTTTGTGGTCTAGAGATTGGAACCCTACAAACCATGGTTTTCTATTGTCAGCCGGTTCCCTGTCGGGCTCTACCAAGGAAGGCAAGATGCAGACCAGAAGCCCGCTAAGACAGAAGCCTTGCTTGCAACCTCTGTCTGCTGTTCCCACCAGGCCCTTCCCAGCAGCAGCTCTTAAGGCCTGGCATTTCAGCACCAGTGGGCCAGTGGCCTTGGAATACTGGGATCAAGCTCCACAGGGACTGTCCTCTGAGCCCCTGGGGGCTGGAGGACAAGGCCTTTTCTCTGGGCTTCTAGGTTCCAATAAGCCAGGTGAGTGTGTGACACAGACAAGGCACTTGGAGGGAATTCTGCTAAAGGTATACTCACATTTTCTCCATTCACAAAATCAGAATCATATTGTTTGTAATGTACTTTTTTACAGATGACATGTAAATTATTCTTATGGTACAGGAAAGTATAGTTTTTTGTTCTCAAAACCTTTTTGTTCTGAAATCATTTCAAACTTAGAGAAAACTTTCAAGAATAAGAAAAAGGTCTCAGATAGTCTTCACCTGGATTGATCAATTTTGCCACACCTGCCATTTATCTATCTATCCATCCATTCAGGAATTTTTTTTGTTCCTTAATCTTTTGAGAAGCTGCAGACATCTTGTGCTTTCTATCTCGATTTCGACAGGGGGTGGTATCTTAAGGACAAGATCAATTTCCTATGTGTTATGAAACCCAGGAAATTTAACAAGTATCTAAAATTTAGTATACATTATTTCCCAACTGTTTTAATAATGTCCTATTAAAGCAATTTTTTTACTGGTCTAGGATCAGTCACAGAGTCACACTACATTTACGTATCATTAAACATAAATGACTATATACTATTCTACCTGTTCATATACTGCACTTTTATTTAACCAATTCTTTATTAACAGACATTTGGCTTGTGTTTCTTTTCATTGTTGTTTTTAAAACTGCAGGAAGATACATACTTGAATAGAAATCTTTGTTTGTATATTTTATTTCTTTAGGGTAGTTTACTATGAACACTCAGGATGCAGCAGGAAAACAGAAATGAATTATTTTACAAGAGAATTTACCACAGGGAATTGCTTGAAGTGTTTTACAAGTGTGAAACCGCAAAAGGGAGCTCTCAGGTGAGGAGTGATACTGGACCCTTGAAACAACTCTGTACTTCACTGGGTTTGACAAACAAAAGAAAAGGGTTGGTATACTAGAAACTAGACACTTGGAGGACATTTGAGCAACAGCTGAAATGGTTTGTTCCTAAGGAGAAAAGAGGAATGTTCATTAAAAGGACATTCTGAAAAAGAAGAGGAAATGCTTGGCATTCCTTTTCCATCTCCTCTTCAATTTAAAACAAACAAGTAACTCTTATGTGCTTCAGCAAAATACTCCAAATAAATACATGAGAAGTAAAAGAATTCTGCCACCATAAATACTTAAGTTCACCAAAATTCTATAGTGATTTGGAAAAAGTTTAATGAGTACATGTGCTATAAAATCTGAGCTTTGGAGTGATCACTGCTTCAAGCAAAAGAGAAACACAATACTTTAGAAATTAGGAAAAACTAGGAAATCAAGTTATCTTCAAACACTGGTTAATTACAAAACTCAATCTGAAATTGAAATGATGAAGTTGACCGGTGATTTAAAGCAACACGGTAAATAGTTTTCTCTGTGCTGAGGACGTATGGGCTGTGTACCCACAACGACATTTTCCACCAATAATACCTGATTGTCCCAGAAAGGAAAAAGCAAGGAAACTGAAAAGGACAGAACCAGGCCAGAACTGGCACTGGGCCTTCATAGCTGGTTACCCAAGATGAGGAGGTTTAAAGTCCTAAGATACTTGACATAGCTGGACTCCACAGAGCACAAAGCACTCACTGAAGAGTTTACTTTAGCAGACCGGCTGACGACCCCCATCCACCAAATCATTCACTGTCCCGGGGCCAGAGAAAGGAGCAGAGCCACTGGGCTCCAAGTAACTCAGCGCCCGGAAGGTAGACATGCAGAGGCCGGCGGGCGGGGGGCGGGTCACCCCTCACCCTGCCCGGCCGCCCCCCACCCCTGTCCCCTGGGTGGGCAGGAAGGGGACACGCTGGCTGCTCGGAGCCCCACCCGGCCGGCCGTTTCCTGTGTGAAGAGCTCGCTGCCGCTCTGGCATTCCTCAGGGTGCAAGTGTTTCTGCTCAACTCGGAGGATGTCGCTCTTCCGCAGGAAGAGGAAGGAGCCAGTTGTCACCGGAGCGCTGCTGGGCATTTTCTGCGTGCCTCGCCCGGGCCTCAGCTGTGGGAACCGGGGCTGCAGCGCGGCCTCCCAGGCCCCGGGCTGTCACAGGGGTCGCAGCGGCTCAGGAAACTGGAAGTGCACGGCAGAAATAATACCTGGAACTTCATTCGGCACGCCAGTTCCCAGAAACGCGCTGAATTTGGAAAGGAAACCCTGACAGGCCTAGCCACTCCGGTGGGCTCCCAGATAGTACCGTTCATAAAACCCTTTCCTTTGTCTTCTCCCTGAAGACATTTTGTACAGAAAAGCTGCAGTAAAAATGTTAGTCAGCAGGAATAAGGACCAGTGTCACTGCATAAATTATTATTTAACGAGGACAATTCCTAAAAAATTAACATAAAAAGCTCAAATCAGTCAGATTTTCAGTATGTCTTGATCAAATATTTGCAACTTAATTGTTTTTGTGATTTTTAGGAAGGAGCATACTTAATTTGGGGTAATTTTAAAAAGATCTCTGACCTACTCTATTATAATCTCTTTTTCCAAGGGCACTAACTCTGTCTTTAAACAAAGATATTATGCTTCTTTAACAGATGAAAACTTTTAGTTGTGTGTGTTTTTGTTTTACCATTAATGAAGCCCATTTTTTTTTTTAAAAGCCTCAAATCACAGCTGTTAATAGTTTTTTTAACTTATGGGTCATGATACATTTCCAAAGCAAAAACTGGACTTGGAAATTCTCTCTCTCCTATCTGTAATCATTTCACTTTAAAGACTGTAGCTGAAAAATTATATATGTATATATAACACATGTTGTGTATCTCTACATGGTGGGAGAACTGTAAAAATACCACAACACCGTCTTTTACTTGTTAATTATATTTCTTATTTTTCAAATGTCTTTGACAATTCAATTACTTCACGTTTCAATTTCAAAGAGGAAGTTTTAGATTACTGCTCAAATCTCAGTAAGAGTTCATCCTCTACCCCTATTAAGCACCTTAGAATTTACTGTCAGTTGAAGTTGAGACCAATGGTCTGGTAAGGAATCACGGATCTGTACACTGAGGGAAGCAGCAGCTGGCAGGTCAGAGGCCTGGATCCTGCCAAAGCCTAAGTGCTTTCCTTTGAGACATGCAGGGGGGGGGGGAGACAGGTCTGGGGGGGGAGGCGTCAGCCACTGAGCCACTGAGCCGGTGCTTGGAGACACCACAAAAATGGCTGCTGTCTAAAGTTCCGTAACCGGCCACCCAGTCCCAAGCACACTCCTTCCAGAAGTCATGGGCGAAACTTACAAGGCAGTGCAGCCTTCTGGACTGCAGCAAGGCTTAAGACTTTGAAGCACCTCCCTTACCCTAAGTTAGAAGATGTACGTAAGTCACTCCAGGAAAGTTAGCGTATGAAAAGGAGAGGAAGCAAGAGGTTTGTGCAACTTGATTTTTATCCACTTCTCTAGAAAGGGAAGGGGGAATGTGGGGACGATCAACTGCATATGTCGCTTTATACTTTCAAAGTTAAAAATGTTAGTTCTGAGACATTTAAGTTTGCATACACTCTTTCAAGTAAGTCTTTCCAAATCTTTGCTTATATAAGCAGTTAGGAACTGAAATAACTCTGAACTAGTTATGCAATGTTGTCTGGTAACCAGGATGCACTGTTACCACAACATCCGCAAAGGCATTCTTTCTGTTTCTCCCAGTCTACTCTCTGTGTCCGTATAGTTTGTCAATACGTTAATAGTTTTGAGGGAGCATTATAGCACGTGACGGTCTCCACGAAAGTCTATTGATCTTTTTCTTCTGAAAAAGAGATGAACGCAAAATTCTTTCCAAAAGAAAACCCATACACTTTTGTTGAAAAATGCACAACTAAATGACATTTAGGAAGGAGTGCACGTAAACACCGGAGTATCTCTTGCACTGATTCAGCTGATGGCTTTCCCTGACCTTACAACTGAAGACAGGAAAACCATGATTCTTTTCCTTTCAGCAGTTCCTCTGCCAAAACTGGGCAGAGCCAGGAGACAGTCTCAACTACCCTGAGATTACTCAGGGCTACACCTTACTGTCCCTGGGGAAAGGAGATAGGGAATCCCACAGCTGACATTCAACTTGTCAGGAAATCCTCTTGGCCCTGTCTTGAAAATACATCCAGAGTGGGATCACTTACCACCTCCTCCCTGCCTCCGCCCAGGTTAAGTCGCTGCTGCTGCTGCTGCTGCGCCCCTAAGGCTGATTATTTCATTAGCTTCCTAGTTAGGCTCCCCCTACCAACCCCCCCCACTGCCCCCAGCCTATTTTCACACTGCAGTGGAGTGAACTTGTTAAGGCCTAAGTCGCGCCATGTCTCTCCTCCACAGAAAACCCCCTGTGGCTCCTCTGACACTTAGATCATAGATCCATCGGCCTCCTATCTGCTCCTGCCCCCCTGGGGTGCCCTTCCCACACAGCCACTTGATTTGCCCGCTTCATCAGACCTCCACCTCTTTATTCAAAGAACAGTGATTCCTGTTCAGGCAACATTACCTAAAACTGCAGCCTCTTCCTATCTGCTCGTAAACCTTCGTTGGTTTTAGTTCACTACACTACAAAGTTTATTTATTTTTTTAAACTGTGAATTGCCATTTCCCTGACCTGAATATGGAATGTAGGTTTCTCTGGGGCAGATATTCTTGTTTTGTTCATTTTTTTCAAGCTAAGAATGGCGACGGGCAGAATAGTTACCTAACAAACACTTACTGGGAGATGCGTATGTAGTATATAAGTGTGTACCCCCCGATTCTACCCCTTCTGCCACTGGTGGAGTTATGCTGTGTAAAGACCCCACACTAGACTGAGGCGCTTGTATTACCATGGTACATGCTTTCAGTTTCTTCAGAGGCGCCCGCTGATACCTTGCTCTCCCACTCTGGAATGATCCTATTGAAATCACACCCATGTGTGTTTGGCCAAGTACTGATCAGATTTCCTGCTACAGAAATTCTTTAATTTCTTCTAGCCCATTAGCCCTTTTGAATATTCTCATGAACAACTTTTCGGTGGTAGTCCTCTGCACTTGGCAAAAGGGTCTTGCAGTTGACATCTGTTTTCTAAGTGGGTATTTCTACCAGCCTAGAGCTCAGGCCACCACCAGGACCTCCTCCCTAGGCACCTCGCATAATATTTTCATTTTGACGGCTGGAGTAACAAAGACTCCTTATCCTTAGTTTTTTTTTTTTTTCCCATAATGTGATTAGGAGTTCTTAGTTTATTGTAAAAATTTAATTTGACCTGAAATTCTGTCCCTAATATAAAGAAAGGGACACATTCATACTCTGCATAGTTGCCAGGATAAAGATGAGGACACCATGTCACCTGTAGCTGAGGATTCTGTGTCTTCAATCATCAAACAAACAAGAGCAGGACTGCTACCTGCACTTCATTCAGTTGCAGGAAAACAAGTCAAGTACATCAATACACTTAATACAGTTTATCTAAAGATAAGAAGTTGAATGGTCCTAAAATACTTTAAAATAACTTTTAGTTACAGTAAGTTGAAACAAAACAAAACACACACACACACACACACACACACATCCATCCATTCCGTTCATCCCCTGTAGCCATGTCACACGTCAGTGGTAATGTGAAGTGTTTTGTTTTGCTTTTTGGGGGGTGTCAGAAACTGAACTCAGAGATTCACTCTACCACTGAGCTATATCTCTAGCCTGCTCCAGGATGATTCTGGTGACAGAATCTTGGACTGATTCCAACTAAATTAATGAAAACACTGAAAGGCTCAAGTGGAATCCTGAAGTTGATAATCTTTAGAAAATTACTGCAGTATGTAATAAATGACTTAATCAAAATAAGGATTCAGCAACTGGAGAAGATCAATATCTTTAAACTCTGTCTATATGATGTCTTTTACAGAAAATTTTTATACCACACTTTAAAAATGAAGGTTAGTAAGAAATTAGAGTGTAGATAAGCTATCAGAACACTTTGCTTTCAAAAAATCATCCTGAATGTAATTCAAATGAGGGCAAAAATAGAAGCCAACTATTTCTTGCACCATATAAAACCTGCTTTTATTCCTCTAAAATATTTGACAAAGGTTTAACAAAGGTAATCTTTTCTATTCCACCTTGATGAGATGAGATTCTAAGGTACCTTTTTTTCTAGTCTATAAAAGCCAAAGAAACTCCCAAAACAAACAGGAACCCTCATAACAAAAAACAAAAATTACCTTTAAAAACTGCTTTTTTTTTGTCATTTTCAAAATTTCTCTGAGTTTTTAAAATCACATACAAAGTTTACAGCAAAAATATTTAGGGCAACTGTACTTCATGCCAAAGCTGACACAAATCTTTTTTATGGTCATGTTTGATTCATCTGCTGGGTAGAAGCAGAAGAAAAATAGTCAATGGAGAGAGAATTACCTCTTCATTGAGGGGAAAGTAAACAGTTCAAAAGTTCATCTCATAGATTTTCTAATCAGTGTTCTATCTGGGATCCAAAGGAAAGACACCACACAATGAAAACCCTGAAAAGCCCTTTAGAGGTGCTCTAAAGCCTCGAGTGGGGGCTGGTGAAGACCAGCTGGAGGTGAGCAGTGAGCTCCCTGAAGCTAAAAGGATCCACTGGATGGGACTTCGTTAGCCTAATCCCAGACCTACTGAGGGTAAACAAAACTTCTGTTGCCGGTGTGTCTTGTTTGCTTGCTTCAGTTTTATACAGTAGCAAGTACACAATTCAAAACCGAGTAGGATCTTTCTTTTAACATTATCTAGTGGAACCCATGAAGTCACTGATATCAGACTTGTTTTTGTTAGAAAATGACAATTTCATATAATTCAACCTAATATCTAACTGTACTTCTCAATCTTATTATTCTGTGTTCCAACACAATTGGTAAACATAATGCACATTTATTACACGGAATTGTCGCCTTAAGGCCTCTCGTAACTGCATTCCGAGGTAAAATCTAAAGTGCAGACCGGCTGATTTTGGCACATCTGGATTACAAAGGACAGAGGTGCATAACAAAGGACACCTTTGCTAGGCAGTGGTCATGTCCATCTCCGGAGCACTACCTGTCATGAATGTGTAAATTCCTCAGAACATGAAGACTGGCAAATAGTACTAAAAGGCCAGATTTAGATATTTAATTAATTAATTTTGAAGTGTTACGGTTTGAACTCTGGGCCTTTTGACTGAGCTACACCTCTGGCTTGTCTAGCCATCTGTCTGTCTATCTATCTGTAATTTTGGAGACTCTCATTGCTAAACTGCCCAGGCAGGGCTCTGGCGTGAAAATCCTCCGGCCTCGGGCTCCCGGAGTGCTAAGGTCCCAGTGTGTGCATCGCACTCAGCTTCAGTTTTTTTTTTTTGGTCTTTTTTGAGACAGGGTCTCACTATGCAGTTCAGGCTGGCCTTGAGCTCACTTTGTAGCCCAGGCTGGTCTTGAACTCACAACGATCCTCCAGCCTCAGCCTCCTTCCGAATGCTGGGATTACAGGCATGAGCCACCACGCCTGGCTTCAGCTTCAGTTTTTAACTGTGTACATCATTAATGTGGAAGTGCTGGCAGGAAGACCACAGAGCAGCTCGAGGTCCTGTTACCAAGCAGTCACAGACTTCCTCTGGCAAGAAGCCTCTTGGCTACCTTTTTTTTCTTCCCCTATTTCTTTTTTAAATTTTGAGGCGGTCTCATTAAATTGCCTAGGCTGGGCTTGCACCTGTGATTCTCCTGCTTCAGCCTCCCCAGTACGAGGAATGCATTTGCGCTACTGTGCCTGGCACACAACTGACCTCCTTGTTTGCCCCTGAAACCTCTGAGAGGAAGGAGCCTTCCTTGCTGTGGGATTAACTCGGAAAGGCCCCTTCACAATCAGAGGCCTCCCACTGAGCCCGGACTCACACTGGGCGAGTCACCCACCGAATTCCACGGTAGGAAGTGTTCTTTAAGTCAACTAGAGTTTGTAAGGTTATTAAAAATTTATCCAAAACTTTAACTAAAAGGACACCACGCAGGAGAGCAGCGTGTTCTTCGCTGCATCCCGCAGGCAGCCTGCTCCGTGCTCACCGGCATCCCGGCCCCGGCGCGGACCCGTGGACCAGGTCCGCTGCCAACTCCAGGCTGCAACTTCCCACCTCGGAAGCCTTTGCGCGCCAAGTTTTACAAACAAAATTATGAGAACCAGAACTTCATTTCTGGACAACTCATCACGAGATTAACCATGGCAGATGACTGCAGCTTCTGGTCGGACGTCTAGAATTGAAATCTCTGGAAAATGAAGAGTGGGGAACGCGCCCTAGGACAACGCGCAGCAGCCAGCGTCACGCGCAGGACGAGGCTGAGCGCGAGCTTCAGGGCCAAAGCTGTTCCGAACTCGGTGCTGCGCCACCTTGTGACTGTCTCTGTGCATTACAACGACGACTATACAAGCTCTTTCTAGTTAAAACACTTAGCTGAGCCCACATTTCTGTTTCCTCTCATGGTTTTTAACGAAATAGATTTTGCCAAACAATTAAAAACCGTCTAAATAAAAAAAAAATAACTTACTGTGGCAGAATCAAAAGAAAGGATGTCCACAACTGGAGGACAGGCAATCTGCAAATCAATTACCTCAAGCTTTGGATTGATCTGTGTGTATACATAAAAAAAGTTAAAAAGACATTTTTATAGCAGAAGAAACCGGGCAATTATTTATAAAAATCTAATCCTAATATATCCAAAAGTTAACATATATTGCAACAGTCATTAACATGGATATAAACAAAATATTTTCAAAATATTAACCTATCAAATCTGTCAATGTGTAAGGAAAGATCATTATAACAAGTTGAATTTATTGCAGGAAAGAAAGATTTCCACATTAGAAAAGTAAAATAATTTACCTATAAAGGAACATTTAAAATAAAATAACCCACCTCAAAAGATGCAGAAAAATAGTCTAGCCAGTTTAAGACAAAAAGGAAATAAGTGTTAAGATGAAAGAAATAGAAAAGATCAAATAAATTGCCATTTATACATAAAATATTTACTCATGAAGAAATTCCAAAAGTATATATTGCTAAATCACTAGAACTTGCACAACAAAATTTGGTAGACCTCAAATCACCACCCAAAATCAACTGCATTCCACCACAGTTAGAAAATTTAAATGTTAAAAGGACTTTTAAATTTTTATTTATGATACTAAAAAGTTTAAAAATACAACAGAACAAACATACAAAGATATGTAAGACCTTGTAGGGAGGGAAGTATAAAACTTATGCTGATATTAAAGAAACCTCCAAGACAGAGCAGATGCAGAGCCCTGAACAAATGGAAAATACATGAATAAAAGAAAAACAGAAACAGAAATTAATAAAGGAAGGTTGATCTGCAGTTGAGCTAACTACATGGATCCCTGTCTACCCTACATAAAAAAGTGAGCAATGGATAGATTAGAAAACTAAATGTCACACTAAAACTATACAGTAAATGTATAGAGGCATCTTTATAACCAGAGATTGAAAAAGACAAAACTGCAAAAATAAATTATTTTTTTAAAAAGCAAGATGTATTAAATTCAAGATTTCTCTTTAATAACCACAAAATGAGTAACTAGATAAAGAACAGAAAGAGATGGAAAAAGAGCAAATATATAAGAAAAGTGGTACAAATGAATGTGAAAAGAAAAGCAGTCCTAAGGAAAAAAATTATGTAAGTCAAAATTTATCAGTTGAATCAGTATATGAAGAGATGCTCAGATATATTAATGAAAAAAGTAAAACATCAAAGAAAAACATTTAAAGCCTATCAGATTGCAAAAACTATAAAGTTCACTGATGTCAACCTTGTTTATAAATTGTTTATAATGGTCAACTCCCCTAAAACTGGAAGTACTCAAATATCTATTAGTAGTAAAATAGGTACTGGGAACCACTACTATGGTAAATTCATTGGAATAGTATACAGCAGTGAAAAAGAGTGAAATGCAACTCAACAACACGAGTGTATAGAATCAGAATTCACATACATGCATCTCATGATTCCAATGTTGAATACAAAAGGAAATTAGAGAAAAATTAATTTGATGTGACCTTCAAAGCCACCGACTGATTCAAAGACATATAGAAAAGCAAGGAATGATTGCCCTAGAATGATGACTACCTCTGACAGAGGCGATTTCAAAATTCAGAGGCTCAAAAATGTAAAAAATAATATTCAAACGTCATAAATATAAAAAGTAAACAAAAGGCAACAGCAGAGCAGGAGCTTGAATCAAATGAAGAATAAGCCTCAAAGCGCAGCCTGCTGACTGCTGAGGCCTGAGAAACCCAGGGCCTTTGGTGCCTGCTGCGCTGCGGGGAAGCGAGCGCTCCTCAGCGCCGCGCAGAGGCTCAAGGTGGACTCGACACTTTTGCACCCGGATAGATCAGAGGCCCTAGAGAAACTGGCGAGGGTCAGACGGTGAGAGCACCCGATGCAGGGGTCGGAGGCGCGCTGGGCGGGCCGGGAGGACGGCGCGGTGGCTCGTAAACCGCAGAACCCGAGGAGAGGCGCCCCGGGACGGTCGGGCAGGGCACGCAGGTGCAGGGCGACAGCGAGGGCCTGCAGCCAAGGGCTCCGCAGCGTCCCGGCTGTCCCACAACGCAGGGAAACATCGCAGCCTGCTCGGGGTAGCTCTGAGTCTGCAGTTAAGGCCAAAAACTAAAACCGAAACCGAAACCACCCCCAAACACCTGCGGGCAACTCTCCGTCCTGGCCTCCATCTAGGCTGGCTGGCCAGGCCTGCGCGGACACTTTCTCTTGTGTCTGCTGCCACCTAGTGTACATAGGGAAATGCTTACCCACCCGCAATTGGAATGGCTCGGGGGAAAAAAAAGTCTACATGACAAGGAAAAAATAAACACGCATCTCTCGTGTTAAAAAAATCCTTGGTACGCTCTACCTGTGAAAACTAATGTAAGGGACAGGTCTGTCACGCACTGCAGCACAAGACCCCGCACACGCGCGGGATATCTTGTGACAGAGCGAGCTTGTATCAGCTCAGGGAGTCTATCACTGGGGCTCTGGATGCGGGCAAAGGCGACCTGGACGACCTCAGGGGTCCCAGGCCCATCCCACGTCCCACGTCCCACATCCCAGTTATGGAGCCAAGGAGCCAGGAACACCGGCAGCCGCGCTACCCACCCAGGCCGGCACCAGACTACAGGGGCCAAGGTGTGTGCCCGTCTTGTTCCCTGGGAGCTGGGTGACGCCTTCAGTACTGTACCTGCTGACTGGGTGGAATTTAATCAATGTTACACTGAAGTACAGTATTTCACCAAAGTGGTTAAAAACACAGTGGAAACAGAGAGTCTGGGTTAAAATTGTAGTGCTGACACTTGCTAGCTTTAACTTACATATGCCTCAATTTCTTTTCTTTCTTTCTTTTTTTTTTTTTTTTGATACTGGGGATCGAACTCATGACCTTACGCTTGCAAGGCAGGTGCTTACACTGCTGAGCTAAATCCCAGGCCACCTCAGTTTCTCAAGTGGATAAAAATAGTACTTTCATCGAGATTTTAAAATATTAAGTATTTATGTAAAACACTTAGAATATCATCATGTAATGTTTAAAGATCACTTATTGAGGTCCAAAACAGTGCAAGCACATATCTCAGAATTAAAATACAAAATACCATTTTTTAAAATCCAAAACAGTAATGTTTTAAATCTCATTAGAAGACTGAGATAAAAACCATATCTCAGAGTTTAAAACTTAAATTGATCAGGTATAGTTTTTTACACTGAATCATCACCAGTCTTTCATAAAACATTAATATATAAATATTTGGTTAAGTTAAAGGATATGTTCCTTTCTGCTGAGTGTCATACAAAAGTTCATGTGCAAATGTATAGGTTAAGATAACCTCAAATGGCCATTAAAAAACTGAAAACCATCAAAACGTTTTATTAACAAATACTATTTAACTAGTATCCTTTCTTGCAATATCCTACAATTCCCCAGGAATAACTATTTTTATGCCTTAATATCACCAAGACCTATCACTGCCCCTTGGAAGGCTTTCATGTCTTCTCAAATATGCAAAAGGGAAGGGACAGTGCAGGAGAAAAGAGTCATGCACGTGTAGTAAATTGTTCTTCTGAAGGAAAATTTGGTTACATCGAGCTTGTGATAGTATGGGGAAGATAAGGTGTTGGCTGGGCTAAGGTCTCCTGTGTAAATACTCAGCTTCTTCCAAAGAAGGGGAAGGAGGAGGATGAGGAGGGGAGAGAAAAGGAGGAAGGGGGAGCCAGAGGAGGAAGGCATTTCGGTTTTCAGCGTTTTAATTAAGACAGAGTGCTCAGGCCAAGAACCAAAAATCATGGGTGGAGAGACGGACCAGTGCCGGGGGTGAAGAGGGGTCTGTTTCACAAAGCAGGGGTTCAGTGCCCCTTACCTTCCACAAGGCCTTCTCTTCTTGTGTTTTCTACAGAGTAATCTGGCTTATCATCTGCTCTGTTCCTGCAGGAATCCCTGCTGATGCTCAAGATCTGGGACTCTGATGGATTCTCCACCACCAGAAAAGCAAAGCACTCAAGGCTGGCAAGTGGGTAGCTTTTGTAAAGCATCAAAGTTTGGTCCAGAACAGTGAGATTGAAAACTCAAAGGAGCCTTGCGGAAAGCATGAAATGGAAATCACAGGAATACTATCTTGCTGCAAGCTCAAGAACCAAATACTCATGGTTACCACAGAAAGAGAAAGTAAAAGAAATAAATCACTTGATGCTATTTATTCTACATATCTTAATAATATTTGTTTTCCTTAAATCATGAATACTTAAAAGTTTTTGCAGTTTTTAAATATTTCCAAAATAGCATATGTGAGCTCACCTCCCTTAAAGACCAATGAAAGTGATGTATTCTGTTTGCACCACAAGTGGCTCAAACTGCCTGATGGGACAGACACACCTGTAGTACTTCAAGACTTGAAAACACAGTACAGTTTATTCCTCTGCTTTATGGTGAGATTTTAAAAAACAAATAGCTGATTTTTCAAAGGTAGAATGCTCTCTGGTACTTCTGACACTTCTGGTACAGGATCTGACAGTGTTTTTAAAAATTATACACCTAATGTGGGTAAGCATGAGTGCTTACACATAACTTAAACTGAGTATGTGAGGTTTATAAACTCAGGGCCACAAAAAACAAGTCAGCATCAGTGCTCGGCACTCTGTACAGTGTAACTGAACTCTAATGGAAAGTCCATTTTTAATTGGATTTTTAACTGTACATGTGAAAAATACAATTGAGAGTGGCTTTGAACAGCCTGGCTCGTCCTGACCTAGCATTACAAAGCAACCTAGCAGGTCTGAAGGCTTCCTGGCTGGAGAGTCAGACTGGAGCTACTGAGACAACTTGTTGACATTTTAAAGATGCTCCAGCTCCCTTAAATAAGCCGAAGCTGATGGTAAGTCACAGGGAAAACGGCTTGTCTCTGTGCTGGGGGAGCGGAAATACCACTGGTCCTGGAGGATGAGACCCAGCTCACGGTGACCCTACAGCCCTGTGCCCTGTGATGGTGACTGAGCGGGTGACAAGGCAGCAGGGTGCCTTCACCTGATGAAGCCCGCCAGGAGATGGGAGTGCGACAATGAGTAAGTACCGAGAGTGCCGGAAACCACTCCAGCTTGGTTACATAAGAAAAGAATAATCAGTTAAAGTCTACTTCACGTTTATTTTATATGAACATATGTGATCACATGAGATCACCAAGTACACCTATAATGGTACAAACTGAAGAAAAATGTGATGAACCACATGTTATATTCCTTTTTTCAGAGGATAAAAGAAAAAGAGACACTCTAATAAGTAGCATGAATAAGTAATAAAACACAGTGGTTCATATCTTAGAAAGACTAGAAGACTGTTAACATAAGAAATGATAAAAATTATAGCAAAGAACTAAAAATCAACACTACCAAGGGAAAAGCGAAACAGAAATCCCAAGACATGGCTGATTTAAACAAAAATGTAAAAATAGTGCAAACAGTATAAAATAAAGGAGAAAAAAGAGATAGGTATATACACGTGGAGAGCCAGACCAACAGAAGCGCCTGTAACAACAGAAAAGACCAAGACAGGAAACCACGCTTAAGAAGTGACTGGCAGGACGACTGGGGACCAGGGAAGCTGGGAAGCAGGTTTGGGGCCAATCTCTGAGCAGTGAATGAGGCTGCCGCGCGTCTTCCCTCAGGAGCAAGTCTCTGGGCTCCAACACCCACTCTGAAAGCAAAGCAAAGCTCTGCGATGATTTAAAAACAATCAGAGAAACAGGCAAACAGGGAATAATGATTTCTTACATCAGCTCTCAGGAAAAGATGTAAGAAGAATCGAACAAAACGGTAATCGATGGGCTAACACCGCTTTTCTAAAAGGGAAACTCAGCAAAGATGAATTTGCCTTTGAGAAGGGGACACTTACATCTGCCAGACCTAAGAGAATTCACCACCAAAAACCTACAGTTAAGTTGGGCATGGAGCACAGGCCTGAAATCCAGCACTGCAGGAGGCAGAGGTAGAAGGGACTACAAACCCAAGGCCAGTGTGGGCAACTTAGAGACTTAGCAAGACCTCAGCTCAAGACAAGGGGCTGGGGGGAGAGTTGGGATATAGCTCAGCACGAAGGCCCTGGGTTCAATTCTCAGTGCCACAAAAAAACCAAAACCAAAGCAAACCATAAAACTGCTATAGTTAAGCTGGGCGTGGTGGCGTAGGCCTGTAATCCCAGCACTCTGGGAGCTTGGCCTGGGGTACAAAGTGAGTTCAAGGCCAGCCCGAATTGCACTGCCAGATTCTGTCTCAAAAAGACAAAACAACAACAACAAAACCCAAAACAAATAAACAAAAACCCTCCTATAGTTAGATAATATATCTAAAAATATATATAGGCAAGAAATAAAATAGTCTCAGTTATTAGACTTAATGTCTAAATCTTTTTACTGTTCATAAGAATAGTTTTTACTACAAAAGGATTTCAAGATACCCACTGCAATAACCATGATAAGAATCCTTGCCCTTTAGTACTGTTCTCATGATATTCATCAAGTGACCATCCTAAACAAACAGCTAGATGATGGAGCCAGTTCAGACTTCAGAGTCACCAGAGGGCTTTGATTTAATTTCTTATTTCCTATTACTGTCAACACGATTTCTTAGTTTTACTTCGAGGCCTTCAAGAAATGAATATAAGAGGCTTTTAAAATTATCACAGTACTACCATATGCACCTAATTTCATTTTATTAGTGGAAACGATTGACTTTATCAATGTGCTTCAGGGCAGGACTAGTCCTTATATACTTTCAACAGCCCATAATGTATATAGAAATGAAGGATAAATATGTACAAAATACTCACTTCAATAGTCTCAGTTTTTTCCTCATGAGGATGTGGAGTTCTTGGATAGATGTCAAGAAGATGTGGTGATGAATCAAAATGCAGTCTTTTGAGATTTCTTTTATTAAGATCTTTACAATGCACTGTATCAAAGTTAGTCCTCCATAGTAAGATCTATGAAAAGTCAGTGACATTGTCTTTTATTGACTTGCATGTACAAATGACAGAATTGAGGTTTTTTTTTTTTTTTTTTAATCAGTACCGGGGATCGAACTCACGACCGCCTGCTTGCAAGGCAGGCACTTATGCCGCTGAGCTAAATCCCCAGCCCCCAGAACTGAGTTTTTAAAAAATGAATATACAGATTCACCCCTCAAAGCAGTAAGAAAGGTCACCCACAAACACAGACATATTTCAGTAATGTTATTGGGGCATGCTTCCACTGAGCTACATCATTAGTTCCTTTTTTTTTTTTTTTTTGGTTTTTTTTTTTTTTTTAAAGATAGGCAAGTCTTAAACTTATGATCCTCTTGCCTCAGCCTCCAGAGTAGCTGGGATTACAAATATGCACTACCACACAGCCTGATCATCTACTTTATTCATTAAATCTACACATTTTGAGCACTCTAGGAGGCTGAGACAGGAGGAATGCAAGTTTGAACCCAAAGACCCTGTCTCAAAATTAAAAATACTACTACTACTAACGATAATATTAGCTCTGGGAATGTAGCACAGTGCCTAGGTCCTGGGTTTAATCCCCAGCACTGCAAAAACAAACAAAAAATGAATATATACCTAAATCAGGCTCATTTCAAGTAAATGCAGATCTGCCTCAAATAATTTAAATGGACCATTGTTAAGAAGCTTAACATTTAAAGAAATAAGATATATAGACAAAAAGAAATAATTGCCCCCTCCTTAAGTAAATATGAGTTTCATGTATAATTCAATGTAAAAATGAGCAAAAGAAAATAACTGTTGAATTAAAAACTATTTGAACTAGAACTATTTCAGCCATCAGACAGCAGACTTCCTGTCACTAAATTAAAGTATAAACCTGCTGATAATCATCTTAACATACACAAACTAGCTGGTTATAAAAATCCTAGCTGAAGTCAAAGATTCCTTTGTCAAAGTCAGATTTCAAATCAAAAAGGGAATGGAAAAGTGTACAAACCTGTGTATCTGCACCTCCTGATGAAAACAGCTCCCCACCTTTTGAAAATGAAACACTAAAGACAGGTCCCTAAAAAACAATGGAAAACAAAATACAAGTACTTAGCAGTATTTTTTTTTTCTTTTTCAAATCCATTTTATTGCAAATGAAAAGAAAAAAAAATTCAAAACACATCAATTGGGGGCAACAATTACATACAGTGTGCACTGTCATCCCCAAATCATTCCTTGGTGGCGCTTTCTCATGGTCAAAAGGACTGTATCGCCTTTTTACCCTAATTTTTGCAGACTATTTATGCAATAAGATGGATAGAACACATTTAGGTCCTAGCAACTAAGGCTGGCAAAGTAAAGATAATCAAAGAACCAACTCGACTGTATTGGAATACAAAGGTGTTTAACAAAAAAAGGAAAACCTGTACTAAAAATCAGTAAGAAAATCCATCTTTTTCTCCTTTAAAGAAAACTCTGTACACTTAGAAAGTGATAATAGTTACTGGCTTTCTGTGCTCAACCAATCAACTACTAGCAGGAACTGGATGATCCATATGCAGGTGATGGGAACAATGATACACAAAGGTCACTCCCTGGGCACAGCAGACTCCACTGAGCTCTCCCATCCTGAAGTGGGTAACAGCGAGCTGCTGAACGTTTAAGAGCAGGACACATGAGGAAAGCTGTGATGGTGAAAATCGGGACCACCATTATGAGAGTGATGAGCAGGAGTAAGAATGAATAAGGTTGGAGGCCAGGCAGGAAATTGCTGTATTATCTTGGTGGGAGAAAGCAGAACTTGAAATTCAGTGAGAACTTAGTTGCGACTTGGCACAGTCACAAGATGAACAGCTTGTAGGTCAAGTTTTTCAATCAAGATAAGAGGAATTATTTCTCATCCCTAAAAATACTAATATATTGTTTATTTTAAAAATATGTCCTTGGAGGAGCTAAAGATGGCAAATCAGTAAGCAGCAAAACAGGGAGCCTCTCTCAGAGAAACCACTCAGATGCCAGAATAATACATCCTGGAGAAGACCCGACAGAGGGAGATGGATCCTCTCAACCTAGGAAGAAACTAAAGGGAAAGGAGTGGTCAAACTCGCAGTCATGGTGCTCCCATCGGAGCAAGTCAGTCTCACAGTGGTGCGCTCCCACTGCTGGAGCCACAGTCACGCTGAAGTGGGGGGTCAGCAAGCTCAATGGAGAACAGAGCCGGTGTGGAGATCTGCACTAACCTGCAATGAGTGCTCGGAATTTGACCATCCCATGGGAAAGGGGTGACCGACTAGACCACATATTGGTATTGGACAGAATGGGCCTGAACAAGGAACGACAGTGACTTCAGTTGGTTGCTCCCTGCCCAGAGAAGATTGATGGGATCTGCTAGGGCTGGGTCACACCTCTGGCAAGGACCCAATAGCCAGGGACAAAATTGTCCCCAAAGTTATCCCAAACTGGTTCCATCTGCGCGGCACACATTAAGGTGGTGAAGGCCCCTGCTGGTTGACTGGCTCGGAGGGGAGGGGCCAGCCTACACCAACCCTGCTTGCACCTCAGTGACCAACAGCAAACTGGAGAGGGCAGAAATCCCTAGCCAGTGTGCTTTAGAAGAACTATAACCAACAAGGAAAGGGGCTGGGACCTCCACCATACACCTGCATGGAAGACACCAGAAACATGACAAGAGAAAGAAATAAGAAAAAGCCTCCAGCACCCAACCCAGGGAATATCATTCCAGGAGAGGTAAATACAGAAGAGAATAAGAGCAGCAAACATGCAATATCGGACATGGCATCAGCTGACATAAAGAAATATCTCTGTGACATTATAGATGAGCTCAAAAGTGAAATATTAATACAAGTAAAGCAAGATATAAGAAGATTAATAAAAGAAATGCTAAACACCTCTCAAGATGACACAGATGGAAGAATGGAGGAACACAAAAAAAGGAGAGAAACATTCAATGAAGAATATAAAAAAACCCTAGAATACATGAAACTGATTCAAAGAGATTACCAGGAAATCAAAAACTCCATTGAAAACTGGCAGAATTGCCTGAAAGAAACTAGAGATAGATTAACAAAACTTGAAGATAGGTTTGCAATGTGTGATTATGAAAGGAAAGATCTCTTAAAAATAACAAGGAAACACGCAGTAACAATACAGAGGCTAGAAGACAACAAGAGGATCCATAACTTAAGAATAAAAAATGTGAGTGAAGAATCAGGGGTAAACACAAAGGAAATACAAAGGCTATTCACAGAAATAATTAAGGAAAACTTCCCAAGCATAGGAAAAGGAAATGATATTCAGATATATGAGGCATACAGAACTCTAGCCACCTACAACCAAAACAGAGCTACACCCAGACATATAATAATCAAGATCCCAGAAATTCATCACAAGAACAGATTATTAAAAGCCATCTGAGAAAAGAAACAGATCACCTGTAAGGGAAAACCATCAAAATCACGACAGACTTCTTGACACAAACCATCAAATCAAGAAGAGTTTGGAGCAAAGTACTCCAAGCCCTGAAAGAAAATGACCTCCAACCCAGATTGATGTACTCTGCAAAAATGTCTCCCAAAATTAATGAAGAAACAAGATGCTTCCATGACAAAGAGGAACAGGGGGAGTTCATGACCACCAATCCAATCCTACAAAAAATATTGAAGGACATTCTAGGGAGAGAGAGAGAAAAAAAAAACCAGGATTTCAGGAACAGTAGCAGAGAGGCCTCAATGAACGGAGCAGACAGTGGAATGGAGAAAGTAGACAACCAATGGCAGAAAAATAGCATAGCAGAGATGAGGCAGAGAAGGTTGGTTATAATCTCTAACATAGCCTTGATACACTGACAAAAAAGGAACACAGGCAGAGTAGATCAGGAGATAGGGGCCATCAAGATGCTCTGTATAGTAAATGTAATTAACCTGAAAGAGGGTTTATGGACCGATAGTCAAATATGAGAAAACAATGCTCTATGTGACAGGAAACCAGAGAGAAAATAGTGGCAACTCATCCAGCATCTACAGATTGGAAAGCAGGATACTTATGTGCAGTAGAGAACTACTCAGCTATAACGAAGGAAAACCTAGAGACTTTTGTAGGTAAAAGGATACAACTTGAGATCAAGCCCAGTGGTAAAAAGGTTCAGAACCACTTAGGTAAGTAGCAGGTTGACCCCCACAATGGAAAAACTAAAGGAGTTAGTGGGACCAAAAATGTACAATGCACCCTGTGAAGTGAAAGGAGAGGAATTGTCTAAAAAAGGAAGCAAGAGGATATTGTTAATAGTATATCAGGATTTAAAATCCATATTATTCTCATTGCTTTGTTTAGTTTGATTATAGTCTGTTCCAGTCTGTCTACTTGTACTAGATTTGAGAACACAGACAGCTATCCCAAAAATAGCAGGATGTATTACAGTAACTATCCTTAATTTCCTATTAAATTAATCTGAAGCCCTTGTATAACTTACACTGTCTTATTATGACTGATCTTATTTGAATCTGGTTTGTTGAATCACTGTTTTGTCTTGACTGATTTTATTCGAATCTGTTATGATTGATAGTATTAAGTCTGAGAATATAGGCAACTGCACTGAGGATGACAAGATTCACTAGGATACCGACTCTGGTTTGACTATTACCTGACTTGAAGCCTTATATTGTCTCCAATGTTTTGTTTTTATTAATATTGTTATATACTGCTATGTTCAATTATACTATGCCTGATGATATAGACAATTCTATTGAAGATAACAAGAGACATCATAGTAACCATTGTAGATCACCTTGTACTGTGTTTTTATATGACTTTTTCGTTTCATGTTTTTTCTTGGAATTTGTTTTGGTTTGTCTTGCTTTGTTTTTATTTTTCCCTCTAATACAGAAAGGACAGATATACATGCATAGAACTACAAAACAGTTTATAAGAACTGATTATATAATGCATGATGAAATGAACAAATACTTTGAAAAACAAGAGACACTATGGTACCCAGTGCTGATTCCATAGTGTCATGATACGAAATCCAGTAATATTATTATTCTTTGTTCAGTGATTTTAGTCGTTTTTTTTTGTTTAATTTCAACATACATGAAGGTATGACAGCTATTTTGAAGAGAATGAGAGACACTAAGCCATTGTTGACTTCCTTGTCTGGTCTTGAAGACCTAACATGCCTTCATCATCCTGTTTGGATCAGTTTTATACTATGTTGCTTTGTATAAATTCACTGCATGTGAAGATATGGATAACTATTTGGAAGAAAACAAGAGACAGAATGAGAGATAGTAAAGATCTCCAGTTGTCTTGCTTTGAAATCTATGTCTCTTACATTGCTTTCTTATGTTCTGTTTTGTTCTGTTTTGCTGTATTTAATTTTACCCTCTTTAAAGTAAAATTTTAAAAAAAATGTGTCCTTAATCTACACAAGAAAAGTTTTGGGAAAAACATTTTGAATTTTTTAAAGTAGATCACCCCACAGACTTTAGCTTTATAGCTTCGTAACAGCTTCATGTCTAGACTATGAAAAGTTTCTTCTTCGTGTATTAGTTTTGTTTTTTTTTCCTCCTAAAATACTGGGCTTGTCCTTTTCAATTGCTTTGTACTTCTTTCATGGATATTTCAATCCTTGGCCACTCTTACTGGCTGTGTTTATTCACACTCAACCCATGTGTGTATATAGATCTGAGCTAAGTTCATTTCTGCTTCACCCCTTATTGCTGCAGAACAAAAGATAAAGCAAAGCAGGTGACCAGGGAGGGTATATAAAGGTAGAGAGAGCTCCTTCCCTGCTAGGCTGCAGAGTCCTTTCTATTTCCAGGCAGAAACAGCTTATGGTTGGTTAAGAGCAAGTACCTGGTACATTAAAAAAATGTGTTTTAAAAAATTCAAAGCAGGCTGACTCCCCACCAGGGAGGAATACTTCACGGAGCTCATATACATAAAAAATGTCTCATTTTGCCTGACCCACTCGTCTCCAAACCAGCTGAGAAATATGACAAAGAAATAAGGCATATAAGCCAAGATATCAGCTTTCTTTCCAATAAAAGGTTGTAGAAAAAGAACATAGCTTTCCTCTCTAAAGCAAATGGGTTCTCTAGAGCTGATGCCCAGAGTGAGTCAGGCTTGACTGCAATCAAGGCAACGCCGAGGAAAGCAAGCCTCTGCCTAACAGGCGGCAGAGGAAAACAGCAAGGGCAGGCTCGCTGCCAAGGGCAGGGCGAGAGAGGCGCTGGGCTATGCTTGTCAAACTTCCCTTTTCAAATAAGCAAAAGGCATGCATGAGGGGTGTGAGCGGCTGTGTCAGAGCTACCGAGACAGCCTCCACATGTAGGAAATCAGAAGTAATAAATAAACTTATCGCCCTCTCACCAGTCAGCTTGTGCCACACACGGATGAAGGCAGCATTACTTAGTTAATGGCCACTGGAAGACATTGATTTTGACAAAACAACACAAAAACACAGTCTTGAAAGTAAAAATTGTTAGTGCTAGCAGCAATTTGTGCTACACCTGGGAAAATAAAGGCGTATCATAAAATGGATTGAACTTTAAAAGTATATTATTTAAAATGTAAGAATCTCAGTGTTAGTACCGAATGTCCTTGAAGTGTATATATGAGTCTTCCCTCTATGAGATCCAGAATCTTGAGCGTACCATCCGAAGAGGCGGTGAGGAGATAATTACCCGAAGGATGAAATGATACACAGTTAACTCCACCAGTGTGAACTAATTTGCAGAAAATAAAGGCAAAAATTAGACAATAATTGTTTAGTATCACACGATTTTTAACATGGATAATTGTTTTTCTTTATAGTCTTTTAAGTGTTTTTCTTTCCTGCAGAGAACACTTCTTAATTCTAAAGATGCTCCGTTGTCTTATTAGCAATACTAGTGTGAAAATGATAATCAATTAGAGGCAATGGCTCACTAAGATGAATAAATAATTTGGCATTACATTGCTTGTGGTGAATGAGACAGGATAACTTTGTAAATGAGACTGTCATGTAAAGATAATCTTGCTGACCACATAAGTATATCATCTTTGGCTATATTACCAATATAATCAAGAGTCGGTTAACACCAGCTCCTAGCAGGTGTATAACCTGGCCTCAAATGTCGTAAGTAATTAGAGACTCGGGAATAAGAGGCGACACGTGGAGCTACACCTGAAGAGCATGCATTTGAGAATCCATTTTGGGACGACCTGGTCCTTCCAACAGGAGGCAGTGCAGTGCAGACAGCAAAAGTCGGTCTCTCCATGCACTTTTGTCAGCAGAAGGACCAAAATCAGCTCTATCAATTATTTGAGCAAGTTACTGTCCTTATGACACAATTCCTTTATTTTTACAATGAGGGCAACAATGACAGCTATTAGAACTCTTCTGAGGAGTTAGCACAGCAGTGGCTACATGGTAAACTCCAAATGGTAGCTATTACTTTAGTTATGTGAAATAAATATAAACCAAGAAAACCAATTCATTTCTCTTTTAGTTTCAATACACAGGCATAGGTATACTAATAAGTTGTTTTCTACCGGTTTGAATACTTACTGAGGCTCACATAACTCTGTAATTCAGAATTCAGAGTGGATTTCTTTCCTTGAGTTCTTCTACAATGCAGGTAACTATCTGAAAACCCCGCGGTAACTTCTACAGCCCTCGCTCATCTGTAAAGTTGTTTTCCTCCCTCTCCCCTCTTGCTTCTGCTGTTGATGAGAAGGTGATAACTACTTTCTCCAGTCTGCCCGAATGCAGCTCCCGAGTTCCCCAGAAACCAAAAACCCACAGCACTAACCAGAATCAGTCTTGCCCAGAGCAGCCATTCAATAATTGAAAAAAAAAAAGGTTTTTTTTGTTTTTTTTTTTGTGAAGGATTTGTTACCTTGATAGTGCTGGAGTAATTTGTTCACTCTTATATCCCATATTTTCACAGTACGATCAGATCCTGCTGAAGCTATGTACGTACCACTAGGGTTAAAGTCCACATAATTTGCAAACCTAGGAAGACAAAATAAGATGGCCTAATGTAGCAATTTCATTACCCTAATTTATTTAAATTGTTCTAATGAATCTTTTCAGCAAATGGACACACAGATATAGAAAAACACTGGGCTTACCCCACAGAGTCTGAGAAGTTATTAACACACTGCTTATTTGTGGTATCCCAAATTTTAACTGTTTTATCCTCACTACATGACACAATTAGTCTTCCATCAGGTGAAAACCTGGAAAAGAGAATAAAGAAGATCCTGCTTGTGCAAAGCTTCTGACAACCATCACCCCACACCTCCACACCACACAAGGGTCAGGCTGTGCACACTCGCCAGTCAGAGGCCACTGTCACCGAACCATGCAGCCTAGCATGTCCTGCAGACAGCACCTTCAGCACAGGAAGTTGCACAGTCTACCATGAGATCAAAATATGCCACACAGATGAACGTTTCTTTTTATCCTTTTATTCAAACAATTTAGTTTTATGGTTTCTCCTCTAGGTTTTTCATTCACTTCTACACTCCTTCCCACCCAAGTATCTTGTGTTTTTTTTAAAAGTACTGTATTTCTTCTATCACTTTCCAGCATTACCCATATGATTCAAGAGAGTCTTTGTTACTCATTTTACCAACCCTGTAAAGAAGCTTTTGTGAGAAAAGGGACTGGTGGGTTGAGAATTAAAATTTAAGTGACGTCGCCAACAGAAGACTCCATCTTCTCCAGCCTGTAACTTCCCAAGCTTGGGGAAGAGAGAGAGCTCCCATGTACTGAAAATAGGACAACTCATTCAGACAGGATGGAATTGCCTTCACGGATAGTTTATCAGCCACACGGCCCACTGACACAAAGGAGAAAAATCTCAGACACCTTGTCTACTGCTTTCTTTTCCTTTAACATCCTTTCCAAGTTGCCTTTTTTTTTCTTTGAGTGCCTTTTAAAAATAGAACAGAGGGCCAAACCAAACGGAACAAATTTTAGACTATTAGGAAACCATGAACAGTATATCTAGGATTAATGTTTTAGCAATAACAAAAACCAAAAAAGACAGATTCAGGTCATTGGCTGATTTTATTTCAGTTTCGTTTGTAGTTTTCCTCTGCGCTCAGAGTTCATCATTTATTAGAAGTCATCAGTTAAAGCCATGGAATATAACTGAATGCTTTCTTTTTGTTCTCCCCATTCTTAAGGCTGACTTAAAAATAATTCTCCTTGACAGAAACTTTAAATCTGGTATTTATGGATTCATCAAGTGAGGAAAAAAATTTTAAAAGACACACAGAAGCACAATTAAGTTCTCTGTGAAATGATCTTTAAAAATTCATGAAAATTATCTCATATATCAAAATCTTCCATGCTGAGTAATTTATTGATTTTATAATAAGTATAATTTTACCGCTTTTTTCCTCCATACTATTTGTGAGAAAAATTCAAATATGGAGGATACTACAGAAATGCTCCAATAGAGGAAATTAATTTTATATAGTCACTGGGGGAAAGTCATAACCTCATGAAAATAAGTTTCTTACTATCTGTGAACAACTAATGCAAGGAATCAAACTGTGTTCCTTATTTTTTTAAAAAATCAACGTGAATATTTTAAATTGCCAAAAATATTTATGAGACGACATGATCCCTACATCTTAAGAAAGCAATGATGAAGAACAATGTTTAATCAAGTTGAATTACTGGATGATAATGAAGTACAGAAACACTTACCCTCTGACCTTACTGGCCAAACCCTACCACTCTCTATTAGCCCATCCACATGACTGAACACGCATGTCCTAGAGTGACTTAACACGTTACCTACACTGCTAATTTACTCTTCAGAATAACCCTGTAAACAAGTGCCAGGGCTTGACTCAGTTTATAGATGAATCAGCTGAAGTGCAAAAGGAATGGTACTGCCAGGGTCACAGCCAGCCAGTAAGGAAGTGTTCTAATCCACCCAGGCCGTCTCCACCATCAAACTTCTGAACCACTCTGCTTTCATGTCTGGTAAAAATGAAAGTTTCTTCTACTGGCCAAACTGTTTAGAGAGCACTAATGTCAGGGTGGCTGCTACACAAACCACACACAGCCCTGAGGGGGACTCTGGGTAGAGGTTACACGTCACCCTTTAAAACAGGCTGTGTGCCCTGGCATCCGTCCTTGAAGAGTGGATCGGGGAAGGTATTTATTCAGAATCAAAGGTTTGCTAGCCACCTGCCAGAACTGGCACTGGGCACTGCGTGGACAACAGGAATATAACTGGGACAGAGACTGATAGGACAGATTCCTGCCATCACAAAGCCTTCTCATTCTAGGGAAGAAAGAGGAGAGAAGACACTCAAATAATACACTCTTAGATAGTGATACCAAAAAAAAAAAAAAAATGTTTGCAACAAAAATGGTTCCAGCTTGTCATCAGAAGCTCAGGAGAAGAAACAGGATTTTTAAACACTTGTGACTAAAGAGAAAAGGGGGTTATCCTCACTAGCTAACTCATCCTGAGCAGAAGGGTCAGAGTCTGGGAGCCATTTCCCAGCATGACAGAAAAGAGGGGAGCACAGGCCGTGGCCAGGAGGAAGCTGGTGCTGGAGGAAAGGCAGGTTTGCACCTCCAGCCTGACACTACCAGAGGAGATCTGGGCCAAGAAGGGCTGCAAGTGAGGCTGTGGTGGGTATTTCCTCCTCCCCTTTATGTATAATTAGGGACATCAAAACATAAGCTCTGAAAGAAGAGGCTTTCTCTGCCTTCACTTTGATGAGGCAAAGTTAGTCCTTTCTTTATTGTCAGGGCTCAAGTAACACTGAACAGGGTTGTTAATTTTAAGAATGCTAAGAGAATATAAAATTTCCACTGAGAATTAATAGCTTTCTAACTTCACTTTTTTAAAATTTTATTTAAAGAGGGGAAAAATAAAGCAAAACAGAAAAAAAATGGTAGAAATAATACAGAATTTCAAAAAAAATGAACAATAAGAAATCACGAGTTGATACATTACATATTGTCTTCCTGGATGTAGTTGTTCAAGTTACAAATCAAAGCATACAAAGTGGACATTCAAACAGTGAGACTGCAAACAGCTCCTTCTCTGATCCAACAAAAACTTAGTAACATAATTATCAATCCTACATACTTAAATATACATGCAGTTATATCCTTTACAGCACTTGCTTTTCCTCCTTTTGCTTTTTAAGTCCATTATCTGTTTAGTTACATCATGTTTCAGGTGGTTCAGTACCTTGTTGATCTGTTTTGTTGTTGCTATTTACTTTTTAAATTTTTTTCTTATTTATTATTATTTATTTATTTTATTTTGAAGGTAGTAAAATACAGCAGAACAAGGCTGGACATAGCCAACTGAGGCAGTGCAGTGAAATTGGCACAGAACCTCACAGCAGGCCACCGGGACAACAGCAATAGGCACAATAGTACATCTGGTTTTCTTCACAATAGTTGTCCCTTCAATCAGGCAGAGCAATATCGAAGGAAATACCGAAATTACAAGAACAGAATATTGAATAGAGCAATACCCTTGATCAAAACAGAGCTAAAAATATTTGCCCTCAAAGAGATAGCAGAAGAAAATCCCCCTTATTTGCTATATCGCACATGGTCAAACTCACAAGACATGCTCAGATCTCCGGCTCTCACTTGCTGGGGGTGGGGGATGGATGTTTGATTCTTAGCCTGCGCCCTAGTAGGCTCACAGCTGCCCAACAGAGGGGTGAACTGGCTGCCCGTTTTCCCAGCACCCCAAGGTCCAACATGGTGCATCGCGGATCTCAGGCAATGCGGATATGGTTCTCACCCTGGGGCGGCCGTGGCTTGCCAGGCCACAGCCCCTCACCAGAGCGGCATACTGCTTTCTAACTTTAATTCAGTACCACCCAACAACCTTATAAAACTTCCAGAAAGTGCGTCACCCAGGTGGGCACTGATCGGCAGTGACTAATGAGTCAGTAGACATGAACTGTCTGAAAGGTATTTGGGAAGTCACTGAGCTACTCTTGAAACCCTTCACATTTATTGGTACTAGCTCCAGAGAACGAGGAACTTCTTGGGCTTCTTTCTAGAAAAACTAGTTCATATGTGCTTGAGTAGCCCAAATTATCACATGATAGTCCTTTAATGTGCAGTCTATGGAGTTTCTAAATTTGCGTGTAAAATTTTACACTCACACTCAGAGTCAGTTTTTCTTTCGCTAGTGAACTAAAAGGATCCAGGAAGCATGAAAAGTTTTAAGGTATTTTCATAAGAAATCTAAGAGTCTCCCTAGTTTGCTGCTGCTGCTGCTGCTGCTTTTTTTGTGCTGGGGATCAAACCCAGAGCCTCTTGCATGCTAGGTAAGCGCTCCACCACTAAGTTATATACACTCGGTCCCTTTGCCTATTTCTCATTAAAATATACTTGCTATAAAAATACATCTCCAGCCTTCAGTACCAAACAGGGCAGGTACCATTCCATGTGCCGTAAGAAATAAATCATTAGTGCAAAGAACTCTGAAGCCAGCAGCTCTTCAGTAGGGGGAGGAAACAGTCAAAAGCAATGAAATCTGACTAGTAAGTTCAGAGCCCTGAATTCTAGGGCCAGCTCTGCAGCTGCCCATCTGTGTGGCCGTGTGAAACTCACTACCACACTGGCCATCATTATCGATTTGTGTAATGAGGGAGCTTGGATTGCATTCAGATCTAAAATCTGCATATGCACATTAAAAAGCTGATAGTCTCAGAGTCTGCTTTGATAGAATTTGGTGTTTATATGCTGAAGGTGAAGTTCAAAACAACAAATATATTTATTTATATATTTTAAAAGAATTGGTCAGCATTAGGAGAGAAGCCATCTGTTGACTGCAGTGAAGGATTCATTCCTACAACTGCCAAGGGACAAAAAACAAACGAAAATGATATAGCAGATGAAGTGTGTCAGGCAACATGCTAACTGCTTGGTGGGTCATTTACTATTTACAGGCCCTGACTTTTCTGGGATCTCTGGCTGTGAGCACCACTGCATACTGGGTGTCTCCTACCGATCCCACGGGCACCTCCAGCCCTGAGCCTGTCCATGTCTGCTCTCATCATCTTGCTGCCCTACTACTCCTTCGCCACAGCTTTTTCTCAGTGAACAGTTTCTAGGAGCCACACTCGAGTCTCCTTTCCTCTCCATGTCTCCACAGTGTGAGCCATTATCAGATACTGTCTCCAACCATTGAACTCCTCCATTCTCCATGAGCAACAAAAGCCATCTTTCAGTCTGAAATTATATTGGGTCATTTTTCTGCCTAAAAACCTTTGATGGCTTAAGATTTTTCTTGGGCAAAATCCTGACATCCCTCCCCTGGGCCTGCCTCTTACCCCTTCTTCATCAGCCTACTCTTGGAACAAAGCCATTTCCCCTTGGGCCCTTGCTCTTTGTCTCAGGCAGTTCAGCACTGTTCTCTCCTAACACACTGCCTGCAACTGGATAGGTCTTCGGTCAATATTTAGAAGGAAAAAAAAAAAAAACTTAAGGAAATTGACCAATGAAAGTTATTATTTAAAATACTTTCCATATACTAAAAAAAAATCTTTCCAAAGCAATGGACAACAATGTGAATATACTTAAAGCCACAGAACTGCACGACAGTACAAGAGCCATATGCAGTCAGGAGAAACATCTTTCAGATTTTGACTTCTTCCTAAGGGAATGTTAGGAGGTACAAACCGTCTCAAACTGCAACAGCCAGCAGCAGTTCCTACTCAGCAGCCGGACCAGCAGGGGAAACAGTATATAGCATAATGTGCTGCTACACTAGGACGGTCAGTAGGTTAGACATATTAGGAGTATTTCTTATATAACAATATTCCCAAATTATGGGGGGCTTAATGGGGTACAGTCACATTGTAAATTGAAAAATATCTCTATTTTACCACCATTAAAAACAAACACTGCATTTCAGAAAGTCAAAAGATCATTTCTAATACTGTAAATAACTAATTTTTACTCCTAAAATTAATGCTGGAAAACTAAGAATGCTGGAAAAGTTCTCTCATTCTTACTCTCTTTTCCATCATAAAGAAATACATTACCATATAATGTACATCATTTTTTAAAACCTTCTGTTTTAAAAAAAGCATTCTTAATTTTCCAGCATTGGGGTTGAGCCTGGCGTGATAGCGCACTCCTGTAATCCCAGCACTCAGGAGGCTGAGGCAGGCAGATTGGTGCGAGTTCCAGGCCAGCTACAAAGTGAGCCCTAGGCTAGCCTGAACTGCATATGGAGATCCTATCTCAAAAAGACAAAAATAAATAAATAAAGAGTTGCAACAATTTAAATTTTGAGAAAAATATTTTGTTACTAAAAAGAGAATATTATTTACCTACCTTGAATATACACTTCAAGAAATATACTTTCAAGAAAAATTATTTCTTTAAATTGAGCAACACAGCTGGGGATTTAGCATAGAGGCTCAAGTGTTTGTCTGGTTAGCAGGAGGTCATGAGTTCGATCCCGGCACCAAAAATACACAAATAAATAAATAAAACAGCAATATAAAAAATTTTAAAGTTGCAAAATCTCATCAACCAAAGTCACATTTAATATTGTGTATGTGCTAGCTACTTTATCTTTTGTTCATACATAGGTCATGCACTTAATCATGAGTCTGAATTTTTTCCTTACATGCTTTAACATGGCCACATGATAATCTAACTAGTTTAATTTGGGAAAAATTCTCATTATTATTAACTATGCTGAAAGCAAAACCTTTAATAACAAAAGCAAAACCTTTAATAACAAAAGAACAGGATAAATTACTTGTTTAGGAATAACTGCAATAAAAATTGATACTTTACAAATTGATTTCTAAAAGGATTAACTTATATTTCAAAAGAATAAATATAATTACCAATAGATGGACTGTGTTAAAATACTTCTGTAAGTTAAGCTGCATGGTCATAAACCATTGTTAGCTCAGAGAATTAAACCATGTTAATTTCCTCACACTAGTGGGCATCATCTCAGTGCCACAGAGTTGGTCTTGGAGTAACCTCCTAGAAAGTACAGGGCACAGACACAAAGAACTTTAATTACTTAAGTCCATGCTAACATTTTTTTTCTTCATGCTTACATTTTAAAAAAAACAAATACTAAGTGGAGAAGCAATTGCTTTTTAAATTCTCTATGTTCACTTAAATACACTGGGAGGAAGAATAGTATCATTTGGACAATTTCTAATGTTTAGTTTTTGAATTCCTGTACAATACACAGTGTGAAATAAAGATCCAATTTTATATTCTACAAATAAAAATCTAGTCTTCCTAATCACATAGTAAATAGACCATATATTTCCCCACTGGTTAGAAATGCTGTCTTTATCATAATTTTCCATATGTAATGGGTCTGCTTCTGATATCGTCCCTATTTTCCTATACTGTTATCACCATATTTTAATTACTCTAATTTTATAGTATGTTTCAAGGTGGATTGGACAAGTTTTCTCCAGTTTTTTTTCCTGTCAATTAATCTGAGCTGTTCTTACATACTTATTATATTCATGTTGAACTTGAAATTTAGTTTGTTAGGTTTCGTTAATTCCTTTCAGAACTTCTAGTACCGGCCACGGGTAGGGGGAAAGTAATGGCTATCAAACTTATCCCCTGTTCTAGTCAGGTTTGCAAGGGAAAGGATTTAATACAGGATACAAAATTTATAAACTTATTTTATATCATTCACCCAAAGTGTTAAATGCAAAAGGGTACAGGAGATCTGTGCACACACTAGACACCCAAAGAGTCCAGCTGAGGGCCTAGATGCCATGGCAGTGTCCTCTACAAGTCCAGCTGGAGGTCTAGAGCTCATGCAAGTCTGTATTGAGGACCTGCACTGGGAAGGCCCAAAGGTCAGTGGTGGAAGCTAGAAACTCTGTGCCAGTGGGATGAAGGATCTATGTCAGCAGGCTGAGGGAGCCGCACTGGAGCCAGGAAGCAATGCTCAGAGTAAGCACCAGAGTTCCCCCAAAAAGAACCACAGCCATTCTCAGCAACAATGTGGTCCTTAGCTCCAGATGTTGACAACAGTCAAATTCGTATCAGCAAAGCCAGCGTGACAAGCTTCTCCAGGAGAATCAACAGCACCCCACCTTCTCCTCTAGTTCTCCTTTTCTGCTGTTGGGCAACACTCCTCAGGTGGGCCTTCCACACCCAGCACATGCTGATTCTGTTCAGCTAGGTGTTACAAGCTGCCCACCAGCTGTCAATGCACTATATTCTCCAACTGTAAACAATCACACGACTGGCAATATGTATGAAGCAGTTGTTTTTAGGTACTTGGCAAGATACAACACAGGACTGTGAATCTTGACAGATGAGAAACATGTAAGATAAACAAAAAGTCCATCCTAGATTTCTCCCTGGGAGCACTTTCCAAGCTATGGTACAAGGAGAAGACAGCAGTCACACTGGGCAAAGGAATAAATCCATTCAGAGGTGCTGGAATTGAAAGGAATGGAATTTTGAGGATAAGGTGTGAAAGAGAAACTATAGGGAATAGAACCCCTGAAACTTCTCTTCAGGAGGCCTCCTAAATCCAACAAAGCTGCTTGGGCACAGGGCAGTAAGACTTGGCAGAGAACAACTACTGGGAGGTTATGAGCTGAACACAGGTGAGGCGATTACACAGTACTGAGAGATGTTTCATTCGGTCCAGACTTTGCTGAACATCCCAGGTGTACATAGCTGAGATCCTAATAACAGCCAAATGACACTATAAGCCATGAGTAAAGACTATTCTAAACCCATCTGACAAAGGCAAAATAATCCAAGTGTCAACAAATTCTCACTGTGCCAGAGGAAAGTTTTCTTATCAGAATAAAACTCTTTAGAAAACAATAGCACAATCTGTATTCTCAAATATTTAGCAAGAGTTGGGCATACAATAAAAAAAAGTAACACAGGATGTATAAACAAGGAAAAATTCACCTAGACACTGCAGAATTAGCAGCAAAGATTGTGAAACAATGATTATAAATATGTTCAAGGAATTTTTTTTTTTTTTGAGAAAAAGTCTTGGCTGGCCTCATACTCCTGGGCTCAATTTATCATCTTCCTGCATCAGCCTCTCAAAGAGCTAGGACTCCAGATGTGCCCCACTCATGTTTGAGGATTTAAAGGTGCACATCATGAATGGACCAACAGGCAATCTTAGCAGAGGAATAAATGTTAGGTTTAACAGCAGATTGGACACCACACTACACCACACACACGCACGCATGCAAGCATGCACACACACACTGCACAGTGAGCTTAGGGAAAGGCCAACAGAAACTACACAAACTAAGTACACAGAGAAAAAACAAGCTTAATAAAAGTGAACAAAGGCAATATACTGTAACAATATCAAGTGGTCAAATGTGAATTTACAGTCTCAAAAGGAGATGAGAAGGAAAAATTTAAGAAAAATAAATATCAACTCATAGATCTAAACAGTTCAATGAACTAAAATAAAAATATGTAACACCATTCCTAGGCTCAAATTGCTAAAAAAAAAAAAAGAAAAGATCTTAGAGCAGCAGAGGATGATTATTACATACAGGGTAATAACAGTGAAAATGACTTTTGCCTTCACATACACAAAAAGCCAGTGCAACCTGAAGCGAACGGGAAAATGCATCAGCCCATCTGGACTAAGTTACTCAGTAACTAAAGACCACAGCCTGGGTGGTTTGTATACAACAGAAATTTACTTCTCACAGTCCTGGAGACTGGGAAGCCCAAGCCCGCAGTGTTGTTGCCTGGTGACGGCCTGGCACCTTCTCAGAGTCCTCAGATGGTGGAAAAGGCAGGAGTCTCTCTGGGCCTCCTTCACAAGGACACGACCCATTCATGAGAGCGCTGTCCTCAGGATTTAACCATTTCCAAAGGCCCCATTTTCTAGTACCATCACTTCTGGAACCAAGACTTTAACATATGAATTTTGGGGGACAAAAGTATTCAAACAGAGAATGGTTAAGTTTAGGTGTTAATTGGACTGGATTAAGGAATATTTTGAGTTTTTTTGTTTTTGTTTTTATCGGTACCAGGGATCAAACTCATGACTGCATGCTTGCAAGGCAGACACTTATGCCACTGAGCTAAATCCCCAGCCCTGGATTAAGGAATATTTTGAAACCTGGAATAGTATTACTTTGGGATATCTGTGAAAGCGTTTCTAGACAAGGTCAGTATGTAGGTCTGAGTAGGCTGGATGAGAAAACTCCCTCAGTGTATACCATGGAATTTTCCAGGAACCCTAAGAGGACAGAGAAAGCAAAGTGGTCCTTCCTCTGGGGCACAGGGACAACACTCTTCCTTGCCTTGAACATCAAAAGTCTAATACTAGAGATCAAGGTCCAGGGTTCATAGGCTTTCAGTGTTGACTGAGTTACACTTTCAGTGTTCTTGGAGGCCCTTGGACTTCAGTTGAGTAACACTTCTCAGTTGTTATAATCATGATATACTAGTCAATTCCTATTATATGTATGTACATAAGTATTATTGGTTCTATCTCTCTGGAATCTAATATATGGACCATAGAAAATGACATCTTTAAAGTGCTAAAACTTACCCAAAGACCTAAAATTATGTAACTCAGCAAATCCTTTGTAAAGGCAAACTAAAAGCTGAGAGAAGTCATAAACAGAAGACAATATAAAAACTGGTAAATAAAGTGTTTCAAGCTAAAAAAAATGTATCAGATGGTACTTGGATCCAGATAAATGCAAAGAAGAGTGTTAGAACTGGTAAATATGGAGATAAACATAAAAGACATTTCTTTGTTACTTTCCTAGAGACAATTGGCTGTTGTGGGGTTACATCATATATAGAAGTAAAGTCAAAAGTGGGTAAAGGAGATACATTTTTGCAAGTTCTAATGTTACATATAAAATAACATAAAATTAATTCAAGAGTAGACTATGCTAAATGAGGATGCATTCTGTAACTGCCAGAGGTTACCCCTTAACACAGAAATAAGACAGAGTAAAGCTAAAATGTCAGTAGAGGAGATCAGATGGCATATTGAGGCCAAAAGAAAAGGAGAGTAGAGAAACAAGACACAAATAGGACAAACAGGAAACAGCAGGCCAGGGGACTTCAATCTAATCACAGGACTAGCAACATAAATTGATATGAACTATCAAATCCATTTAAAAAGCAGAGAGTGTAGTCTCAACTACTTAGAAATAAAGTTACTCTCTGATACTCAAATTCATAGTATATATTCAATGCACAAGAGCAGTTATCTGTAGTAACGATCCCCAAACCTATGTGCAAATGTGCGAAATGACACATTTTCAACAGCATCTCAACTGGCATGTGAAGGTAGTTAATAGTTGGTGTTAATTGACACTTCTTTAACTTTACTCTTCATAATGATGGCATGAGGAAAGGACTTCCATTGTTCCCATTTTACAGGTGCAGACTGAGGCCCAGGGAGGTAAGATATGTGGCCAGAATCACATGCTAGGGAGTCCACACCAAGCATGACTCCATCCTGGCGAGGAGAGGTCCTCACTGTCAGAACTGACCATGCAGCTTTCTCTCAGGTATACATATGTATAGGAGATGGGCTCGTATAACTATCCAAACACCAGGAAATGACCATGGAAAAGTTTTCAATAAACTACCCTTGCTGTAGTTCAGAGGTTCATGGAGCATCCCTGATTATATCCGATTGTGTCCTAAAATTCCACATCCTTGGGCAGTTGGCACTATTACTGTAAGTAAGTAAACTGGCATCTGGTTTATGTTTCAGACTGCTAAGTTTATGAAGTATGACTCAGTTCCTGCTGAGATTTTCTCACCTTTGGACAGAGAGGGCTAATAGGATTTTGAATCATGCAGACTTCTGGAAGTGAGTCCTGGATTAGCATCAGCTCATCAAAACTAACTTCTTGGGAAGATGCATAAAGATTCTGGGAGGCTGAGACTAAGTGGCTGATGAAGCCAACAAATATCTGTCTCACTTCTCTTTCTGACTGCAATAACATGAGCTAAGAAGATTACAGTAAAGTCTGAGAAAGAATCTGTAACTATGCTGTAGAGCACATGTGTGGAAAGTTGCCGAAAAGACGAAAACTGTGTTAGGTTAAACCAAATTATTTATCAAAGAACACTCCTCCAGAGAGGCCTCTGCAGAGTTTCACATGAATCACTCATTCCAAGTTGTAAGAACACAACTGATTAAATAAAAAAAGATAAAGCAAGATAAAGGCATTCTGTAAATACCAGGTGCATAAGGAAGGAGCTTGTCAGTCTGAACAAGGGTCAACCAAAACAGACAAGGAAAGCAACAAAGCCACATAAATATCTCTTCGGGTATACACACGTATAGTACTGCTCATTTTACTTAACAGATCCATAAAAATGACTTGGCTCTGAGGAAGCCCATGAAAACCACCACCAAAGACACCTGCACAGTAGAGGTCAACCCTTTCCTTCAGTCTTTCAACTGTAGAGCCCCGTAATTCCTCTGTGGCACCCCAACCCTGTATCTAACACTATCCAGGGATCCTCACAACTACCTCCCCAGCTCCCTCACCTTGGTCAGGTCTTGGCTCCAAGGTCACTCTGGTACCTCTGTATGTAAAAGAGTTCTGCCCGACCCCATCATTCTGTTTCTCTCCTGAGCACTTACTAATATACCAGCTGTAGGCCCCTCTTTATTAAAGGAGGCTCCATGAGAGCAGGAATTTTGTCTGACTTTACTCTGTCCCATATCTATAGATTCAGAACAGTGCTCAGCAAGAGAACAGAACAGGAATAGAATACTTGGAATTCAAAGTCTAACTGGTAAGAGAGGCCCAAGCTGACATAGAGACCTCCTAACCAGCACAGCCTGGAACCTTGCTAAGCTCAGCCTGGGAGAGTGTGGAGCCCTTGTTGGGGATGAGACGTAAAGCAGGAAGGGCGGAAGCCAGGGCCCCAGGAACGGAAGCAATGTGGGAAGGCTCCGAGCACATGCTACATGCTTCATGGCCCCTGCACAGAAGGCTCAGTCAGGTGGACAGCGAAAGGGCCAAGAGGCTAGGTAGCAGTAGAAAGGTAGGGCACACCTGCCAGGGACAGTGGGGGACAGGTTTGAAACCAAGGAACAGCATGGGCAGATGTGCGTTTTACAGAAGCAGCAACAGGAAATGGGGAGGGGATGCAGGTGACTCTGCAGCAGGAAGAACATTAAAGATTACTGCAAAGAGGCCTGTGACGCTGAAACTAAAGCAGAGAGGTGGATGGTGTTGACGACGGGCTGACTGGATAAGAAGATGGCACTTCCCTGAAACTGCACCAGGCTCACTCCCAAGCAACTTTCTGGGAGAAAACAAAGTAAAAGGGAATATTTTCATGCTTCTATTACACTAAAAATTTCATCCCTGGCCATATGACAGTTCCTGCCAACCATTACAACCGGCTACTCCTGTGTTTCTCTTATAGATGCAGCCGTGCGCGCCACCCCGTGTACTGTGACTCACACTTATCCTGGAGCCTACAGCTTCCACCACTCATGCTGTAAGCTTCACCAATCACCCACTTCTGGTTCTCTAATCTCCCACACTGCTACCCTATTAAAAACTAAATACACTCCCCAGTCGGGGAGGGACTTTCAGAGGCTGCTCTACTGAGCCTGCCAGCATTGTGTAAAGTTTCCTTTTTTCCTTGGAGATCTTGATTCTAGCTGCTGTCTCAGTTTTCCTGCAACATTCTCTCTCATACTCTCAGGTCAGTTCTCTGCCAAGCATCCCTCACAAGCCACATAATAATGAATAATATTAAAGAGGAAAGGCCAGCCTTTCCATCAGGACTCACTCCTGCAAGAGAGAGATGCTATGTTCCTGCGGGCAGCACAGTGGCATGTCCGCTGCTAGAAAAGACAGGGCTGTGTCAGCACAGCATAGAGAAGGAACATGTGGAAGGCTGGGAAATGTGGGCATGGCTACCCAGAAAACAGGAAGAGGGCCAGCGCAGGAGCCTCTATTTTCTGTTGAGCAGTAAGCTCCTGGAAGCCAACATTCTGTCTTTTATGCATTTAACACAAACACGTGGTACACAGAGGGCTATGCTCATTTAAAAAAAAAAAACTTTGTAAGACTGAAATTTCATATTATGGAGACTTTTCATAAGTTGTTTTGTGTTACATTAGTCTTACAGTTTTTAAAAAAAGTACATTATATGTAAATGTAGATTATTAAGTAGAAGGGCAATGAATAAAATACTATTTCATCTTAGAAATAAACTAGAGTTAAAAATTTTCTTATATGAACAACTTGACAGTATTTCCTCTTAGCAGAAAATGAAAACCATGTGGGCCACCGTCATTTCATTAGTACATCAGTGGTAGGATTCACAGGTGTTACGGTTTATATCTAGAGGTTCCCCCTAAACCTCTTGTGCTCATAGATGGGACTTTTGGGAATGACAGCATCGCGGATATGTGATACTGGATCCTGGGTGTGTGGTACTGGATCATGGGTACATGATACTGGATTAGCACAGTGGTTGGTTTAGCACAACTGGGATGAATGATGGACTTGCTAAAGAGGGAAGACTCACTCAGCCGTGGGTGGCACCAACCAATAGGCTTATAGCCTGGATGAAATAAAAACGGAAAGCAAGCAAGCAAGCAAGCTAGCTGCCTCCTACCCGTCATGCCATGAACTGTTTCCCTTCTGCTGTGCTTCTTAGCTATGCCACCCTTCACTGGATCCAGCTGACTATGGACTGAAGCATCCACAAAATGTGAGCCAAAATAAACTTTGCCTCCTTAATTTGTGGGTGTGGGGTATTTTGCTCAGCAATGAGAAGCTAAGACCACTGGCTAAACAGCATCCCAAATTGGCTCTAGACAAGGTCATGTGGTTCTAGATAGAATAGTCACATCATTCTCTCTACTGACTGATGTATACAGAGGTCTGAGAATTATTATGAACCACCTCCATTTTTCTGGGAAGACTATAGAAGCACATAAGACATGATGGATACATAATAGCTAGTATTAATCAAAGTGTAAGTAAAACATTCTATTTGCCTCTATCAACCAATATTCAGTAATTTTTAATTGTTGAGCTCCCCGATGACAGATATGTATGGCTGACTGTAACTTCAAACTCCATCTAGAATCCAACTCTTTCCATAATGTCCACTGCCCCACCTGGTTCAGGTAGGGACATTCCCACTTCTGGCCCAACTGCTGGCACACTGTTCCCCATGCAGCATTTGGACTGACTGAATGTCATCAAAATGTCATCGGGGAGAAGAACCCACTTGGGTGGCCTCTCACCCCACTTGGAGCTGTCCTTGACCTGGCCCTGGTCTGCTGGGCCTTTGCTATTCTGATGCTCTGCTTCATGCTGCTCCTCACACAGCCCCAGGATCCTACCTTTCACAAATGTCTTTGACCTTCACTCCCCGTCCTCCTGGGAGCCCCTGCTCAAAGGGCCACCCTCTCTGAGGAGCAGCCGCTGAACACCCTTATGAAAAGTGCAGACCCCGTTCCAACCCAGCGCCACAGTACTCCTCATCATCTGATGGGCTGTGACCATTATGCTGTCTGTTCTCTGTGTCTCCCTAGGGTGCAGACTCCTCCGTGCAAGCAGGGGTGCTTGACTGAATTGTTCACTACTGATCCCAGCACTCAGCAGGCACACAAGAAATGTTTGGTGAGTGAATCAATATGTCCTCAGTCCCTTTTCTGGAGGTGAAGGGCAAACATGAGCTGTAGCAGGTAGAAAAAGGAGCATATCAATGAAACTTTCTGTACTTACTTGGCACAGCGGACCCAGTGTGTGTGTCGGTATAGGGAATATAGGAAGCGCTGACGGTACATGTTCCATACTTTGATGGATTTGTCTTCAGAAGCTGTAACCAGAAACTGGCCATCGGCTGAAAAGTCCACACTTCGAACTGGAGCTGTGTGAGCTTTAAATTCTGAGGATTTCCCTCTCCTGGAAAGAAACAGTTTAATATTAATAATTCACTTAATTATGATCAATATTGAATCAGTATACACAAAACAGGTTCTCTCGTAATACCTAATGTAAGTTCGGGAAGGCTGTTACACTGTACTCTTCATCAACAATGCTTCCATACTGGTTTGGGTCATTAAAGTCACAACTAATACCTAACAAGAAACACCCAGGTTGTTCCCACCCATGCATTTGTGGCTGCTTAACTGGAAGCTGGGAAAACAATTTGAAAAAGTCCTCTAGTATACATTTTAAGTTCCTATTGTTTGTTTCCCGGAAATGGCAATCTATAAAAAGCCAAGATTGATGATATCAGCGGCCCCAAGGCAGTGTTTTAAAACCAAGTCCTGTGGAAGGGGTGGGCTGGCAGCCTGGGGCATTCCCCTTTACACGGATGTCCTTGGTTGACCCTGCTTTCCCCTTCCCCGTGCTTCCACCCACCAGGAATGAAAACCGAGAGCCTGGCCCATCCAGATGTCCAGCCCTGCTCACCTTGTAGGTCCATTCATACCCTCACACACAAAACTTAGGGTATGCGGAAAAAAACAGACCGCACTTCGACATTCTGAAATTTCAGAAACTTTTTTTCTTGGCTAAAGAGGCAAAAAAGATAACTAAAAAACAGATGGAGAAAGTAGCATGAGGCATTTAGAAGCAGAAAAACTCTTAAAATAGGAGCAGGCTCAGTAGGGTTGGAGTAACCAGGAAAACAGTACTTTGTTAGTGTTCTTAAGTTCTGATGGGCATTTTTATTTTACACTCTATCCAGGCCTTAGCAGTTTCTCATTTGAAAATTAAATTTATATGATTGATACCTTATAGGGAACACTGCCATAACTGTTTAAAAAAGACCATGAGGAAGAATTTAGTGGTACACAGATGCCTGTCTTGGACTCTCAGATGTTCACTCTGGCGTCCCAGACACCTGCACCCCATCCTGTATTCGCTGCATTTGCTGGTAAGAGCAACAGCCTCCTGTCTCCAAACCAAGAGCCTGGACGTCACACTCAGCTCCTCTCTGTTCCTCTCTCTCACATCCACCAACTCAGCAAACCCTACGCTGTTGCTGCTTCCTAAATATCTTTTAAATAAGCCTCCTCTTTCTATCCCAGCTCTGCTTTCTTCATGGCAGGTGTATCCTCAACAGCCTTCACCTGGATTACTGTCAAAGCCTCTTAACTAGTCTCACTGCTCTAATCATTTATCCTGCTCCGGTCACCTACATACCATGCCTAATACCTCGCTAGAATGTAATTCCAGGTGTACACATGTCACTGCTCCCTCCCTCCAGCAGTAAGGACAATGCCCAACCTCAGCTCAAGGATCCCCCACTGAGCTGGACTTTGTACTCAGAGCAGCCACAGTGCTTTAAAGGCACCCAAGCCTTTGCACGCAGACTTTCCCAGGCTGAACTATTTCACCCTCCCAGAGCCAGGCAGGCTTAATCACTTCCTGTCTCCTACAATAATTTTACTTCGCTACATTACAGAGACTTTAAAAACCACAGGCTTGTTTTTTCTCCTATTAAACACTAAGTATTGAAGATGGGAATGATAATTTATTCATCTGGGATGAATCAATAGTTAAAGGTTCTAAGTTCCAACCTGGCTTTCCCTTCCAGTGCCCTGTAGAAGGGTGACTTTAACACTGATCTCCATCACATGATATATAAAACATCAGAAGTAGCTAAAATCAGCATTAAATGAGAATTAGGAAGGAACATTTAGGACTAGTTAAATAAGGTCTTAAGGGAGAACTTTTACTGAATAGAAATCAGGAGTGTTGAGACCACTATGAAGTGGCTCTGAGAAGTTTTTAAAATTAACTAATTGGTTTTCTATGTTTATCTGTGAGCCTGTCCTAGGCCTCGGCCCTGTGCCTGGACATGGGAGCTGATTCATAGTAAGTGAACCTTTATGAATTATTGGTCCTGGCTGAGGCCTGTAGTGGCCTGTGAGGCCAGAGACACCTCAAAGGGCAAGATAAGGCCACAGCTGCAGATTCTTGGCTCCAGTACTAAGTAAATAGACACTACAGCTGAAGGACCTTCCTCTTGCAGTCCACTCCTACCATATGTCATCCTGGAGACATGATGGTTCTCCTAAATTGGCATAATTTACTACTTGAACTCTTTGAAGTGACTCCCAAGGTCTTGCTCATTTCTGGCACTTTCCTCAGTTTCCCACCCCTTGTTTTGAACCTAATAAATATGGGCGGTCCAGAGAAGTCTTTGTCTCAGCCCTCAGAGTCTCAAACTCAGCTAAAGGGTTTTGACCCTCTTGGAGCCCTAAAGTCATACCACTTGTCTCATATTATTTAAGCCTTCACCGTACACTTGTTTGGAAGATTGGGGATCTAGGTCAGGACCGGATAGAGGAGTGTGGTTTGGCCTGAATTCTGGCATAAGGTCTAGAGGAAACTGAAGAGGCCTGACATCTGCAATGAACTGGAAGCCAGGATACAGCCAATCAACATCACCAACACCTGCCCTGATCTTTGGTTCTACTTTTCTCGCACACATTGGCTGTTCTGCTTGTCTTTTCTCGTAAGGTCCTCTGCTTTCCTAACCACTGGGCCCTGCCTCAACAAGAAAGCATAGAAGAAACCAAGGTAGCAGCGCTTGGCGTTTGCTGTCTGCCTAACTGGTTTCTCCTTCCTTTGAATCTCGGCTGGTGGTGTTACTTACTCTGACCAAGAGAATGTGGCAGATGACACTGCAAGTTTCAGGCCTAGTCCTTAACAGCTCTATCAGTTTCTGCTTCTGTTCTCCTGGAATCTAGCTGCCACACTGTGAGAGTCCAGTCTGGTCCTCCTGCTGGAGGAGGGCATATGGGGAACCAAGGCATCCCAGCCAAAAGCAACATCCCCAGCCAGGTATGAGCGAGGCCCTGGGACTGAGTGGCCCATCTGCCAGGTCAGTGAGGCTGCGTGGGTAATCTCAGCGAGCACCAAATAGGGAGAAGAACCATCTAGATAACCAATAAAACTGTGAGAAATGACAGTGATTGCATGAAGCTACTAAGTTTTAGGGATTATTATGAAGTGATAGATAACTGATCATTTACACATCAGCTTCCTTCTCATTGCTATGCTCCACTACTGCCCTGTCCCCATCATGACGTGATTTAGAAAGGGAACCAGAGACATCTGTACACGTGTAATCACTGCAGTCAGACTGGCCAAAGCAAACTAATGATTCAGTGTGCCTTTCGCTCCTCCACCCTTATACAATTTGTTTATGGAGACTTCCTTGATTCAGTAATGGGAGACTGAGGGTGAGCAGTATACTAAAGATTAAAAATAGAAAAAAAAAAAAAAACCAAAGGCTGGGGACATAGCTTTGCAGAAAAGCACCTGCCTAACATGCAAGGCCTGGGCATTATCCCTAGCACTGCAAAAATGAACAAAGAGCAATGAATTAGCCCTAAATTCCCAAAGTTAAAGATTTTGGTACATGCTTTCCTCTTGAATCTCAAGCCAGTCTCTTCCCCTTTGTAATTCTCTTCTTAATGTCATGCACATGATCATTATTACAAGTTGCTTCTCTGTAATAGTTTTTACCATCATCAGGATAAAAGTCAGACTTTTCCCTTAGATGGTGGCAGAAAAAGGCGCCCATGGCAGAGGAGCAGTCTTTCATTTGGAAGTGCCTGGGCCTGTAAGTCACATGCTACAAATCAAATCCTGCCACAACAGAATCAAGAAAAATGCCTGAATTCCTATCCTCTGAAGTACTTACAGAAGGAAATGATACAATATATAGGCTTTGTTTAAAAATATTCCAGTAAAAACAGTGTAGGGGTTGGATGAAAAAATATTGGCAGAATTCTGAGAATTGTTAAAACTGGCCCATAAGTATAACAAACAAGTCACAATATTCATCTTTTCATGTACAGTTGAAAATTTACATACTTAGAAATTAAAAAAATTATTTAAATCATTGCTACATAAAAATCATTGGCTAGGGTTTGAAAAATATTTTATAGGGATTTGTTATAACAGGGTATTACCTTAACAGATACAATAAAAAAGTGCCATGATTCATACTTTTTCAGAAATTTTCTTTAACAAGAAAATGCTGGAGGCCCCCCCAAAATCACACCAATCAGAAAACAGTTTTATTACAGGGGTTTTCAATTGATATCTAAAAACTCCCCAAGGACAGATGAGTGGTATTAGGAGGCTGATAAACAGGCCAACATGTATCCTTAAGGAGACAATCTAAAGCTTACATCAGATTTACAAAGAGATCACTAAACCACTATCACCACTCTCCCCGCAAAAAACCCAAATGTGACACATGTTATGTATTATTTCCATGTTAGAAACAGTTTTCTAAAAGAAGACAAAATAAAAAATGAGGAAAACCGTGTATGAAACGGTTTGACTTTAAAACAAGGGCAGCACACTTTTATGTGACTCGGGGTAAGTATAGCTAACTGGGGAACTAAGGCATTCCTTCATGGACTCCATCCTTCTTCCACACGTCTACACCCGAAGCGTGGCAAACGTTTTTTCTCTTACTTATCAGGCATCCAGAGTCTAACGGTTCTGTCTCGGGAGGCAGAGGCCAGTAAGTTTCCATGTGGAGAAAACTGCACGCTGGTTACAACATCCTTGTGACCCACATATCTGTAAGCTCTAGTTTGTGGCTTCAAATTCCATAGCATGAGAAAGGTGTCCCAAGAGGCAGTAGCTATTGAGAAACAGAAAAACAAAACCACTGTTTGTTAAAATGCAAATGGGAAGCACATCAAATGACAAGGTGTTCCCAACATCGAGAGGCTGGAAGTAGAAGGCTGACAAGCTGAGAGCAAAAACACTTTTTAAAAGACATTCGATCACACATGTGTCAGCTTGGTTGTGTTCTGTGAAACCACACAGCAGAATCACTGGCCCCAGCACTCAATAGTTACTATTTACCAAAAGAAGGTAGCAGAATATACCAGAGCACATGGGATCTGGAGAGTAGATTCTGTCTTCCACCCTGTGCGACTGAGAAGTGACTTAACCTCTGTGTCTTGAGTATTACATTTCTTTTCTTTTTTTGAAAGGGATGGATGGCAGAATTAAAAAAAAAAAAAACTCAATGCAGAAATAAATTCACACTTATAGAAGTAATAAAACTATTACAAATTACACTAATATGCTCTTTACCCAAATCTACTAGTTAATACTTTGCCCCATTAGTTGAAATTTCCTCTGTGGTTCTCTCTCTATTCACAGACACACATGTGCACACCCACATAATTTGTTTTCCTGAACCACTTTGGAATAAATTTTGCAGCTCATGTCACCTTTATTCCTAAACGGATCAGTGTGTTTTTCCAAAGAAGAATATTTTCTTACACCCTAGCATGGAGCCAGCTTAGAAAATTAATCACAGATGCAATACTTTAATCTACCAACTATATTCTAATTTTGTCAACTGATCCAGACATGCTTTTAGAGCTCCACAAGATGGATTTTAAAAGTCTCTTTCTAGACAGGCGTGGTGGCACATGTCTATAATCTCAGCATTCTGGGTGACTAAGACAGGAAGATTTTGAGCCTAGCCTGGGAAAGTTGGTGACTTAGCAAGAACTTGTCTCAAAAAAAAAAAAAAAAAATGCTGGGGATTCACCTCAGTGTGAACATCTGGATTCAACTTCCATTACTGTGAAAATAAGCAGTTCTTTTTCTTAGCAAGTTTATGACATTTGACGATTAATCAGAGAATCATATATGTCAGATAGTAGTTTTAAGGATTTAAGAGATGACAAACAAATGTGACTAATGATGGAAATAAATATCTTGACAAAAAAACTAACATATAAGCAAATGGAAGACAGATCTAATTCTTTCCTAAAAACCAGATCTTACATGCATGTGGCCTCAGAATAGCCATAATAACAGAAATTAAGTCAAAGAGAATCACTAACTCTAGGATATAAAATGCTTAAAAATACAATTTTATAAACCTGAAATACACATAATATCACTGTTACAGAAAAAATAGACCTTGGTTTTTATAAGGCTACTGACACTTTCCACATTCTCCAGCCAACATGTAAAATTCTTCTGGACTTAGCCCAGGGGTGTCTGGTGCCCTGTCAGCAACCAGGATCCACCATGGGAGGTGACTGGTGGCCAGGAGGGCAGGCAAAGCTTCACCTGTACTTACAGCTGCTCCCCGTCACTCACGTTACCACCGGAGCTCCGAATCCTATCACAGCTGTGCAGCCATTTCATCCCAACAGGAGCCTGAACCCTACTGTGAACTGTGCATCTCAGGGATCTAGGTTGAGTGCTCCCATGAGAAGCTACCGTCTGATGAAGTGGAGTAAGGTGGGGATGCTAGCGCTGGGGAGCAGTTGCAAATACAGATGAACATAAGCAAAGAGGTTGACTGTAGACACCATAATAAATCAATTGCTTGCAGATTCAGATCAAAACCCTATCAGTAAATGGCAAGTGACAAGCTGCATCTGGTGGCAGGCTTTAAGTCAGCATCTGACACTTTGGCCTGTATATGGCCCACCTATTATTTTATTTACACTTCTACCTATACTAATTTACTTCCCTGCACACTTGTCTTGAGTCACAGTTTTGGTAAGCCCACAAGCTAATCCTAAAACATAAGTAAAAAATGTCACTGGAGAGCTTCTTTGAAAAGGGGGAAAGACCTAGTGATGAGTTAGCAGAAGGCTCTGAGACTGTCAACAAAAAGAAAGCTGCCTGTAAAAGGAAATACAAGTCCTACTTCAGTTACAGATTCATTCTAACAAGCCATTCTCATTCCCCTGCCTGCTTTGCATAGTATGTCATGATCAACTACCCAGTGAAGCCAGGAATCCTTCAAAAGTGCTTTACCACACGGAGACCAAACAAAAGATTGGGTGTCTGTAGGGCTGGGGATTTAGCTAAGCGGCATAAGTGCCTACCTGGCAAGTGTGAGGTCATGAGTTCAATCCCCAGTACCCTCCCCTCCAAAAAAAGTGTCTATACTCAGAGCATCACTCTTAGTGGCTGATGAATCCACTGATGCTGACCACAAGCAACCATGCTTGCTTCTGTAACATATTATTCCCAACAATGGGAATGACATGTGCATGATATGTCACATATATTTTTGTTGCCAACCAACACCACAGCTGCAGAATTATTCACGTCTTCAAATGATTACATACCAGGAAAACTGAACAGATCATTTTGTGTTGGTTTTTGAACAAATGGAGAGGCTACCATGTCTACATGGCTTTCTCATTTCCCTACCCAGGACAAAGAGTTCACTTCAGAATCTCAGTCTGCACACCGTGTCACCATAAAGGCTCACTGGCATTCTCCCCCTTTTAAAAAAAAAAAAAAGTATAAAGAGAAGATAGTCCATCACAGATCAAATTATAAAACATTCATATCAGGGTATGATTTATGTGGGACTAATGTACAAAAAACAATAAAAAAAATCTATGTATTATACTTCAGACTCTATTTGAGTTTTATATATTCCAGTGCCAACAAAATATGCAAAAGCAAATATATGTAATTCCTTTTCTTGAAGAATCACAGTATAGTAGGGGAGGCATCATTAATGTTGTTTCATCACAGTACTAACACAAAGCTAAAAACCTATGGCAGTATTATAACGTTGGGGTTTTTGCTCCTGGTGTTGGTTAAATGAGTATGACCCATTGTGAAAATATATCAAATTGTAAAATTGTGATTTGTACAAATTTTAATGTATTTCAATTCCTCAATAAAACACTTAGAAAAATAAAAAAATAAAAAAAAAACAGTCTAGTTGTTGCATAGAAAATATACATGGGGTAGTAAGGCAGAACTGGAGAAGGAAGTCAATTCGCAGGTACTAGAATAATCCAGTCAGGAGAAGGGTGTCTGCATGGTCCATGAAAAGATGGACCTATGAGGCTTGTTAATGAATTAGACGTGAGGGACAGAAAGAAACAGAATGGGCACCCAGGTAAATCTTATGTCATTTAATGAGATGAGAAAGACTGGAAAACAAGGGGTCTGAGGATAGGGGAGGATGGGGTACAAATCAAGAGTTTGTTTTGGGACATAGTAAGTTTGAGCTGTCAGTTAGACACACAGGTGGACACCTCAAGTAGGGAGATGCATATAGTCACCTGGAGACCAGAGAGAGGTTTTCGCTATACAGTGTGGTGGTTGAGATAACAAACTACAGAATTAGACACAGGTGAGGTGAGACCTCATTTCAGAGACCTACAATTATGAGACACCTAAAGCAGGGATACCCCATTACAATGGTGGCTCAGAATACACTCTATATTTTCTTCTAAATTTTGGAAAAACAACCAGCAGAGGAGGGAAACTACTCAGTTGTAAAAACTATGAATATAATTTTACTAAAAATTATTAAAACCAGTGTCAAATTTGCCTCCACATTTCCGTAATATTCTTTCTTGAAGCAATTGTTCCACCAACCACCAACACCATTATTAAGAAAGCATTTGGTTACTGATATCAGTGGTGTGTACTGTGTCAACTTAGATTTGCTTTCAAAGTTTCCACGGGACACACCCTATATAAATATTACCACACAGTTTAAAATGTCAAGGCCTGCAGCATTCACTGTCCAACTGGGCTTTTTGGAGATAATATGTCAAACAGAGAGGATGTTAAGAAAAATATTAGCTAGCAAATCTACTAATCTAAAAGATAAAATATTTTCTTTTTGTATAATTATATGTACTACATTGTTTCAAGAAATCCTTATTAGGATTCAAGAAAAAAAAGCCTCAGCTACACTTTATCTCTGAAAGGGACAAGACAGAAAATAATAATGAGACATGTGTTTCTCTCTACAGCGTCCTAAAGGCCAGTAGTTTTTGTGTCGCCTTAAGTACTAGTAACTTTCTTTAGTCAATCCCAGCATTCTCACTTACTGATTTAACCAAAATCAGCTATCGTTATTTAGAGGTTTGCTCTGTCAAAAGTGTTTTCTAAAAAGAAATGGCATTGCTTCCTGTTTTTGTGAAATTTGTTAAATTATTTGTCTTTTAATAATATGAATGCTTTGGGCTTTAGCTCAGTTGACTAAGGTGCCACCCTGGTAAACACGAGGTTGTGAGTTCCATCCCAGGTGCAGAAAAAAAAAAAAAAAAAAAAAAAGAATCTGATACAAGAGCACTGAAGAAAAACCTTTTATGCTTTGGCCATGTGGTATCCCTTCCTAGAAGTAACTTGCTGTGTTGGTTACTTTTTGTTGGTGCTGAGACAAAATACCCAACATCCAAAATTAAGGAAGGAAAGGTTTATTTAGCTCACAGTTTGTGAAGGTTTCAGTTCATAATCAGCTGGCTCCAAGGCAGGGGTGGCATGGTACAGGGGCCACAGTTCATGGTGGTAGAAAACAGCAAAAACAAGTAAGAACAAAAGGGAGGAGTGTGCAAAGAGACTCTTTCTATCCCTTATATTGAGGCCACCAATTCTAGGGGGAGTGTAAAACTCATATCCATAACCCCAGCATTGAAGCATGAATCAACCACAAATTCTAGAAGCCTGTCTCCATGACTGTATGGGGCTTTGGAGAGACATTTAGACACAAACCTTAACACCTGCATTCCTATTTTCTTGGGACACCATTCAGAATAAAATATACTGCAGATCATGTTTTGCTATAGTTACCTTATTCTGTTCCCCTTCTATTTTTAATTTTTTATAATTTAAAGCTTACAGTAAAATTAAAAGAAACCTCCACACATTCCCTACCCTAGATTTTGTTGTTTACATTTGGTTTGTCATTTTCTTTCCACATACTTTTACTTTTGGTTTGTCATTTTCTCTCCACATACTTTTATATATGCATTTTTTTCCTGAACCATTTGCAGTGAAATTAGAATCAAAATGCCACTTTACTATTCAGTGGTTTGTCTGCTGTGGCCTGGTCCCAAATGAAATAGTGTTAAGAGGTGGGTGGGCCTTTAAGATGCTTTTGGGTCATAAGGTATCTGCCCTCAGAAATGGATTAATCTGCTCTACACATGCAATGTTTGGCCTTCAACCAGAAGAAATGATGCAGACCTCTCTCCCCACCTAACAGACACACACACACTCTTCTGTGCCTACTCTGCTTAGCAATTTCTCCCAAGTCCTGCCGCACAGATTTCAGTCCCGACAGTCAGAGCACAGAGTTGGGCCTGTGGCTCGAGGGGCAGCGCTGGACCAGCATGGGGAAGGCCCTGGGTTCCATCCCCAGCATTGCAAAAGAAACTATAATTTTTTAAACAGGTAAAAAAAAATTAAAAATACCCAAACAGGCTACATATGTGTATGAAAGCGCCGATAAAACCCAGTATTTTGTAAAATACACACTAATAAAAAGTTAACGTTCAGAGCTCAGAACTCTGATGTCTGTCACCACAGCCCAGCCAGGCTGTCCTGCTTCAGCTTGCTCTGCTGTGCTGCAGGAAAGGGGCTGTAAGAAGAAAGTCAAGGCAGCTGGGGAGCTGATCTTCTTGCGTCCCTTCTTGCAAGAGCCACAGTTTTGTAACTCTCCATAGCTCAATACCTGAAAATAACTACTATATATGTTCTGCTTAGTCTTACAGTTGTTTTCAGGTACCAATTATTATCAAGGCAGGAGTAAGAAATTAGCTTTAGTCTTCTCCATAGCTATATAGTACTTCATGGTGCAGCTATACCTTAAATTATTTAACCAGTCTACTCTATTTAGAATGTTTTTAGCCTTGTGCTTTTTAAAAAAAATTGATGCTATGATATACAAATGTCATTTCCTTATGCAAATATACACTGTGATAAATTCCTAGAAAAATTACTGGGTGAGTTAAAGACTATATATATTAGAATCTGCTAAAAAGGAGGAGGAGGAAGAAGAGGAGGAAGAGGAGGACACTATGTCCATAATATAGTATTTTACATAACCTTGTACATTTGAATTATATTCTTTCAGATTTTTTCATTCTATACATAATCATTCAGATTACCATCAGATAGAAATCCTCTGATTTTTCAAATTATTTCAGAAAACCTCCTGTATGCTTTTGATTTCCATTAGTCCTGTTAAAATTACTGGATTAAACACAGTTTTCCATTTTGAAAGTACCATGACTTACTCTCTATCTCATTTCCAGTTTTACACTGGCTTTTGGATCACCAAAGAAACACTGGATTGCCTTTTTAATGGAAAAATAAATAAAGAACTCTTCTTAAGAAATCAATGAAAAAGAGTTCTCTATAAACTTTTAAGAAAGGACAATTGAAATGTAATCTCCAGGCACACACATTTATAAACCCAGATGTCAGGGAGTGAAAGGGCTGCACAATAAAGTTACAGAATTCCAACCTGAGCTAGACAGATTTAACACTTTCATACTGTCAGAATTAGTTCATCCTCTCCAGTCACTGCGCAATATTACAAGTAAGTGATGGCACTAATTTAAAATTCCTCTGCTCCGAATGAGGAAATAATTAAGCATTTTTCTGTCTAGCTGATACTATGTAATTAACTTGCTAGTCTAATTGTGGTCTAAAGGAGCTGTGGGTGCTTTAAAAAATAATCTTTAGCAATGACAATCTGGAGAAACTGAACTTAATTTATTCAATTCCACAGTCTTTGAAGAATGGCAATATTCATAGCGCAAACCTGTCCTGAGTTATCATTACAGGCCCAGTACTTCTAAGTGTTCCACAAGAGTTCTTTAATTCTCACAAATTTGGTAGGTAAATATTGCTATCACTATTTTATAGACAAAGAAATGAAGCCTTGTGAGGGTAAGCGCCTGCCTGGGTTGTGGAGATGGAAAGTGATACAGCTTGATTTTTAGTCCAATTTTATCGGACTCCAAAACCTGGGCTATTAACCTATAAGTAAGTGTTTCTCAGAGCACTGGGAATTTATGGATTATCTCCAAAAGAATTATTGGGAACACTGTTAGAAATGCATATTTCTAGGAAAGTTAGACATTCTGTGAGGAACACTGGAGAGTGATTTTTTTTTAAAGCTATAACAAGCGAAGGTTAACACAGGTGCTACGCAGGTGGCCATGGATAAACACAACTGAAAACCAAATTTTGGCACACTTTTAGTTTCACTGTAGGAAAAGTAACTTTAAAATTCTAAACTTTATTGTCTGTATTCAGGTTAAAAAAGGAGAGAATGACTTGTTCTTTATCCTCATTTATTTTATTTTCTTAACACCCCACACATTATATAGGAGTTGAGTCAACAATGGAGTGACCATGAAGGACAATAAGGATTGGGAAGTGACAAACGCATTGTAAAAATCACACGCTTCTAAGCTGAGAATTCCAAAGCACAGTTCACCCTGCAAACCAGGGGAAAGGTACTTTTAAACTCAGGATGGTTGTTTCAACTTGAATGTGGCTGTCTAGACAGAGTTACTAACCTAACAGAAGAGAGTACAGCTGCGGAAAATCAAAGAGTTTAAAGTAGCAGCGCCCAGCCGGATCGGCTGCTTGCTAGCTGCAGCTTTGGGAAGACTGCTGGCCTTTCTGCACTCATACAGAAGGATGACAGTACTTTGTAGGGGACGGTTTCCTCCCATCCTCTTCCTCTGCATCACTTCCCAACCAGCCTATGAAACCCAAGAGCGCAGACCTTCTCAGAGATGACGGGAAGGAGGGAACCCACCGCGCTCTACTTTTCTCTAGTCATAACCACCAGTTTATGCCTTACGTCTGTGTGGGCATCATTCGGTGCAAACCTCTACTCCCAGAGTACTCTGAACATGTTTAGCAGCCCTGTCCTACGCCTCCTCTCCTCCCCAGAAGCGCCCTAAAAGCCAGAGGAACCCCCACTGGCTGGTCTCCAGTGTAGGCAACTCCCTGCTTTCTGGAAGCCCCTGCTCCTCAACATGGAAAACCTCAACATGACCTACCGAGCGTGGGAACGCCCCATTTCCCAAAACCCTTTCAAGCAGGAATCATTGGTTCTCTTTCACACTTTGCCTACCTCAGGTCCCAGTCCCCTTCCTCTCTTTTCCCATCGCTAGCATTCCTCATTCATCCAGCACCTATCTGACCTCTGTGACAGGTAAGGCATTGTGGGAAAGGGGAGCGGTGCTCAAAACAGCCAAAGGCTCTAAATTAGGAGTTAAAATTCAAGCGGAGAAGCAGGCAGCTAGTCCCTTGTTACAAAACACATAAATAATTTTATTGTCAACATATCTTTCAAGTGGATGCATAGTAACTGTAAGTATCTATGGGCACTTCAAAACATGTATACAATGTGTAAGAATCAGTTCAGGGTAACTGGTATAACTGTCACCCCAGGCACAGCATTTCTTTGTGTTGGGACATTCAAAATCTTCTCAATTAGCTATCTTGAAATAGTTTGTAAGTGCAAACTGCGCTAAGAAACATGAAAGATAAAGCAGGAAGTCATGATGAAAATCTTGACTTCACCTTAGATATAGTGGTCAGCTGCCTTCTAAGGCGAGCCCTGAAGGACAAGCAGCCAGCCAAGCTGAGACAGGTGGTGAACATTTCAGACTGAGGGGAAAAGAAGGCCTTTCAGAAGACTTTGCTTCCATGCCTCCTCAGCAACCCACTGCATCGTCACATCCTAGACCTTGCCACCAGCAGACCTCAACATTGACACCCCAAACCGTTAATCAGAACCCAAGGTGATGACTTACTTTCCTTATCCACATCTTGCTCAGTAGCTGCCATTTTTAGCCAGAACTCCAATTCACTGACCTAGGTTCTCCATCGAGGCTGTCTTCTCACCAACTTTATTTAAATTTCCGGTTTCTAACATGCCTCTGACACATATATCCAATCCCTAGCATTTTTTTTTTTTTTCAAATCTTCACTGCAAAATTCCGATCACTTTACATGTCACTCCTCCCCCACTGCTGACGGATCTGAAGCACTAATTTGACATGTGGTCTTCTACACTAGAAAGTAGTACGCAAATCTCTATTAGCTCCCTCCCCTCTCTAATGACTGCTTAATATCTTCTCCTCTCTTTAACATTTCTGCCCCACTCCAGCTTTGGCATTTCATGATACTCCATGCTGTGGCTTTTCTTCCTCTCTTTCTGATTATTCCTTCTTAAGGTTCTTTTACCATCTCCTCCTGTGATCTAAAGCTTGGAGCTACTCGGGTCTCAGACACAGGCCATTTGCTGTCACTTCCCAGGTGATCACATCCTTTAAAATATCATCTAAGTGCTTGTAACTCCCAAACCTCTCTCATGCCAGACCACCACTCCGGTTTGAGGACCACCCTGATGGGAACCACTGTCATCTCCTGCTGTCATAGCTCCTAAATGACTTCACCAATACTTCGGTCTCCACATAGCAGTCACAGTAATCTTCTTGAGGTGTAAGCAGGATGTATTATGGATATATACCAACTCCCTGCAGGGAATATAACCAGTATGTACTGTGAACATATACAATAAAACAATAAAAACCGAAAAATAAAATAAAACCTTTCAACAGTTTCCACAGCTCTCAGAATTAACTGCCTCAACACTTAGTTTCAGTGGCTACTGCAACAAACTACCACAAAGGTGGAAGTCTAAAACAATAGAAACTTACTTGCTAACAGATCTGGAAGCCAGAAATGAAGGTGTTGGCGGAGACGAACTCCCTCCACAGGCCTGGGAGAGATCTCACTCCTGCCCTGTCCAGCTTCTGGTGCCTCACTCTTTGCCCTGCGAGCCCATCATCCCCTCTCCAGGCGTGGATTCACAGGATCTGCCCCAGGATCTCTGCTTGTCTCTTTAAGTGCTCTTGTCACTGGACTTAGGGCCCACCTAAACATGTCAGGGTTATCGCATCTTAAGATCCTTAATGCTCATTACAAAGACCTTCTTTTCAAACAGCCACATCACAGGTTCCAGGGATTAGCTCACAGGCTTGACTTCTGGGTATTAATACACTGTAATTTCCAAGCCTTGCCCGACCTGCCTCTGCCTACTTTTTGCAACTTTAGCTCTGCCTCTTCCTTTACGAGGCTGCACCGTCTCTGGCCTTCTTTTACTCCCTCGATCTAGGACAAACTCTTCCCCACACTTGGTCTTTCCTACCCTACTCTCTCTTTAGTTTTCACCTAACTCTTTCTTTAGGGCCTTCAGTTAATCCTAACTTCTGCAGAGAATTACTCCTTGAAGCTATGCATGTAAGTATGTCGCCTTTCTTCACAGCATGACTTTTCCTTTATTCCATGAAACCTTACTTACATATCGGTTTATAGGCTTGTCAATATTTGTCTCTCCCACTGGACCATAAACTCTTCATACCATCTTAGGAAGCTCACCTGTTTTGTGCACCTTTGTATGTCTGCCCAGAGCATGAAATGACATCTGGCACATGGAAGCTTTAACTAAACAGTGGAATACTAAGTAAACAGACTCTTTATCCTTCCTTTCTTGCATGAGATTAGATAAATGCAAACAAATGGGTTAGAATGCCAACCAGACAACCAACTGATGATACTGCCAGCCTGGAGGAAGCATCTTTCCTTGCCCTGCCTGGTTGGGGGGTATGATAAAGCTTGACACAAAAGACCAAATAAGCACCAGTTACTGTTAAGTTAGGAAGCTAGGACTTCTGCAACCTTCTTTTCTGCCATGAATAACCATATACCACAGGCACTCATTTTATCTTTTACAGTAATTTCTACTTCCTGTCCAAAAGGATTGATCCAGGAATCTCAAAAATCTTAAGAAAAAACTCCACTATCTAATTTCCTGCTGTACCTAATACTAAGCTGGATGGTTCTTTCTCTCATACACCTTTCTTAACTCTGCAAATCACAGAGTAACTGTAACACTGTATTATTAATAAATCCCGCTGACTGTCCTAAAATCTAGCATGCAGAGGGCCAGAGACAGAAAAAATTTCTAGAAAACCTGGAATTTCCCCATTCCATTTTTTTATTCCTGAAGTAGTCTTGAAAATTAAGATATAATTCATTTAACATAAAAATATACTCTTTTAAAGTAAATAATTCAGTGTTTTGCCCCAAGTTGTGCAACCACTGTCACTAATTCCAGAACATGCCCATTACTCCCTCCACCCCTGGAAAATCCACCCCTGTTCCTTAGCAATCATTCTCTGTTCTCCTTACCTCAACCCTGGCAACTACTAAGATACTATTTTCCAGTCTTGTTTTACATTCATGAAACAAAAACACAGAGATGAAGTCATTTGTACAGAGTTGCAAGAATCACGAAGAAAATGGGGATAGAGTACAGTAACTTTTAAGTATATAAGAACAAAGAGAAGGTGAAAGAATGTTCACTGCAGCCATGCACAGCCTACACCTGCCTGAGAGACAGCAGACCAGCAGAGTCCTCTGCCCAGCCATTCTCAGGCAGTGTCCGGCCAGGGAGAGGCACAGCAGCAGTGTGGAGTCACTGAAGAGAAACAGGTGCTGCTGGGGTGAACAGCACTAACCAGCCTTTAGGGATTTTAGGACACACATTTTTCTTTTAGCCCGGAGTTGAAATTATTGCTTATGTGCCCAGCTGCAGAGATCCCTGGGCATTTTCAGTTTGTTTATGAGTAGTTAAAGCAGTAACCATGCTAACATCACTTTGAAGTACCTACTGGTTAGTGACACCAGAGGCAGCAAGTAATTCAGGAACCTTGATTCTTTTTTTTTCACTATTCTGTCTGGATTTTCAAATAAGTAAAAGAATTAAAAGCTTAATTTAACTCTGTGTCGATTACAAATGTGTATGTACACAGGAACCATAATCCCATAGATTAAAGTCAGCAGAATCCATTTGCAAAAATAAGTAGGCACACATTTTATTTTGTATATCTTAATCGGCATTACAAAACCATTAATGCAAGAGGAGAAACTTCATCGCACAGAAAAAAAATCACCTTTTAAAGAGATCAATCTGAACGTTAACATTCTTTGTGCTCATTCAAAAATATTAAGACAGTTTAAAAAGACAAATCAAAACTAAGTATTTTATTAACTAAAATTGAGACCCTAAAACAACTAAGAGTATACTTAAATCTTGTCTTCCACCTAGCAAATTCTTGATTTGCTAGCATATAACACATACAGAAGAGCCTACTCCTGGGTGAATAAACAAATTTTCTTTTACCAAAAAAGTTATTTTGAGTTATAGAGACCTTTATGAATTATAAATAAAAATAACTGCTAAAAATGTTTATACAGACAATCAATCCATTCATAGAATTGATAACTAAATGACATAGTGAACTTTAAAGTGGAAGTTAATTGCTCACCAACTATTTCATAAAACTGTTACCAAGCGAGTAAAATTAGCTTAAAAGGTCAACTCTTAATTGTCTATAGCAAAAGAGAGCTTTGGTACCAATAAATTAGAGTTAAAGAATCAAAATATATTTTGTATCTAGCATTACAGTGTAGTTTTGGAATTAAATTGGAACTTGCCTGGGTACAAAAACATGAAAATCTCCTTCCTCTGTCACACATACTACGATAAGGAATGACGAGCCTAACCACTCTGAATTGCTGACAAAAATAAGGCACCAGCCTAAAATGTTTTTCCAAAAATATTACTAAGTCACACCCACCAAATTAGGACAAGAAGTAAATAACAAATTAATTGCTGTACTTTTAAATGTCTCGTTTCCCTTTTGATAGGAGCATCAGAGTACTAAAATAAAAATAATTCCAATAATACTTCCAGAAAATGCTCATTTTAATCCTCCCACCTGACATTGGGTTAAAAAGAACAACAAAAAATTTTAAAAGCAATGTTTAAAAATCAGTAAAATACAGAAAATTATTTTTAAAAGGAGGCAGGGCAACAGAGAGAATGGGTTAGGAGAAACTCATAAAAAGTCTCAGTATTTTTAAGTTAAATCTGGGACACACATATCACATATGGAACCCAGGCAGTTGTTTGATAAATGTTATGGCTGCTGGATAACTTACAGTAAGCATTAACATATTTTCATTTTAGGAGGCAAAAGCAAAACAAATAAACAACTGCATAGCAATTTTAATTTTCCAAATGGACACCTTAAGCAATTTTCTTAAATTTAGATTTTGCAAACTTCCTACTCTCCAATTCATCATATAAATATCTAAAATAAGTTTACTTACAAGTACTGTGGACTGATGCTTTACGCAGAGCCTGCATTTTTCATAAATCCAGCCCAAAGTGAAATAACTTAAGTTTAGGAACAGATTCAGCCTGTGGTCTCTGGATATAACATTGGTATGAAACTAGTAAAAGATACTTTAATTAAAAAAATATATTTATCTCTCAAGTAATTTAGTTTGAAAAAAGTTTATATTCTTAGTCAAAAATTACTTTTAGAGTTTAAATTTTTAAAAACAAAACTGGCTCAACAATTGTCAAAATTATATAGCTGACTACAAGAAGTAACTACAACTTTATACCCACAGAAATATACCAGTTCAGGTGAGCTCAGCTCACTTCAAAAAAAAAAAAACGTTTTTTCCCAGTGTTGGGGATCAAACCCAAGGCCTCAAGGCAAGTGTTCTTTGATCACTTAGCTATCCTCCCACCCCTCACTTAATATTTAAAATCATTTCCTTTTTCCAGCTTTACAAATGAACTGACTGTTGCTCAACTGTTCAACATTACCTATGTTAAAGTGAAGGAATTAAAAAGTTGTAGCACTTACAAAATAACTGAGTCCAATAAAGGGAGACGGTACAATCAACATTGCAAAGCTGGAAGGGAGCATCAAGATCTGACCCAGCGCCCACACACTAAGAAACCCAGGCCCACTCATGTTCAATGACTTGATCAAAGTCACACTCCTTGGGTGAGCCGGTCCTACATGCATCAGTCATTCACCTACCTACTGAAAACGCTAAAGTGCCAGGCTGCTAGGTGCTGAAAACGGGCTAGAAGGCAGTACTCACAATGGCCAAGGCAGTCTTATTTCCTTGTGATCTTACAAAGTCCCTCAGTGTCCACATCTGTGCAAGTTCACAGAAGAGTGCCATAGCCTTGGCAGAACTGGGCCCACTTTCAGCTTCACACATTCTAGTAAACACAGTTGGGTTTAATTGCAGAAAGGCCTCAACTGTGTTTACTTTACATGATTAAGCCTTCACAAAGGGAGGCACAGTATTGTTAAGAATTTCCTTCTCATACATTCATAACTTAAGGAAGTGCAATCAGAAAATGCCCTATAATAAACAAGTTCATGGAACAGCTTTAAAAATAAATCAGGGCTGTTCGAGGTATCAATGCATATAGATCAGTTAAGTCTGACGACTGAAGGCTACAAGTGTGGAATGTAAATCTCTATTTCATTCAGTCTCTGATAATAGTTTTTTGAGATTTCTACATTAAAAAGACTTTCAGCCTCACATTCAAAGTAATACTCTTTTCCAATGACACCACGTATCTATTCATGGATAGACCTAAACCCACCCTTTCCCTCAAGATCAACCTCCTTTGATTTGTATTTGATTAGGGGAAAATCAGTTTAACAAATAAAACAAAACCTAGGATTTAGGTCCCACCTTAAAAGAAATCCAAAATGCTATGTAACCATAATAGCAACAGCTACAAACGCACATGCATTTACTTGGACTTTCACATTCTTTAATAGCAAGTCTGACACTTGAGTGTTTTGTGCATCTCAATTCACAGTCAGCTATCTTTTAAGAAGTAAGAGACACACTGGCAAAGCTCTCAAAGGAAACGAGCCATAGGGAAGGCACTTTGAAGTATTGAAGAGCAGCACTCCGAGAAACCCCGTTTCGGGGTAACATTCCAAAATGAACCTCAGCTCTCTGGTGCTCTCCCAGTTGGGTGACTGCTGACAAACCACTGTCTTTACTGAGGCTCTGACTTTTCTGACGCTCTCCTTAGCTCCAGATAAAAGTGGCCTTGGGCCCCTGCTATTTCTCAAACCTCCAGATCTGATTTTTATCTAGGGCATCACAAGTTCTCATCTGCACATCAGGCCGGCCCTCAGGTGTCCGATAAGCACTAAGGCAAAGTCCTGAGTGTGGATGGAAGATGGTCCCATCATCTTTAAAATGCCAAATGATGTTCACCGGGGCAGGAGACCCATCTTTAGGACAATTCTGCATCCCTACGTAATTTTTTTGCTCAGGAACCTCCGCACACAACTCAGTCACGGAATTAAACCGTATTTCTTTTTTTGAAGTGTATTCAAAGAACTGATTGCCTCCTTGACCGTGGCATCCAAACAGTGAAAGGTTAGCCCCTGTGGGGTTGCTGTCAGGTGAATTATAATCTAAACATTCAGAAGAGATCCCCAAACTGCGAATAGCCCCGTGCCACCCTGGTCTATCCTCTGGGACGTGTAAATTAGAAAACACGTTTTTCAAATACCAGTCGAAGCTTTTGCATTTCAGCCGTTCTCGTAATAATTTCCTTTCAGAAATATCACCATAAGCTTCTTTCCGCGCTGGAGGGTTTCGATTGTAGAAATGCTCCTTGTACTCATCCATCCACACTTCTGCCGCCCGAGCAGTATTCTGTAGGAAATTGGGGCGAGCGTAGGGCGCCCGCTTAGGGAACACGTGGCCCACGTGAGAACACGGGTGGATCTCCAATTTGCCACCGCACTGCCACACCCTAAAAGACAGCTCGAGGTTTTCACCTCCCCACACTTCCATGCCCGTGTCGTAGGTCCCCAAGTACTCAAAGTATTTCTTGCTGACGGCGAACAGCCCTCCAGCCATGGTGGGTGACCTGATGGGGTCAATCCTTGAGGTCCGCCTGTCCCTTTCGTGTTTGGGCACAGAATGCCACTGGAACGTTAACCGCCAGTCAAACCCCCCAATCATTGGCTCCCCTGTTTGCATATAGAACTCAAAAGTATTCCAATCAATGGTGTCTATCACAGGACAAATGACTGTTGTCTCATCCCTGCCAATCCTTTCCAGGAGCGGTTCCAGCCAGCCCGAGTTACACTCACAGTGACAATCCAGGAAGGTGAGGACATCGCCAGTGGCAAAAGTGGCTCCGATGAGGCGGGCCCGGACCAGGCCCTCTCGCTTATTGGTTCTGATCAAGCGGACTCGATCCAGATTGCTGATGTAAGTTTCCAGTTGTGTCTTCAGATACACTCTGTCGCTCAAGTCATCCACCAAGATGATCTCCTTCAACAGGACAGCGGGGGAAGTTTCCAGGACGCTATGAATGGTGCGCAGCAAGGTGGACCAGGCTTCGTTGTAGAAAGCGATGATGACGGAGGTGGTGGGAAGCCTCCGGTAGTTGTACTTCTTGGATTTACACTCATACATTCTTTTGTCCTCTATGTGGCGGTGCAGGGAAATCCTGTCACTGAGGTAGATGTTGATGGCATACCTCTCGATGAGTTCCTCTTGCTGCTTCAACTCCCCCTCGCCGAGCTGGAGTTTGCTGGCCTGGCCCCACTCGCCCAGCGCGCGGGCATCGGCGGGGGGCTTCTGGTAGAGCGGTCGGGACAAATCCTCCTCCCTCTTCTGAAGGGTGGCGAGGCTCCTGGAGCCCCGCGCCTGAGCGCGGCCGCCCTCCGGGGCGCCGTGGAAGGCGGACACCGAGATCTCCACCAGCACGTACGCCGCGGAGAGCAGCGCCAGTAGCGCGCAGCTCCGGCCCGCCCAGGTCCACCTCGCGGCCGTGCGGACCCTCATGGCGCCCCGGGCCGCGCAGCTCCGCTCTGCCCACTTCCTCTCCCGCTCGGGCAACTTTTCCCCAACTCCGCGCCCCGCCCCGTCCGCCCCGCGCTCCCGAGGCGCCGGCCGCCCGACCGCTAGGGGGCGCGGCCAGGACCGAGGACGCTGTGAGTGGCCGGGCGAGCGCGTCGCGCCGCGCCGCGCCGCGCGGCGGGGAGACGGCGCGGGACTCACCGAGGTGCCGGCCGTGCGGGCTGAAGTCCACGGCGGTGACGGCGGCCTTGTGGCCTTTGAAGCAGCGCTCCAGGGCGGGGTCCTCCTGCGGGGAGAGCGGTCAGGGTCGCGGGCGGCCCCCGCCTGTCCCGGCCCAGTCCCCAGCCCGCCCGGGCCCGCCCGGCGCGGCTCCCTGGAAACCGCCCCGTCCCGGGCGACTCCGACGCGGGCGCCTCACGGAACCGCGGGAGACCCGCGGTGCAGCCCGGAGCTGGGCGCAGAGGCTAAGCGAGCGGCGCCAGGTCTCTCCCAGAGCCCGCACGCCCTGACCCGGCCCCGCGGGAGCCGCAAGGCAGGGCCCCGCCAGTGCGTCCTCACCCGGGCGGAGGCCATGCAGGAGCGGCGCCGTCGGGGAAGGGGACGGGAAGGGGACGGGTAGGGAAGGGGGGGACTGTGCAGCGCCCGGAACCGTCCGTCCGGAGCCGCGGCACCTGCCGGTCTGTAACAACGGCGGGCCAGTCAAACCCCGCGCCCCAAGGCGTGGCCAGCCGAGCTCCGAGACGCCACCCGCGCGCGCTGTGGGGAGTTGGCTTCTGCCCGCAGGTATGCGGGAACCTCCCAGCCAGGGACGGCCACACTCCGAAGCCTGTGTTTCCTAACGCTAAGGTTCCCTTCAGTGTCACTCCAGAAAAGGGACAGTAAGCAGGTCAGTCGGGAGGGTGTTGTGAGCTTGCGATCGATGCACTCGGACTTCTGCTACACTTTAAGGAGACCGCGCCCACGTGTATCCGGCGAACTGGTGGCGAACCTTCGGCACGCGTGCCGCGGCGGGCTGTTTACATCATTGAAGGTTCGAAGAGGTTCGGCAGCGCTGCGAACCTTTCTTGAGATTGAAGAAGGAGCTTTAGTCTAAAAGGGAAAGCTGTTACTATTAGTTGTTGTTACAGTCAAAGGAACTAATCTCTGGAAGGCAGATTTGAATGTGTGGAGCCATTGTTTCCCACAGGCTGCCCCCTGCGGGATGGATGAATATGGTACTCACATGTGCGTGCATTTCAGGTTTTTCTGCTGTGGGTTCCTACTCAGAAGTATGTGTTTAAGTTTCCGGGCCACACAGTAACTAACCATTCTTGCTGTAGGCTTCCTTACACATAGTATCATTTGTGCTCCAGCAACAATGACATTGGCGGAGTTACGAAATGCTATCGGTGTTCACCCACTATAAACTTCGTTCTTAGATATAATCTTAGCGGCTATGCTGACATAGCTCTTCCAAGTCCGTATCCTTTTTTGTTTTTAATGCAGCCTCAAAGTATTAAAAGAAGCATGTGTCCTTCATTCTTTGAGGTAGAGTTGAAAAAATTATATGAAGATTTCTGGTAGTGGGGCATGGTGACATGCACCTGTAATCCCAGCACTTGGGCGGCTGAGACAGGAAGATTGTCCTGAGTTTAAGGCCAGTTTGCTCCATAGTGAATTCAAAACTAGCCGGAACTACATAGCAAGACCCTGTTTCAGAAAAAAAAAAAAAAATTCCTGGTAGCAATATGGCATAGTAGACTACTGTCACGGTTTGTGTCTAGATGCGCCCCCCCAATCCCCACGCAGTCATAGGGGTGGGCTTCTAGAGTTTGTGATTGATTCATGGTCCAATACTAGTGTTACGGGTGTGAGTGCTATACCCGACCTGGGATGGGTAAGCTGCACACAATATAAGGGAGGAAAAGAGCTGGCTCTTTCTTCTTTGCTCTTGTTGCTTCTGCTGTTTTCCAACCCCATGAACTGTTACCCTGTGCCTTGTGCCACTCCACCTTGGAGCTAGCCAAGTATGGACTGAAACTTCCATAAACTGTGAGCTAAATAAACCTTTCCCTCTTTAATTTTGGGTCTTGGGTATTTTGTCTCAGCAACCAGAACAAAGTAACTAACACAACCGCAACCGCATCTAGTAGGATACATGTTCTAGGCAGATAAAAGGTATTATATGCTGTAATTACAGGTTCCCTGCTTAATTTACAGCCACTGAGTTCAGTTTTAATGACTGCTATACAGAGCAATCAAACAGGTAGGAAGTGGCTTTAGATTGCAATGTAGTATTTAGTTAAAGCACATTTGTTAAATATTTTCTGCGTGTCTGGCCTTGAGGGATACAAAAGATGACCTAAGTATTTTCTCTGCCCTCCAGAACTCAGCAGTCTGGGTTGATGAGTCCAAGTCGCACGTCAGTACATGCGGTGCTGATGTAGGGGCTTAATTCTCAGAGCTGATTCAACACAGGGATTTAGGCTCCTGCAGATGTGAGAAAGCTCTTAAATGATTGCTATGGGAGTCTCCGCTATGTGTGTTAAGAACTATTGCTCTACTCTATGATTAGAGGTGATGTGTTAAGATGATTAATATGAGGGTGAGGGAATGTAGCTCAGTGATAGGGCGCCCACTTAGCATTCCCCAGGCCCTGGGCTGCATCCCCTCTATCAAAAATAAAATGAGTACCTGCAACCTGTCACCAAACTGTACCAGGAGGTTGAGTTTTGCTACTTATTCCTGGTCCAGGTATTACTTTTTTTTCCCCTAAGGTCTGGCTTGCTTAAAAAATAATGCTGAATTCTAGTGGGAATGTAAAATGGGGTAACACTGTGGAAAACCATTTGATAGTTCCTCTAAATTTTAAATACAGAATTACTTGTGATCCAACCATTCCACTGCCAGGTGTAGCTACAAGTATTGAAAGCAGGAACTCAAATGGATCCTTGGACACCAATGTCTATAACATTGTTATATAGTGAAGAGGGTGAAACAACCAAATTTCCAATGGACGAATGGGCAAATGAACTGTTATGTACATAAAAGGAACTATTCTGTCATAAAAAGAATGAAAGTGTGATATGTGCTAGTACATAGATGAAGCTTGAAGAGGTGTTCAGTGTAAGCCACACGTAAAGGGACACATTTGGCATGATTCCATTTATTTAAGGTTCCTAGAATAGGTGGCTTCAGAGACAAAACAGAGTAGAGCTTACTAGGGATGAGGAGAAAAGGGAATGGAGAATTACTGTTTACTGAGTTTCTATTTGAGATGATGGAGTTTTAGAAATAGATACATTTTGAATGTACTTAATGCCAGTGAATTGTACAGTTAAAATCATTAAACATCAAATTTTATTTCATGTATGTTCTTCCACAATAAAAAGTACAGTAATGTCAGAAACTGAGGAGGAATCATTAAAACCTCAGATCTCTCATGCTATGAGGTGTGTAAGAGTGGACACTGCAAGTTAAGAGGAAAAGGAAGAAAAAGATGTAGAAACCACCTGAAAGGAAAATTTAAGTTTAGATTTTTCTGAGTTTTTTTAAAAAGTTTTACTCCCCCCACCCAAGGATTGAAAAATACATCTTTTAAAGATAGTCAAGCCAGGAAGACAAGAGGCAGAGTAGGTTATAAAGGAACAGGGATGTGCGTGAGACTCCTGTCCACTGTAGATACTCAACAGCTATTCATCAAGTCCTTGCTGTGTTGCATATCAGCTACCACAGTAATACTGTGTAACAAGCAGCCCTAAGATCTTACTGGTGTAGCACAATAAACAGTTTAGAGAGGAAGGGAGAGGGAAGGAGGGAAGGGAAAGAGAGAAAGGGAGAGGAAATAAAATGAAAGAAGAAAAGGTGGAAACCAGACACACACACACACACAGCCCTGCATTTTTCAGTAGATGAGGGGAAATTACCAATCCTGTCACCACCTAAAATTGATCTTAAAGTGTCATATACCCATGATGTGTTCACGGCATGCTAGGTCCCTTACACAGTTTGAAATCTAATACTCAGTAATCTTACTAGAAAGGCACTGTGATTACTGTTTCCATGTACAGCTGAGAAAGTTGATGCACAGGCATTAAGGTACTTGTCCAAGGGACACAGATTAAGTGGCAGCGCTGAAATTCTTATACTCAGCTTTCCACCCCAGAATCTATTCTTCATCGCTAAGTCACCAAAGCTTTCTTTAGTTTTCAAAACTAAGATTATCTCCATTACTTTCATTAGTTACTCAGAAGTTTGCCTCTTCCGGTTCTTCTCCACACTGATTTTGTTCTTTTCTGCCTTCACCTGCGCAGACAATAATAGCTCAGCAGCGAACGCTTAGAAACGTGTCCACAAGTAAGGAAATAACTTTCTAACATCAAACCCACTTGAGTTCCTGCAATCTCATTTACGACTGTGGTTATTTTGTTTTCCTCAGATTGCAAACTTATTAATATGGTCATAGCCACAGCCGGGATCAATGTTTAGAAACTTGCAGGGTATCCTGGGAAGCCACTCATGAGGGGGAACACATGGATCCTCCATCAGTCCTTTCCAAGTCTCCCTCAAACTGGAAATTGAATTTGTCCACCGGACCCCCTCTGTAGTTTTTAGTTCTGATCGTGACAGTTTATCTTCAAATTTGGAAATTCAGACATAGCCAAGAAGTGCCACCTGCTGTTCATGTCACTGCATGGCACATAGATGAAACCCTGCAGCCTGCTCACAGGCAGAGGGGCGCTCCCCTTAATACACAGGCAGCTGCTCCAAGATACAGGCGAGCACTCAGAAAGGAAAAGCACAAAATCACTGACAAATCACTAACACATTAAAATGTTTGAAGACTAAGAGTGATTTAATTCAACATTCATTCTCTCAAATCCTATCAACTACATCCTCATGGTACAATTTTTTAAAATCTATTTTTCTCCCCTCATGCTTTCTGCCACTCTTCAGGCTTCCCTTCTGTCTCCCAGAGTATTTTTGTCATCCTTAATTGCTTTCTGACTTTAAGACTCTCCCTGCTTGACTACCCTGCTTAGTGTCAGCCAAAGACATAAAAATCATCAGGAGAGCCTGCTAAAAGAGCAGATTCTTGGGCTTCATCCCACAGGTCCTTATTTAGAAAGTCTAGTGCTGATACTAGAAACCTGTCTGTTTTAAACAGGCTTTCTAGATGATTACCAGATGCATCAGTATTTTCAAACCACTGGGCATCGCATGCCACAGACCTTGAAAATGCACTTAAAGTACACTTTAAAGAAATGCCTCAAACTGAGCCCTGTCTTATGGTCAAACCACACATCTCCCCTGGGTCAGTCCTCAGTTATCCACACCCAACGCTGTCTCACCTCTCATTTCTGACAAAATACCCAACACCTACAACCTGAAGGAGGAGAGGTTTATTTTGACTTAACGGTTTTTGATCATTGGCTTGCTTCGAGGCGGGGCCCAGCAGAAGAAAGTGGCTCCCATCTTGGCAGCCAGGAAACAGAGAGAGAAGGGGAGGCACCAGGGAGGGAGACCAGGCCCCGCTCTCACAGTGCACATGGCTGGGGAGCCACCGGCAGGTGCATCAGCTGCCAAGTGTCCAGCTTATGATCCAGGCAGCTTCCAAAGCCTCATCTCCGAGCAAGAGACTCTTGTCAGAGACACTAAAGACTTAACCTTAGCACACATTTTGGAGGCTTTTTTTTTGTGGTTACCTCTTCTAGTCTCTTGCCACGCCTTTTATACAGAGAAACCTACCTCAGGACCCAGAAAGATATGTTTATGTGAAAATACTGTGAACTCACAGACACTTACAATGACATAACTAATCTCTTTGGGCTCCCGGAATGTGTTGCTTGGGGTTCTACTTGGCTGTATTTTAGAACACTGCATTCCACCTATATTATGCTTATGTGTCTACCAGCCCTCGCTGTAAGGAGAGGCTGATAAAGACAAGAACTAGTATCATTCTGCAGCACCACAATCCCTGACTAATAGGAGAGGCGCTAATCATGCTCTGTGTTTCCTGAGGACCTACAGTGCCAACTCTGTATTCAGTGAAAAGATCCACAAAAGAAATAGAAAACATGAGCGTTCACAAATAGTTCAAAATCTAATTGAGTCTTGAGATGAACCACATGAAATAGTGAAACCAGTCATGATAAAACATAGGTTATGTAAAGCAGTAAGTCCATAGTAACCATAGAAATGGTCCAAATATCGGTATAGTAACCATACTGTTGTGTTTCTGTAGTGTCAGATATAACTAAGCTACTCTACTGGGCTCTGGAGGTGTCCACAGGAAGGCCTTTCATAGAAGAAGGCCGTTGAGTATGATTTTTTAAAGTGATGGATCGTAAGCATGCTAGGCATGAGCTACATCCCCAACCCTAGATGTGTGTGTGTGTGTGTGTGTGTGTGTGTGTGTGTGTGTGTTAATAAAAAAATGGTAGCATTAGTGGTTACTTGGGACTAGAGAAGGAAGGAAGGAAGGAAAGAAGGAAGGAAGGAAGAGAGAGAGGAAGGAGTGATTACTAATGAGAAAGAGGCTCATTTTGGAGGTGGTAAAATATTTCAGAATTAGAGTTAGCATTAGTGATAATGTTACAATTTGACGAGTGTACTATATACTATTGTGGTAGTGGGTTTTAGACTCTCTTAAAGGACGTGTCAGAGCATAGATCTCTGGGTTCCTCCCAGAGTTTCTGCTTTGGCAGGTCTGGAATGGTTCCAATGATTTGTTCCTAGTAGTGACGGGCATTCTCCTGGTGAACCAAGAGCACAGAATGGTGCTTCCCAGGGGCCGAGGGAGAGGGAAAGAATTATCATTTAATGCATATGGAGTTTCAGTTTGTCAAGAGGAAAAAGTTCTGCTGTGGCTGGGTGGTGGTGATGGTTAGAAAACAGTGCAGGTGTATTTAGTGTTTCTGTACTCACAAAAATGGATAAATGGTAAATGTTGTGTAATATATATTTTACTATCATTAAGAAATAGGGAGAGGTGTGGAAAGGGAAAAAATAATCCATGAATAAAGGTGGTACTCATGGCATAAATTTCAGAATCATAGAGGCTCCTATGGGAATGAAGGATTCTGGAGTTTTTAGAGCTGTGATAGCAGGGATATAATGAAAGATAGATATTTGTGCAGATGTGAAAAACTAAAATGAAGGAAGGACCAGAAAAACTGTGATGCTATTGTTGGCACAGAACCAACAGTACCTGTTGGCAAATATCCTACCTACCCTGAAAACTCCATTTCTAAAGTCTGTATTGTGGTTTAATTTTTAATACTTTAAAAAAAGCTGAAAGAGAAACTGGGAAAATAAGGAAGGGAAAAACTCTCCCCTCAAAATATATATATGATAGTCAAGATAGTTATGCCACTAATTTCTCTTAATTCATTGAAAATAAAGGTTTGTGCTAATATTGTTTGGACAATTAGATGCCTTTATCTTATACTCTGAGTAACTAATTGAAAGAGGACAATATACAATGTGTTCATCATTATTACTCTCCTATTTTTTTTGAAATTTTGGATTTTTTTTCTCTTTAAAATAAACATTTCAAGCCGGGAATGGTGGCTAATGCCTGTAATCCCAGCACTCGAGAGGCTGAGGCAAGAGGATTGCTGTGAGTTCAAGGCCAGCCTGAACTGCATAGCCAGACCCTGTCCCAAAAAAGATTACAAAAAAAAAAATCTTTAAAAAAGCAGTCATTTTTTCTGTCTCAGCATAAGTAAAATTCTGATAACCACAGTGGACCTGGCCAGTTCCACCGACTTTGACAATCACAGTCAGTTTCCACTTACAATATTTTCTTCCTTTCTTGCCTAGCGATCCTGCCTCTGTCCCTTTCCATGTGAGTCAGGCCTTTATTTACTGGCAGGTCTGCTGATGTCAAAGGATCACCGGGACTTTCCAAGTGACTGCACGAAAGAGATGGGTGAAGCTGGCAGGTCCTGGCTGCAGTGTCACCGCTCCGCAAAGAGACCCCAGGCCCCTAGTTCCCGTGGCTCCCCGTCCCCACCACATCCCGCCCCATTCCATTGCCCTGTTCCGCTTCCTTTACAGCCCTGGCTGTGCCCTCTGGCTTCCGGTTCTTCACCATCTTTACCTGACACTTCTTTCCCATCACTTAGAGTCCCCTTCCTCTTACTCTCTCGCACATTACACTTCCTTTTAGTTTTTCCTCTCCCAACTAAAAAGTGAGCCAATCATTTGGAGCGCTTTCACCCAGGATGCACACATGAAATGCAAACCAAAACCATCACAAGATGCTCCTTTACCCCCACTCGCACAGCTATGCACAGAAGGACGGATAACACATAACAAGTGTTGGAGTGGATGTGGCGAAGCTGGAGTCCTGGGAAGCTGCTGAGGAGATGTAGAATGGTACAGCTACTTTATAGCTCAGGCGTGCAGATGTGGGGCTTTATGGTCATTATATGCTTGGCATTTTGGAGAAGAGTTTGAAAGTTCACATACAAGTTTTCTTCAGCCATTAAAATGTTCAAACATTTTTTAAGAAATAGCGTCACCATATAAAACAATTCCACTCCTAGGTATAAGATGTTCCACTCGGCCCAATTACTCTTGGTAATTGAATACATGTGTCCACAGCAAAACACAGGCACAAATGTTCATAGTATCAGCCCAGTAGCAAAAAAAAAAAAAAAAAAAAAAAAGGGAAACAACTTAAATGTTGATGAGCTGATTAATGCATAAACAAAATGTGATGCATCTGTACAGTGAAAAATTATCTGAAAACACAAAAGTGGAAAATCCTGATTCATGCTACAATGCACATGAAACTTGGAAACATTATAGTAAGTAAACAAGCTGGACATAATGTGTGATTTCAGCCCAGGTGAGCTGCCCAGAATGGGAAATTCATAGAGGCAAAGCAGAATAGTGGTTGGCAGGAACTGGGAGAAGGAAAGGGTGGGGAGTGACTACCAGTGAGAAAGGGGCTTCTGCCTGGGTGATAGAAATGTTCTGAGACTCAATAGCAGTGATACAGATCCACAGCACTAGTGGAGGCGGAGGAAGCTTTAAGAGCATGGACCTAGGGGGACATCTTCAGGCACTGGGGCAGGGGTGCCTCAGAGGGACCCTTACCTCCTCTCTCTTGTTCTGGGCCCTGAGATGAGCTGATTGCTCCATCACACGTCCCTGTGATAATGTGCTGCCTTGTCACACACCCAGAAGCAACAGGACCCATTGGTCATGGACCGGGACCTCCACAACTGTCAGCCAAACTGAACCTGTTTTCTTTATAAGTGGATTATTTCAAGTATTTGTTATAGTATCAGAAAGATGACTGTCTCAGTCACCTTCCTTATTCACTGGGACAAAATACCTGACTCCTGCGATTTAAAGGAGGAGAGAGAAAGGTCTATTTTGCCTCTGTTTGGGGACTCAGTTATGGAAATGGCACTGTGCAAGGGCCTAGGTGGAGGAGGCTGCTCACATCATGGTGACCAGGAAGTAGCGAGTCAAGAGAGAAGCCTGGGAAAGGAGACCAACTCTGCCTGGTCATCTCTCAGTGACCTGCCTCTTCTGATCAGCCCACGCACCCCTCCCTTAACAGCAGGTCAGTTATCATGACCCCATGATTCAGCCAAGAGAGGATGCTCAAGAAGAAGGGGAAGACCCAGAACTCAAGAGAACAGCAGCCATCCCTGGGGAAGGCGAAGATGGAAGCTCCCAAGACAGCAGCGGAAGCTTCTCTGGAGAAAGCCCAAAAGAAAATCCACAGCAAGGGTGCTCTCCCCAGGGAAATCAGCGTGAACTCCTCCCTTCCTGTTCCCCTTTTATACCACTTCAACAACAGTCTTCCACACCCAAACCAGGTGATTTAATTCAGCTGGGTGTTGGCATAGATGCTGACAATTAGTCAGTTAACCACCACAGCACCCAAACTTCTAGATTTCAGGCGAGAAACCTATAAACCTTCATTTTTTATGAATCACTCAGTGTGTGGTAACTGTTAAAGTAACCAAAAGTGGACTAAGATATCCATTAGCTGCTAGAATAATGTCTGGTATATAGTAGGTACCCAAAACAGATTTATAACTTAATGAAACAATGAAAGAGAAAGAGATCCTATTGTTTAAAAGGATTTGGAAGGGTTTTTGGTTGGTTGGTTGGTTGGTTGGTTGGTTTGGTTTCTTAATTCAGTTTGAGCAACATATTGCAATAGAGTTGTGATTTTAGTAAAAGAAAACTAGATTCGTTTAAAAGTTATTTCTTCTAGATAAGAAGAAAATTCTTCAGATCCTTCCTGGGTCCGGGGACCCACTTCCCTCCTTCTTCCTCACATTGTTATATTCCAGTGTCTGGATAGCAACTCTCAGAGAGGCTGTTTCTCTGCGGCTCTGCACTCTGCCATCTTTGTGGGAGTTCCAAATCTAATTCTTCCTAATGTAATTTAGCAACATATTTTAAATGTAATTTAGCAACATATTTTAAACTACAGGTTTCCTCTGTCGTTAATGACCATATAGCAGGATGATTATTATTGTATTCATATCCTTGAGAAAAAAAAGACCTCCCAAAACTTTTATTTTATTCTGTAGCTATAGGCACTTAGTAGCCCACAGATAAGTGGGTTTTTTTTGCCACTTAAGTTTTCAAACCTTAAAAAGTATTTAAATAAAGATGAGCCAAGTTTTCAATTGGATTTAATCCACATCCCTCTGTTATTGTTGAACATAGCCTGTTTCACAAATTTCAATGATTTTTCTGGCTCTTTGTGTTAGTCATGATGGTCTAAGTATGCTGCTGTAACAATCAAGCCTATGATTTCCGTAGCTTAAACCAAGAAAGTGTTTCTTGCGCATATTGCACCTCTATTAGAACTTGGTAGGGATTCAGCTTCTGTGTCTTTCTCTTCCACTCTCCAGGAAATAGAAGGTCAAGGGAGACAGTAGCAGGATCATTTTGGAGCCTGGAGTAGATGGTGCCCCTGGAGGGTTAGTAAGGTTTTGTTTCTGATGAAAGTCTCATGTCTGGTAGAGAAGTATAACTCTCCTAAGAGAAAACAGTGAAAAGTTATGTAGTCTAGCTCAGGTTTGGAGGAATTTATATTCAATGTAAAAAATGCATTTTATTAATTTGACAATATCATTACTTTTCTCATAAGAAAATTTAGAAATGGGTGTGTCAGTTTCCCACCATTTTTGTACCCAAATTTCCTGAAGATTAGTAACACTCAAACCTTTGATTCTCAGTTGAGAACACTCACCCTTAGCTGAGGCAAGAGATAAGTCTTAGTCTTTGTTTTATTTTGGAGGATGGAAATTGAAGGTGGCAAAGAGAGGCTTAAAGCTTTGGGGTTTTTTGTTTGCTTGCTTGCTTATTTGTTTGTAAATAAAGGTCCCACAGATGATTCTGGCATTCCACTGCAAAGTGTTATGTCCTTGTTCCTGTAGCTATACAGATTACTGGCTTAGAGTTTCACTCTTTCCCAAGAATAGAGTCAGATAAACAACCAAAGATCAAAATTAAAACATTAGGACCAAACCAGGAACAATTCAGAAGGGACCCAGGTATGTTCACTAACACACTAGTGCATTTTCCAGATGAAGATCAAAGGCCAGCACTGAGGTATCATGGTCTCCCCAGTCCAGAGTCCAGTAAGGAGAGGGACCGCAGGAAGGAACAGAAGAAGCTGTTTGGTGAACGAGTTAGTGAGGCAGCTGCCTTGGTATCATGGAGACAAAGTGGAAAAACAGTTTTTACAAGGTATCTCTCAGCTGAGTCAGCATAGCCCTTGGCATGGTACTGATACACTGGAGAATACAGACTTTACCTTCTGGTTGTTGTGAACTATGAAATTTAATTGGGTAATTGAAATCAGTGGTGATTTTTGTTTTGTCTTGTTTTGTTTTTTGGTATCAGGGATTGAACTCATGACCTTGTACTTACCAGACAAGTGCTTGAACCGCTGAGCTAAATCCCAGGTCCCAAATCAGTGGTGCTTAAGCAGTGACAATTCTGTACTCCCACACCGAGGGGACATGAGGCAGTGTATCACCATGGGAAGTATGGGTGCTCCCAGCACCTGGCTGATAGATCAAATATGCTGCCAAAGACACTACAAATGAGGTTGCAGCAGAGGATGAGAAACTGCCTTAGAGGAACACCCTCAGCAAGAGGTCTGGCATTTGTTAAATGCTCTATAAATGTTGATTCACTGTGGGTTGATCCCCTAATGTCCATAAAATGTTAATTAATTGGCAGGTCCCTAAACTTGCCATATATTACCAAGTTTTTCCATTATGAGACATATTTATTACTAGCTTTTAAAAAGTTAAGAAAAAGAATAAAGCTAGAAAAAGAAACATACTTAAACCAGATGACAAAAAGCTTTTTTTTTTTTTTTTAGGTGTAAGAGATTGAACCCAAGGCTTCATGTGTGCTAGATAAATGATCTGTTACTGAGCTATATGCTCAGCCTCAGGATATTTTTGAATTGATGTTATTCTTTTCCACTGATTACTCTTACTCTGATATCTAAACAAATAGACATCCAAATTATTCATCGTAATTGTGTTTGGTAAAATAGATCAAAACGAAAGGTTTCTTTCAAGCCAACTGAAAAATTAACTTTTTTAGTTTCTTGAATTGTCACAAGATGTGATTATTTAAGTATTTTTCTCAGAAAAAGCTATTATCAGGTCAACCTACCAGTTGATGGAATCTTTTGACTTTTAGTTTGGGTTTCACAATGATATTATCCATGCTGGTCTTGGGCTCCTGGACGTAAGGTGACCCTTCTGCCTCAGCTTCGTAAGTGATGGAACTACAGGTATGTGCTGCTGACATTTTAAATTCCTCAAAAAGCAGCATCCTGTATACTCTTCTAAGCTTCTACACTCCCGTTTTCTTCATTAGATCAGGAATTTTTGTAAGTACTGTCTAGGGATATGAAAATGTAGCCTACTCATACATTACCTGATTTAGTATCACCGGTTACATAACCATTAATTTACTTTTCTTCTCCTGCTACTGACTAATACGGCTGTCAGATTTGCTAATCTTTTCCAGTGATGAATATTCAGAGGTGAAAATCAAGCTTTGGTAGAAACCTTAGGGAGTCACCATTTCAATTCCCTCTTTTGAGAGACGGGGAAACGGAAGAGCTGGAGGCCCACTGACTTGCCCAACTCTATTCACAGAGACAGATCTAAGCCTTCAAGTGGAGGATGTAGAATTTCAGTTCAGGGTGGTCTTCAAATAACCACAAATGGCACTCCTTTCAAACGGTGCTCAGTAAAGGAGGTTGTTGCTTTTATTCATGTTGTGAACCTAGTGATATTCTCCATGGAATATAATTTTAGCCTTTGGGATCTGTCAATGTATTCATTCCACAAATGGACCAGGCAGTATATTAGGCATTGTACGTATAAGAAATAAGAATAAGAAATGTAGAGAACTCTTTTGTTATGTCCCAGTGCATAACAAAAATTAATAGGAAGGTGTTCCCAGGCACAGCAGTGGTCTCCAACAATTTTGGCATCAGGAATGAGTTTCATAGAAGACCATTCGTTCCATAGACTCAGGGGTAAGAGAAGGATGGTTTTGGGATGAGTTGAGCACATTACATTTATTCTTATTTGTATTTCTATCATTATTAAATTGTAAAATATCATAATTATGCTCAAATGAAGGTTGATTTCTGATTTAAAGCCCACCACCCGATGCAGCAATACCACTGAAATATATCAACTCACTGTCCACCATAAAGCCTGACACCAGAGGCAGCTTAGTGGTTGCTTTCTATTCACTGATAGAGTTTTGATCTACATCTGAAACCAGCTGGTTTATTATAGTCTAAATGCAATCAAACCTTTCTGCTAATGTCAGTCTGTATTTGCAGCTACTCCTCAGTGCTAGCATCATTGCCTTAGCTCCCCACCATTAGGTTCTTAGAAGGAGCAAGCAGCCTAGATCCCTCTTGTGTGCAGTTCACAGTAGCATTCATACTCCAATGGGAATCTAATGCTGCCACTAACCTGACAGGAGGCAGAGCTCAGGCAGTAATGTGAGTGGTGGGGAACAGCCTGCCAATCACTTCCCGCTATGTGGCTTGGTTCCTAACAGAGGTCTTCCAGGCATTGGGTACCCTTACAATGTAGGATGCTGCATGAATTATACTGAACATATTATATTGCTGCTACTAATAGTAATAAAATCTCCATCTTGCATTAATATTTGCTAAATCCAGCAACTCTGGCTGGGTTCAAACTGGAAAGTACATTCTTTAAAGAGGATAGTGGCTATTCAATTGCAGGAATATTTAGATGAAACTATAGCCCCAGTGTTAGCTAATTATTGAAATCATGATGAGAAGCTGTAAATATGGAACTTTGCTTAAGAATTTGCTTAAATTTTGAAAGTTGTACACTGATTTGGAAAAATGTTTAAACTACATGAGCCTTGAAGAATTAGGAATCATATGTGAGCTTCAAAATAAGACACCTGTTTCTCACCCAAATGAAGAAACATTTGAAATACCCAGATTGTAGTCAGGTTAGGATCAACATAGCAGCTTTGACCTCAACATTGTAACCACAAAGGATCTGACTTAAGTGAACAACCAGATTGCATTGCTGATAGGCCCTGTACTGAAACTGAACTCCCCTTGCCAATCCAGCCCTTCACCCCAGCAAAACAGAGGCTACCCTTCAGCCAGCAGAGCAAAGTAGATATTCCTTGTTTGGAAAGAGAGCAAGATGCTGTGTGTGTGGGTAATCCAAGCTCCTAGGCGTCTGTTCTCTTTATTAGATCAGGAATTTTTATATACTGCTTCAAGATACGAAAATGTAACCTGTTCATATATTACCTGATTTATTATCCCCAGTTACATAATCATTAATTGACTTTTTTTTCTCCTGCTACTAACTCTTCAGACAACTCTGTACTGTGGAGCACAAAGAAAGTAAAGGAGTGGCAAGGACTTACTCCGGCTAAGTCTCTCCCTGTGGAAGCCTGAACCAGATAATAGGTGCCCCCTCCCCACTCCAACTACTTGGATTTGGTCCATGAATCTCCAGTTGTGTTCACTTGCCTCAGCCCTGACTTTCAATGTAAACATTGGTAGAGGGATTGATGTAAGGCATTAGATGCATTGATGTGCTACCAGTCCTTCGAGGGGTAACTCAGTGTAGACCCAGGTGTACAGCAGAGAATTCTACCAGGAGTAAGGTTGGGACATGAATGAAGATTTTCCTGCCCTGCTGTCTCAATTTATGCTGAGGTCTCAAGACAATAAATGGTCACCAATCCAAAAATGGGCATCTGAGATGAACAGACATTTCTCAGATAAAGCAGTACAACAGCAAATAAATATATGCAAAAATGTTCAACATCACTGGACATTTGAGAAATGCAAATTAAAAGAACACAGATCCCCTGTCACTCCAGAAAGAATGGCTATCATCAGTAAGTCAACCAATAACAAATGGTGTAGGAAAAAAGGAACCCTTTTGGATTGTTGGTGGGAGTCTAAATTGGTACGACCACTACAAAAATCAGTAGGGAAATTCCTAAAAAAAAAAAACCCCAAAAAACCTAAAACTAGACATTCTATTTGACTCAGCTATGTGCTTTCTAGGTATCTTCCCCAGGGAGTTAAAAGCATCACTGGAGTGATATATGCATACTCATGTTTATAACAGCACAATTTATAATGGAAAAATCTAGGAAACAGCTCATATGTCTGTCAACAGATGAGTGAACAACAAAAAAATGTATTTATATACAATAGAGTACTACTCTGCCATAAAAAAGATAGAGGAATCATTTTTAGGTACATGGATGCAACCTCGAGACCATAATTTCAAATGAAATGAATCAGACACACCAGTTTAAATATCACATTGTTCCTCTTGTCTGAGAAACCCAAGGGGTAAACAAAGGCCTAAATGGAGGATGGATATTAGCAAGCAGGAAAAATGCGTTCACATGGGAAGGGGAGAAAAGGGGACGGGAGGCAGAAGGGAGGGAAGAGGAAAAGGATTTCAACGGGAGAAGGAAGGAAAAACAGTAGAAACGGCTTTTGGAGTTGGGGAGAGGAAGAAGGATTGAAGGGTTGGGGGGAGAACAGGGAAAAAAAGAATGAAAATCTGTCGTGCGCACGTAGAAATGTCCTGTGATGAATGTGATCATTACGTGTGGCAAACACGTACTCATAGAAATAAGTGACTCAAAGTAAATACATAAATAGGCAGTCGCTTCTCCAGTTCTAAAGGAGGACATTTTATTGCCAGCAAAAGCACAGAGAGACCTCTCCCCCCACCATTTACATCTCACAGAGATTTCATCCAGGGAGGGGGTAAAAGTAGCCCTTTGGGAGAGTTTGGGCGGAAGAAGAAAATAATTAAAGTGCTTTTAAAATTGCACCCTGTGAATGCTGCTTTCTCATTAACCGAAAATGTGACATGTGTTTTTAGTTGGAGTAGCTGAAATAAACCATCTCGTGTGCGTTGGCATTACAGTTTCGGGCCCAATTTGACCAAGACTACAAGTGTGTTTCCCAGTTCCGTCCTTGCCGGTTTCTTCCTCTGACCCGCAGCATTCTTGGCCACAAGGTCCTGCCAGGAGGTGCAGCCCTGTACTCCCCACTCTGGTCTGCACAGGCCAGTATCAGCCCCCACGACACTGAACAAAGACCCTCAGCTGCCTGCCGGTGGAACCGTGGTAAAGAAATCCCAGGGAGATTGGTGCATGGGTTGCATTAGGCCCGTACTAACGAGCCAGTCAGTGGAACCTAATTAAACTCCTCAAGACCCGCCCAAGACACTACAGAAAAGGGGACATCGACCCACATGCATAGCTGCTACCTAATAGGATAGAAATGGGGGGGGGGACAAAACTTTTGTAAATAGCGGGGGAAGAGGGGTTGAAGGGAGGGGAAGGGAATGGAAACGAAGTAGCAAGATCTGTCCTATACAGGCACAAACTCTACAATGACTGTTTTCACCATGGATATCTAAAATGTATCGATAAACTAAAAAGACTAAACAAAATCCAGATGTGTTGCATAGGCGTCGATGTGGAGGAAAAGCACGAACCGGGAATTAGGAAGGACAGGGGCGGTGAGTGGAAGCCTCTCAGGAGGCCGAGGGGCCAGGGTGGAGAGTGTGCCGCGGATGGGCTGGACGTGAACCCCTGCGGACCCTGCAGATGGAAATTCTCCCGGGAGAATCCTGTGACAGAAGCAGCACGGGATGTGGTGGAAACGAAATAGTTGGTCTGTAAAGGGAAGGGTGAGAGGGGAAGACAGAAGACCACTGAATGAAGAAATGTGGGTGTGGTATGAGTAGACCCTGGTGCGAACCAGATGGCATGACACACTCAGGCCTGGTCATGAAGGAGAGGTTAACCAAAGCCATGGGCAGGAGGGAAGACAGCACAGCCCAGGCGGTGCTGCGGTGTGGAAACCATTCCTTTGCCCAGGTCCAGGGGAGAACAGAGAAGCAACACCGAGGCACCCCGGATCTTCACCCCAGGGGCAGGCAGCACGGTAGGAGCTGAGACCTTTGGTGCAGGGATATCGCCTCCTGTCGGCAGCCTGGCTAGGAGGGATCCGGGGAAACAATGTCTCAACTCCCCTCTCCTCTGTCAGGACTGGTAACTTTCCACTGCTGAACTAGGAAAGGGAAGAGAGTCCCCTACCCAGGACAATCGCCCCAGATCAGTATCCTGGACCCAAGAATAGAGTAAGAAAGAAACGGAAATGAGACCCAGAGGAACAATCAGAAAACGCTGGCAGAGAAGGAGGAACAGGCATTTGAGAGAACAACCAGAAAGGCTCACAGCTCATCCAGGGTGGCCGGTGGGGGCGCCACGCGAGGAGTTTGCAAGTTAGGAGCACTTCTGTCCTCTAGAGGGCGCGCGAGGACCGCGGGCCTCCCATCGGCTCCCCAAGCAGGAGCCAAAGGGAGGCTGAGGGAGGCAGACTCAAGAGCCAGCTCCTGGCCAGGGGTAGGGCCGGAAGTGAAGGGATTGCCTCTGGAATGGGGACCCTAACCCCTGCCCTTAGCTTCATGACACTTGGATTGATTTCTAATAATAAAGGAAGCAAAGCTAATACTTAGTGTTTACCATGTGCTAAGTTCCTGGCACAGAGTAGCTCTTCGAGTTAAGTACTATGGTAATTAGGTTTTAAAGAGACTGACAGAGGCTGGACTTAAATCCACTTGTGCAGAGCTACTCTCTGATGCATTTGCTCCCCTTCTGCTGGTTTACTCAGCAGAGTCCAAGGGGCTAAGAAAACCAGGGCAGGGCCCATAGAGAAGGAGGCCCAGGTAGCAGTTGTCTTCCTTTACTAATCTTCAGTACATACTCAGCAACTGGGCACGCACTGCCTGCCAGGCTCCTATCTGGATCCAAGGACACCCAGGTGAACAAGGCTCAGGGTAGCACAGTGCAGGGAGAGCCTGGATGAGCAGATCTGAGTCCTGGGGCTGCTATATCCTGTCCCTGGAATGCAGGAAATGTCACTTAAATCTTTTAACTCTCTGCTTCCTTGGCCTTAAGATACAGATAATAAGAAAGTGCAAAGCACTTAGAACAATGCCTGGAAGATGGCTCGCGTCACAGAGCTGTGTGCTGTTCTTCTTAACCCACCATCAACCTTTGGAGCTCTTCAGGGGAGAGAGAGACCCAGAGGAACAAGATCCACTCTTGACTAAGTGCAAGGGTACCCAACAGGCCACCCACTCTCTGACTTCAGCAAGGCCCAAGCTGTAAGAGCAGAAGGACTTCTGCAGGCTCCACGTGGTCCAGCCCAGTTTTTGAGTTTGGGCTCAAAGTTTTTTTGGCCTGGCATTCCAACTCTGAGTGGTTGACGCTGGCTGCCTGAACCGTTGTGTTAAGAGATTCTCAGTCCTTGAATAGAACGAGCCACAGAGAACATCATCATAGATAAGTGATGCTGGCAGATTGGGAATGGAAAAGAGGAAGAACATGGTTCTAGACCAGTGTTCCTTTACCCAGAATGTCCCTTCTAGCTGGGCAAGACTCCGAGGTCCCAAGTATAAGTTCAGGTGACCACCTCTCCCAGTTTTCCCAGCTCTATCCTAGTTCGCACTACAAGTTCAATGTCCTGGGAAAACCCTCAAATTTAGTACCTCTCAGCTTCATGAATTTTTTTTTTCTATCTGAAAACAGTTTAAAAACATGAAACAAAATAACCGTGGGCCCTGACCAGTTGCAATCATTCTTTTTTTTCTCAGCCAGTTTCAGCCTATAAAAATGCATCTCACTCAGGCCTATTGCAATGTGCCAGCCTTTATAGCCTCAGAATTTTCCCCACTTCCCCGTAGCTGACCTTTGTCTGTCTCATTTCTCAGCTATTTTCCCCAATGTGTCCATTGAAGTCTTAGCAGGAAACAGATGGCATCCTAAAAAGGGCTTAGCTGAAATGAATTTCACATGGGGATTATTTACAGAGGTGTAGGCAGGGTTAATGGAGCCCACAAGAGCCGAGGGTATGCTCAGGGATTAGGCCTTAGTGCTGAGGTCTGCAGGGGCAGGGGAGGACCAACTGCTCCCGGCCTAGGAGAAGCGGGAGCTGAGTAACAGAGGCCGCCGTGCCATAGCCTCTGAGTGAACTGCGGCAACAGGGAGAAGAACAGAAGAAATCACCGAAATCCCTGCCCTTGTTCTCCTCCTGCCCTCTGGCCTCGGGTAGAGGCAGGAAAAAGCAAGTGCAGCAGCCATTTAGCAGGGTCAGCCTCCTAGGCCACAAAGCGTGACAGGAAAGGACAGAGAACAGATCTAAGAATAACCATCAGGCCACTTCGCTGTCACTTGGCTTCCATTCTGGTCCCTCCGTTAGCTGAAGAAGCTCAGGTTCCTGACCCAGGGAAAGTACAGCTACCGTATAATCTGGGGGGAACGGAGTTCAGTCACGTTCTTTCCTGGAACCTAAACTGTACCATTAGTTACCACCAGATGCAAGACAGCAGAGAAAGGAATGGTTAGAAGAAAATAAAGTGCCAGAGCTGAGCAGATCTCATCTGATCCTGACACCCCTCCTCCACCAATCATTCCACGATTCCTGGCACTGTCCTGGCTCCTTAGACATGAAGGTAGATGTTCTTACTGAGCTGAGACAAACCTTCACTGGTGCAGGCTCCAGGTCCCAGATGGCCTTGCCTTTGCTGAGTAGTTGCTGTTTCCCAGTGAGCATTACTATTGGACATGTGAGTCCAATGAATCTGATGGGCTCCAGGTGTAGGGCTGGTCTCATTTTGTAGCAATAATTCTGATGTCTCCTTGCAAATTAAAATCAATCACACAGGTCCATACAGACACCCATTTCTCTGCCCTTTGATCAATGGTATGATCACATACGGAAGTGCTGGCAGAAGCATAGACAGGAAAGGGAAGTTTTGCTTCAGAATATGCAATTATTCCCATGAAGACAAATGACAGCCCATTCCATAATGAAGCAGTCTAATACAATCAGCCTGCATAGCTAATGCCCCTAGGAAATGGTGACAAACAAGAGCTCAGTGTTGGCTTCTGTTCTGGAAATTTGGATGCTCATCGGTGGCAGTGAAGAGAGGAAGTCCATGTTCTTGCTGTAACACTTTGGCTCAACGCTGCTTCCTCTGACCTTCTGTACGTGAACCTTTGTCCAAGCAGAGACCTAGCTAGTCTTCAGTCTATTCGTAACAAAATACTACAAGCGAGGTGGCTTACAAGCAACAGATATTTATTCCTCACAGCTTTGGAGGCTGGAAGGTCTAAGATCAAGATGCCCTCAATTTTGCATCCACTGTGGGCCCAGTGGCTGGTTATAGATGGCACTTTCTGTGTCCCCACATAGGAGAAGAGACAAACTCTCTGGTGCCTGCTTTCTAAGGTACTAATCCTATTCATAAGGGCCATGCCACTTCCCATTCCCAACAGCTCTACCTCCTACTAACATCCCATTGGTGATTAGGTTTCAACAGATGGATTTCAAGGGGATTAGAAATATCCAGACCATGGCAGCTAGGGGAGGAAACTTGCTGACAACCAAGGGATAGGTAACCTGGGCCACCTCCTTACACAGCTGTCTTGCTTACTTTTCTCTCATTGCTGAGACAAAACATGCAACACCCAAAATTAAGGAAGGAAAGGTTTATTTAGCTCACAGTTTGTGGAGGTTTCAGTCCATAATCAGTTGACTCCAAAGCAAGGTGGCTGGCACAGGGACAACAGTTCAAGGTGGCAGAAGACAGCAAAAGCAGCACGAGCAAAAGAGGGAAACAAGCCTCTTTTTCCTCCCTTATATTGTAAGCAGGCTCCCCACCTCCAGGGTGTGTGTAGCACTCACACCATCTCCCTGCCCTGCTCTAGCATAGGATACAGAAGTTAACAAAGTAAAGACCCTGCCTCTCGGGTGAATGGCTTAGTTAAACTTGTAAACTTCTCAAGTTGCCATAACAACAGCCTTCTGTAGATGCCCTGGGGAAGGTTTAATGTGGGACTATTCAGGTAGCCGCAGAGATTGTAGGCTTCCATTCTTGGCACCAGTCTTTTAAGTCTGGGATAAGTTGACCAACCCATTTTCCACTACCTAGGATTTCATGAAGTCTCAGGTTATCTCTGATTTCCAGCTAAGTGGCCCCCAGATGTACTGCCTGAAGCTCTATCTATGAGGAGATTTCCCTCAGACTTGCAGGGCTACCCTATACGGATACATCCTGAAACCTGCCAAAGCCCCTTGCTTTCTCATGAAATGGTCTTAGGAAATTCCCCATGACATCAGAAGCACAGTGCGAGGGAAAGGCGGGAAGCAGTAAGAAGTTCTGAGTCATCTGCTGATGCTGAAAATAGCCAGGGGGGTGAGGAGAGAATGACAGCTCGCTCACATGTGTGCAGCTCTTTACCGTTCCATTAAAATAAAATGACTCTTCAGCAAGCCTCTGCTTACGCTGCATGAGAAAAATCCTGATAAATATGAAGAACATTAATACTACAGGCCAATAAAGCAATAAAGGCTTATCTTAGCGTCTGACATATATTTCTGACAAATAGTGTATTTCACAGTACCTCCTAAATATACTTGAGGTAAAAGTAGATTTATCTAACAACTATATGCAATTGATTTTTTGCCAGGAAGTCTATCTTGAAGTGTCAGTTTTTGATAAATCCCTTCTGTTTTTTTTTTAAAACAAGTTCCATTTTTGTACTTTTGTAGAGAAGCGTGAAAAACCAAGCTATTTATATAAGATCGGTTCACACAAGCATTCATGAAACTATGGGAATCCCATTATAAATTTTAAATGAAATGTGATTAAACTAATCAATGAAAGGAGATGTCAAGAAGGGAAGCAAAAGGAGCATCTGGGGCTCGGAACGTTGTGCTTTCTTCTCTGAGTATTGGCTGCACAGGTGACTTGGTTTTGAGAAATTACCACAAGCTGTGCATTTGTGATGGATGTAATTTTCTGTACATATGTTGTACTCCCATAAGAAGAAAAAATGAAATGTACTTCATTGATGCTGAATTTCCTACAAAAGTTTCCATAAACTAGAAACCAGATGCAACGATTTCATGAAATATTGCCCAATTAATGCATTGTTCCAGCTACAGAGTCAATCCATCGGAGACATTTATTGAAGGCTCAGAAGACAAGAAAGTGGTTTAGACATAGCTTATTGTTTCTTGGGGAGAATAACATACCACAATAACAATTCATTTGGAAAACAAACGTTTACTGGGCATCTTCTGCATGTCAGAAAATAATCTAGACACTTGAGAGTTCATGAAGGAGCAAAGCAAGCAGAACTCTTTGTCCTTGTGGAACTCATGCCTGGTGAGGAGAGAAAGTTAATTCACAGCAAACAAGGAATACGTTATGTGATATGTTAGGAGGTGACAGGTCTCCTCAAGAAAATAGAGCAGGCAATGGAGATAAGGTGTATTGTGGGGAAGACTGTGATTTTACATACGATGATCAGGTAGGTGCTACTAAGAAGGTAGCATTTAAGCAAAGGTGTGAAGGAAAGGGAATCAGCCATGTGCATAGCTGGGGAAGAGTAACTCGGCAGAGGGAATGGTAAGGCCAGAAAGGACCTGATAAGTTCAAGACAAAGAGATTGGTGTTTGTAGGATGAAATGAGTAAAGGAAAAAGGAACTGATGTGGAGGAAAAGATACAAAGGCTGTTGTAGAGTTTGGATTTTATTCCTAATTAGATGGGGTGGCATTTTAGGACTATAGGCAAGAGAAGGGCATGAGCTGACTCACTGGGGCTGTTTGAAGAAAGATCGTAGAGGAGAAATAGTTGTAGCAGGCAGAGCAGGAGGGAGGTTAGTGCAATAATCCAGGGGAGAAGGCTGGAGGCTTGGGCCAGGTGTACTGTGGCGGATGGGTGAGTGGTCTCTCAGGAGACTCTCACTTAATCGACAGGCTGTTAAGCGTATGAGTTTAGAGGTCAAGATAAACATGTGGGTATAAATATTCATTTCATATTAATAATCATGGGGATTCTACTTTTCAGACTGGAGGAAGATTAAGACAGCATAGAGTAGGGCCAAGGTCTAAGCACCCAGTAACACAGAAAGAAGCAACACCCAGATCTTTCCTAGAGTATTTCAACCCTGGAACAGGACTTGTTGCCTTAACAGTGCTTACTAATGCAATAATGACCTCCCAGGAAAATAAGTTCAAAGACATTTTTCCACTTTCCATGCCAAGCCAAGATCAAGAGTAATTGTGCTGTGCCTGGCACTTCCAAATTATTACAAATTGTCGAGTGAGTTGTGTCAGGGTTTGGGGACAGGCTAAAAAAAAAAGAAATCTCCTGTTGCTTGAGGCCTGATATTTGAAGTAGATCCAAGCTCCCTCCCCTACGGAGCCCCAGGAACACTGGGGACTGATGCGTCAAGGTCGTTCCTATTTGGGGCTGAGCTGGAAACCAGCAGGCTGCTCCGTGCAGTGCACCTGGTCCTTCTCCATGATCTGCTTTATCCAGATCAGTTCTCATTGGTCCTTCAGTATCTGCCCTTCGGAGTCTTTAACTTGCTGATTGCTTGGTCTGGATCAGCTCCCTTTTGAATATCTCACTGCCTGTGTTTGCTGAAACCCCTTCGTGAAGTCACCTCTTCAGAGAGGCCTCTTGTCACCATGTCAGCCCATAGCACACTGATCTCCCGTTTATGTGACACTACGTCCTGCTAATATATCATATTTATTTGATGGTTTGTCTCTCCCACTAAAGTGTAGTTTCCTTGAGGCAGGGATTTCTTTTGTTCTTTCTCTATCCTCAGGGTATAGATCTAGAACAGAGAATCAACCACAGCAAGCCTCTCGATAGATGGTAGTGTCTGAATGAATGATAGTGCCTCTGTCAGGCATGGTCAAGATATCATTTAGGTGAATGACACTATGAATTTCCCACCATGTGGAAGAACTAGTACTCAAAATAAGTAAAAATGAAGAACGGATGATCCCAGCACACAAAACCCTGCAGTCTGCTCACTCTGATTAGGACTATAGTAGGCTGATAGCAATTCAGTTCCCAAACTCAAAATCCTAAACCTGCCAAGCTCCTGAAAGGAAAGACAGTGCACTGGGTAATAACAACACTCTTTTTAGCAGAGATTCAGGGGTGCTTCCCTGGGAGTCATCTCTGGGCAAACACAGCATGTTTCAGCATAAATTTAGCTGCCCCTTTGGTTTGAATAATCTGTATTTCTGTCTTATAAAATGTACCCAGAAGTCCTTTTCTCACCTTTAGCCCTTGAACAGTGGAAGAAATGATGTTTCTGACCTTAACATGAACAGGACAGTAGCCCATAATAAAGGCACTTAGAGGACAGTGTCTTTTCACCTGTCTCGTTTTCCTACAGGAACTGGATTATCAGAAGACTCCCAGATCAGGACCTTATATTTTTTATTACGCTCTGACTTTGGAAATTTCCCGAAGTACACACACACACACACACACACACACACACACACCAGCGTACACCCCAGAATTAATGAATTCAGACTGAAACCAGCTAACACCATAGCATATTGTATAGAGATTGAGCTGTATTGTGACCTAACACAAATAGAACAGAAATACAAGAACCCAAACTAGATACTGATGTGGCCAGAAGGTAAGGGTAGCAAGCACATGTACGAGTATAAAGGCAAAGGAAAGGAGATAAGCAATAAGAAAGGGTCTTAAATCTACCAGGGAGTAAAAGGGTTTTATTTCTGTCTCAAGTGTAGGCTTGGACAAACCCAAGTCTTGCTCTCTGTGGTGGGCTTGGGAGGAGGGTAAGTGGAAAAAGGGAAATTCCTGGCAAGCTCAGGCTTGGAGATGGTACAAAACAACCTCAGTAAGTAGAGTGTGTTTCCTTCTTTCCTGAATCCATACTAACTTGCCCAGTAAAACTTTCTTTAGTCTTTTACTGATTCCAAAACTATTTTAATTTTTGCCTTTCACTTCTTATTTCCTTTCCCACAGATGGTACTGAGTAAAATAAAAGCCTGTAAAACTAAAGCTTAAAAGACTTTCTTTCCTTTTTTTGGCTTTAAAATATTTCATATGACTACATGATACTCCCACTTCATCTACCCACACTTACATTTTTCCTCTTCTTAGCATTAATAGTCTAAACTTTCACTTAAGCAGAAAATTTGGAATAAGAAACTTCATCTATCTTTTTCTCTTTTTTGCCCCTTAAAGGAGTTTTAAAAAAAATTGAAGAGGTTGATTCTAGCTACATTGAAGTACACATACTCACTCCTGTTTCTCCCACAGAGTAAAGCTCTAAAACTAGGCAGCATTACGTAGAACATCTTGGGGCTCTAAAATGGAACTAATAACAGGAGACCGGAGAAGACAAACATGGTGCGCTTGTCTCTCCTCCCCCTACTGGTCATTGGAATGATCTCGAGTCTGCCTGAAACTCACAGTGAGCACTGAGGCATGGACAGAGGAAACTCAGGAGACTTCCTCTAATTCACAGAATGGGGAAGGGAATCCCTTACACCCAGAAAGAAACCTTTTTTTTTTTTTTTTTAGGACTTTAAGACTTTTTTCCTTTTCTCTAGTTTTTCATATCCTTTAGTCACCAAGAAGTTTGAAAGTGAGCAACAGCAGTCACACACAGGATCCAGAACTCTGAGAGAGAAGTCATTCCACTCTCGTAGGATAAACTGAGAGCCCGAAAGGTTGAGGTCTGTAGTTTTCCTCTCTGTGTTCTCACCTGTGGTGAGAGATATGAGCTGTTGCAGAAAGGACAGAATAGAGCACAGTGGTGCCTTGTTTCACAAACTTAATTTGTTCCACGATTCTGGTCACGAACCAAATCAAATTTCCCCTTAAGGTGCAACATAAATAAATTATTCCATTCTGAACCACATGTGTTATGTTTTTAACCCCAAAATAGGAAACAAAGTACAGTAAAATATGAAGAGACAGAAGACTAACCTTGCTTGAGGTGGCTTCTAGTGTACAGGACAGGAAGGTGGGTGGGGAGGAGGTCACAGTTTGGAGGGACATGGGGGAGCTCTCCTTCCACTGTCAGCTCTTCTTTATGGCCCTGAGTGAACTCCAAGCTCCTGCTCGTGGACACCTCCTCCACTACCTGTGCATCCAATGCTTCAAAGTCACGTTCAGTGACACATCCTGGCTACACTTTCCTCCAGGCTGAGTTTAGGGTCTGCTATGTGTTATCTTCCCAGGCTTTGTCAGTGAGGTAAATGCAATGGAGGACGTCAAAATGTGTCTGCCAGAGCCCTTTCAGAGCGAAAGATGTCTCTATAGTGACATTCAAACACGGGATGAGGAGCCCCTCTGTGTACAGTTTCTCGAAATCGCTGATCACTTGCTGGTCCATGGTTTGCAGAAGAGGTGTCTTGTTGGGGGCAGAAACTTGACCTTTATGAAGTCATCCTCGGGGTGCATATAATCCACCAAGGCAGCCAGGGCATTGTCTATGAGAAGAGGACACCTTTCGGGCAGTTGCTTCTTAGCAGTGCATGAGAACACCTCATGCAGCCGTTCCCTGAACAACAGCCTCGTGACCCAAGCTTTTGCATTGGCACCAACATGACAGACAGCTGGCCTCATTCATATTCTGTGCCTTGAATTCGTGAAGGGCCCGGGAATGGTGCACCCATAGTGGCTTAATCTTCAGACCGGCATCTCCATTCGCACACAGCAAAAGGGTCGATCTGTCCTTCACGTGCTTGTGCCCTGGTGGTGCCTTTTCCTCCTGTGGGAGGAAACAGGTTCCGCTCAGCATCTTCTTTCAGGAGAACCCTGTTTCATCACAGTTCAACACTTGTTGAGCACCATCTTTTTCTGCCTGCATGAATTCCTCAAATTTTTCTTGTAGGCTTCTGCAGCAACCTCATCAGAAATGGAAGCCTCACCATGTCTTCTCACACTGTCAATGCCACTTCAAAGATATTAATATGCTTTTCCGGATTTTAACAAGACCTCGAATCTCATGACACAATAGTCAAGATGTCTAGAATACAACCAAAAGTATGTGGCATACAGAGAACCAGATTATGATTAATGAGAAGAGACAATCAAGAGACATCAACACCACAGTGACAGATACTGGGATAACCTAACAGAGACTCAGTAGTGGAGCTATTGTAAAAATGATCAATCAAGTAAGGAAATAAACTCATATATGGACAAGCATAAAGTTCCCCAGCAAACAGAAGATATAAAGAAAATTGTGAAGTGTTAGAACTGAAAAATAGGGCACAAAACTCACTGGGTAGGCTCAATAGCAGAAGGAAGTTAAAGAAAAAAGGGAACTTGAAGATAAATCAATAGAAACTATTGAGTTTGAATAGCAGAGAGAAAAAAATTGGGCCAAAGAAAGAAGAATTCAGGGACCTAGACAACATAACCAGGAAGTCACACATTTGTGTTATCAAGATCTCAGAGGGAAAGGCAGAAGGAGAAGGCGAGGAAGAAACATTGCCCATTCATTTCAGGGGGAAGCATTACCTTGCTATGAAAACTGAAAAGGTACAAGAAAGTTACAGGCCAAAATTCCTCATGAAAATATGCAAATCAGCAGAACCAAATCCAACAATGTGCAAGAAGATTAATATAAAATGCCAAGTAGAATCTATCCTTCAAGTGCAAGATTGAATCAATGCCTAAATCAGACTATTCCGTCCATCATATTATCAGTGTAAAGAATGAAACAAAACCCACGTGAATCACAGAGTGTACACCTGTAAAATTTCTAGAAGGACATAAGATACTTCTGTTCATGACTGGAGACTAAAGATAAGGCTTTGTTATGACACTACATATAGAATCTATAAAAATAAGAAATCAATAAATTAGGCTCATCAAAATTAAAAGCTTTTTCTAAGCAAAAGACACTAGAGAATGACATGAAAAACTAGAGTGGTAGAAAATATTTATTTGCAAATCACATTTCCAATAAAGAACATTTACTCAAAATATGTAAAGAATCTTCAAATTTCAATAAACAATTCAACTTTAAATGGATAAAACATTTTGAATATTTTAATAAACAGGATATATGAATGGAAAATGAGCTTATGAAAAGGTATATAACATAACTAGCCATTAGGGGAAGGCAAGCTAAATCCATAATTCCTATTAGAATGGCTAAAATAAAAAGAAAATATTGAACTACCAAATGATAGCAAAGATGTAAAACAACCGGAACACTAATATTTTGCTCCTGGAAATGCACAAGGAAACAGGCATTTTTGGGGCAAAAAAACTTGGTAGTTTTTAAATAAAGGTAAACATATATCTACCACTATATCCAGTAATCCGGTTCCCAGGTATTTGCCATAGGAAAATAAATAGGTTTACAAAGAAAACCCTGTGCATAAATGTTTATATAATAGTTCTATTCATAGTAGCCCCAAATTGAAAACAACTTGAATGTTCTTCAACTAATGAATGAATAAACAAACTGTGGTACATCTAAATAATGAACTACTCAACACTATAAAGAAACCAGCTATTTAATCATGTAGCAGCTTGGATGAATCTCAAGACATTAAGCTGAGAGCCAGTCTTAAGAGGTTAGATTCCATTTATGTATAATTCTCTAGAGACAACACCAGAGTGACAGGCAATAGATCAATGATTAGTGCTTTATTGGGAATTAGGACTGAGGGAAGGGTGTGATGGTAAAGGAATAAGATAAAGGACCTTTTCTTTTTGCCGAGGATGGGAATGGTATGTTCTGTCTCTTGCTTATGGTGGTAGTTACCATAATTTATATACATGTCCAAATTTATAGAACGGAACACAGGAAAGGTCAGTGTCACACTGCGTAAGTTTGTGGAATGGAAAACACACGGAAGATTACACAGATACACAAAACAGGCAGAAAAGCATTGCTTTGCTCAATTTCCCCTTCCACTGATCTGAAGCACAGAAGAGTTCAGGCAATGGCTTTTCAGATTTAGTACTTGCATGTTTGCTTGTTCCTGACTCCTGTCAAGGCAGCCCTGAAACCCAAGTCCCCCGATGCAGATCTGGAACAGATAGCTGGGGGAGAGGACAGGCTATCAGAAAGTTAATGACTTGGCCGGATGCCTCATCTTAGGGAACAAAGAGGATATTCAAACCTTAATGGAAGTATTCAGTCCGTGAGACAAGGAGACATGCTTTAGTTTTAATCAGTTTTTCCTGTAGTATGTGCCAAGTGTTTAGGAGGTCAGCAAATGACCAACTTGAAGTTCTTAAGCTTACAGGGAGGAGAAGCTTCTACCTTCCCATGTTCCTCATAGAATTCCCTGTGCAAAGCAGAACTGTGTGACCTAAACCAAACGGAGATTACGGGTTTGTTTTGTTGATTTTGTTCTGTTTCTCGTTTCTATGTGTGTGGTGTTAGGTGTTACACCTAGGGCCTCTGGACCGAACTTGTCTCCAAGTACCCCACCTTCTAAATCCAAGTTTTATTTTGAAACAGGGTCTTACTAAATTGCCCAGCCTGGCATCAAACTTGCAGTCCTCCTGCCTCAGCCTCGCAGAGTGGGAGGCGTTTACACATGTGACTACCACATCCAGCTTTGTTGATTTTTATTGTTGGTTACACTGAAGGTCCCTGCGGACTTCTCTGCCTTGTGCATAGTTGTTTCTGGCATCCAGTACATGTTCATTTGGCCCTTATGGGATTAAACTGAATATTAGAAGGTGGCTTGAATTTGCTAGGATTATTCTGAGGATCCCTTGTTCCAAACTGGATGAGAAGTCATGGTCAAAATAAGAGGAAGATACCTAGTAGGAAAAAAGAGGGTGCTTGTAGAATACTTTTGATGTTAGGACATTGTGGTACAGGTCAGGAAGGAATTCTGCTGATGTGAGTCCAGGAACGGGCCCTGCGAGCTGGCTCTGCTGCACCGGCAGAGGAGATGGGGCGAGGATCTCCTGGGAAGGTGGACAGTGGTGCTGAGCCGCCCCTGCATAGCAGAGCCAAAGAAGAAACTTCCTGGGACCTTGCTTTTGTTTGGTGTGGTTAGTTTTCCGGTGATCGCTCAGGAAAAGCAGGTATCGAGAACGCACGGCCGTTACTCCCAGAAACAGCCAAGGACCTGCCTGGACCAGCGCAGATTTAGATCACTTGTTGTGCTGGCCTGTTGGCTTCATTTTTCTCTCTCTACTCACCAGCTGCTTCTACTTCCGTTTGCTTCAGATCCTGGGATTAGCAGGCAGGTGTCTTAGGATTTTTCTAGTTCCAGTGAATTGCAAAATCTCACTAGGCCACTGTGATGTGTCCAGTCCAGGCAACGAGTTAGCCATCCTTGGGTCATAAATGCCACAGCCAATGTCTGACAGTTCAAACGTGGCCACAAAAAAAATCAGGGTGCAAGGGTGGAATGGTTCCTCTTACACATGCTGTGAGAGGCAGAAGTTGAAGTTTGAAGGATAGAATTTTCTCCTGGGTTTGCAGGCCTGGGTCAGTAGTTCTTTGGTGATTCTGCCCCTCTTGATCCCTTCTGTTACACAGCAGGTGGTGGCAGTGACTGCAGAGGGACCCACTCACAAAGAACGACTGTGAGACCCAGCTCTGCTGCTGGCTGGGCGCCCTTACCCCTACAGAGGCAGAGCGCTGCTCTCCAGGCTTGGAGGGAGCCCTCGGCCGCAGTGTATCCCGGGCAGACAGAGCTCACTGGCTAAGACCAGGAGTTTAGGATGTCTGCGTTCCAACCCCAGCGTTGCCCCTTGCTTTGTGATTTTGAATAAGTAACTCAAGCTCTGAACTTCAGTTTTCTTCATTATAAAATGGGGATGATTGTCTCAGGTTATTTGAAACAAAATTTCCATCATTCTAGCCCATCACCTAAAGCCCTGTATGGCTTCCTAGTGCTCCAGATAAAATCCCAAGGCCCTGCAGTGGCAGGTGATGGCCTGTACCCTGCTCATTTCCTGGCCCTTCTCCTGCCTGGCTAGGCCTCAGCTACTTCTGCCTCCAGGGTATTCTTTGCACACTTCAGGCATGCGCCTGCCTCAGGTTCCTCGTGCTGGCTGGCGACTTCTTCCCAGAGAAATCTTCATCCCGTGGCTTCAAGAGACCTGCTGTGGCCCCCTTCATGCTGGTGCCACAATTCTATCTCCACAGCCTTTCTGGACTACTCAGTTGAAAAATGGAACCGCTCACTCTGTTTCCTACTTTCTAGATTCCCCTCACCGTGTTCCACTTTTCCATAGCGCGTATCCCTTTCTGACACGATGTATAATTGATTACTGGCCTGGCTGTTTCCTCCCTCTCACCATAGTGTGTCTCAGGGGATGGGAGTCTTGTGTTTTCCTCGTGGGTTCATCGCCCGTACCTAGAACAGAGTAGACAGGCGGTTTCTTTGAATGAAATTGCAAGTGAGTGCCGGCTCCCTTCTGCTTCATTTGCTTCCCCTGCACCCTGAACTTTTAATGATTACCAACATTGCTCTCTCATCCTTATTTTTATTTCTTTGTTTATTTGACAATCCTATGTGTGTTCTTCAGCTGCCAGAAGAGAGTGGTGAAAATGACTAAGTCATAGCTGCCTTCTTACCAGAAAGATAGACCATAAAAAAATAAGCAAATAAGCATGTACTGTAATCAGTGGGGCCATCATTCAGTAGTGAAAGTACCAAGCCCATGAAGCAGGTAGAGGTACTTCCGTCAGGACCGACAGAGCGGTGTCCCTGTAGAAGTGGCACTTGAGGAGTCAGAGGGAGGTGAGGGTAAGCATGAGGTGAGGGGAAGGTATTACTGACAGGAGAACAGCCCAGCGCAGGTCCAGCAGAAGCTGAATCACAGCGCACTGCTGCCCTCACGCAGCCAATCAATTGATGGTCCCATCTGCCACCACCACACTATACCTCACCAGCTGTCCCCTGTAGAAGGCGCTCACACCTCCTGGCACACTGTGGCACCGCAGGGCTACCGTCCCAACCCACTGATGGTTCCCAGCATTGATCCTGTTGTTCCTGGCTATTTCTCCCAGCCACCTTGGTAGGAGAGTTCTTCCAAACATTCATGCCTCGCTTCAACCAAAAACAAGAGCAATAGCAACAGCTCAAACTAACCACAGTACAAGAAAACTACCAAAACATTTTCTATGCCAGAGATCTGAGCATCTCTTGTGAGCATCTCTTTGACAATATGCAATATAGCAAATAAGGGGGATTTCCTTCTACCATCTCTTTGAAGGCAAATATTTTTATCACTGTTTTGCTTTGTTCTGATTAATGGTATTGCTCTATTCAATATTCTGTTTTGATAAGTTCTATAGTGTTCTGTATTTCCTTTGATTTTACTATACCTGATTGAAAGAACAACTATTGTGAAGAAAACAAGATATACTATGGTACCTAGTACTGTTAACCCAGTAACCTGCTGTGAAGTTCTGCACCAATTTCACTACACTATCTCAGTTGGCTTTGTTCTGTCTTGTTCTGTGGTATTTTACTACCTTGAAAAAAAAATAATGAAGCAATGCTGTGGCCATTCCTATACGTAGAAGATATATTTCAACGTGAAGATAGAAGATATATTTCAACGTGAAGATAATCTGTGCTGAAAAATTAGTGGCACTTAAGCATGGTATACCCATACCCATCACATCTGTTTCCTTCCTGTGTCAATAGATGGGATGTCTCTCAAGACTAAGACCTCTTCCTATGTTCTTCATCTTTTGATAGTTTTTAAACTTTGCCTTCTTTGGACTAAAAATGTCTATAAGTCTCTTTCATCCTGAAAAGCATATGCTTTGCTTGCTCTGTGTCTTTTTCTGGCTGTGTTTCCATTTGTATCTTTTTCTTCTTATTTCTTGTTCCTTTTTGTATTTCTAGTGAGTCTACTATAAGGCTGTCACAGAGACTGAAGATGTCTTAGTCCTAATCAATGTCCAACATTTATTCACAGTAGCATTATTTTGGACTTATGTTGTGATTGTTTCTGCCCAGAATAACCTTCCACAGGAAACTTACCTTTCTCTTCAACATCCTGTAGAAATACTGTCCAGTACAGATGGTTCAGGGGGACTGACTGCCCCAGTTTCTTTCTTTAGGAGTGGGCATGTGACTCAGGCCTGGCCAGAATTCTGCATCACAGCTGGGACTACTTTCAGGCTGAAACAGGGCTGGTGTATCACCCAAGCCAGACCAGTCAGAATCCCACCTTGTATTTCTGTGGACTCTCGGGACAGGTATACTCCTTCTTCCAAGATTGTAAGAAAAGTATTCACTTTCCATTGCTGAGACAAAGTACATGATACATACAATTTAAAAAAGGAAAGGTTTATTTTGGCTCATGGTTTCAGAGGTTCCAGTCCATGGTTAGCCAGCTTCTTTTGCTTTTAGGCTTGTGGTGAAGCAGAAACAAGACAGAAGGGCAGGATGGGGGAAAAATGTTGACCTCATGGCAGCCAGGAAGCACAGGAAGTGAGAGACAGAGAGAGAAAGAAAAAGGGGCTAAAGCGAGGATATACTCTTTAAACACACACCTCAATCACCTACTTCCTCTGGCTGGGCCCCAGCTCTTAATAGCCCATTCAGTCATGGGCTAGCAAAGGAGGTTAGCACCCTTGTGGTCCAATCACCTCTCTAGGCCCGTATCTGGCCATGGCTGCACTGGGGTCACGACCTCAATCTTGTCTGTGGGGAATGTTTCATATTTAAGCCATAAGAGGTGTGGACCCCTGATGTCATTCCTTGATCTCTGATAACATTGCCTAGATTTAAAGATGCCTAAAACCAGAGCAGTCCTAGACTTTTCAAGCCCTCCAGCTAATACATCTTTTTGCACTGTTTGATTAGTGTTTCTATCACTTGCAATTTAGAATGTCAAAACAGCTTTAAATTTTCCTAGAGTTTTCTTTTTTTCATACCGGGGTTGGAACTTATGACCTCACACTTGCCAGACAGGTGTGTTGTAGTCAGGGGTTATACAGAGAACAATTAAGAGTCAGGACATGGAGTTTATAATACTTTTATGATGGGCACCCAGGGTTAACACAAGAAAATGCAGGAAATCTATCCACATCACTAAAGACATAGAATATTTAGCCAAGGGCCTGAATCCCACAGCAATGTCCCACATGAGTCCAGATGAAGACCCAGTACTCACGACAGTGCCTCCCACGAGTCCAACTGGAGGTCTAGAGCCCACAAGGAGAACTCACAACAGTCTCTTTTATGGATCTGTGCTGGGAAGGCCCAAAGGTCAGCAGTGGAAACTAGGAAGTCTATGCCAGTGGGGTGAAGGAGCTGTGCTGGTAGGTTGAGGGTTCTACGCTGGAGCCCAGAAGTCACACTCACAACAAAGACCAGGGCTGTCCTGAAAAGCACCACAGCCATCCTCAGTGACACGGAGGCCCTGAGCTCCTCCTCCGACAAGCATAGTCGAGTACATGCCAGGAAGCCAGCGTGACGACTTCATCCTGGAGACCAAGCGGCACACGTCTTCCCCTCCTGAACCAGGAAGCAATGCTCGATGTGAGGACCAGAGCTTCTCCAGGAGAACCAACGGCTCAAACAGCAACACGTAGGAGAACCCACAATGCTTCAACGCACCAATGCCTTAACACACTGATGTGATAGCTTCTCCTTCTTCACGTCTCTATTTATGCTGGCAACTTTCCTCAGGTGGAACATCTAATGCTCAGCGCCCTGCTGAATTAATTCAGCTGACGTTAAGTTAACTACCAGTTTTTAATCCATAACAAGGTGCTTATGCCACTGAGCTAAATCCCCGGTCCTAAATTTTCATAGCGTTTTCAAGTGCAGTATTTTGTATAACCTTGTGGTTTCTGGGGGCAGGAAATACATAGGTCTTGTTCGTGACTAAATTTCTGAGAATAAGCACAAGGCTGAGCACTTAACAGTTATTCTCAAGTGTCTGTTGGATGAAGTGAGATGCATGTGTTATCACTTTTCCCGTTTTATAAAGCAGGATACTGAGATGAGAGAGCTAGTTAGCTGTGGCTCAGGCTCAGACTGGGGTAGGCTAGGAGAAGCCTGGGTTAAGTGGACTGTGGTGAAACCCTGACCTGGGTGGGGTAGGGTCACAGTGTGGGTGTCCCAGCATCAAATCCACATTGGCCTTTGGCCGGAATTCTGGAAGCATCAGTGCTTAGCTTCCTTTCCCATCACCCACTGCTTCTCTGTAGCTCGCGCCCCTCCGCAGCCCGGGTGATCTTGTTAAGGCGTCCAGGTAGATCCTGTCACCCTCCTGCTGTACACCTGAGGGTGCTCTCCCTTTATTTTTATGGGAAAAGCCCAACTCCTCAATGGACCCATGAAATCCCCATGATTCTCTGTCCTGTGGCTTCATTCCTCCTGCCTCTCAGTGGTTCTCTATGCTTCTTTTCATTCTGGAAAGTACAGCTACTGCCCATCTCAGGGTCCTCGCTGGAGCACTCTTCCTCCTCCATTCTCCATTAGTGAATTCTCCCTCAGAGTTAAGTTCCCAGCTCCAACAGCCTTTCCTTGGAGAACCCCCCTGAGTCCTCTTTCCCCACTCTCAGGTTCTGAAGTTTAGACTCAAGTATTTTCACTGGGTGTTCACTGCTTAATCATGTAGGAATGATGAACAGAGTAGGAAGGAGTCTTGAAGCAAATCTTGGTAAGTAAACAGTTGTTTGATGAGTGAGCTACGTGATCTATTGTCCTGAGAAATTGGCTTTTGAGCAGCTAATGCTCAGATAAATTGATTTCAGGCAAGTTCCTAAAGCGAACAACAAAGGTATTTCTTGTGTATAACCTTACCTGCCGGGGCAAGAATTACTGCAACAGAGAGTGCTTCGTACTGATGTAGGTGGCCTGAGTTCTTACCCTTGACTAGTGGCATGTGGGTGTGGCAGGTTCAGTTCTCAGGTTATGGCTGTGTTCATGTCACCGCTTCCCCAGCAGCAGCTTTACGTGTGATGAGTGTCCATTCCTGCCAGGACACTGAGCTCCGTGAAGAAGGGTCCGTGTCGTTCTGCTCAAACCTTAACTCCCTGTACCCATCACAGTAGTGGGTACACAAAAGTTATAAGACCTTAGAAAATAGCTGGATGGGCAGATGGGGGGACAATCAGGGATTACTTTATCTTTAGCCCTAAATTAGAGTTGTTTCTAGAATACCCCGGTGGGCGTTGGAAGAGTGCCTTCCAACGAGAAAGATCAGAAGTTTCGCTTTATGGAAACAGAGTTAATATCCATTTGGGAACACGCACCTGGAAGTCAGGAGAGATAAAATCTAGGGCAACAGATACAAATTTTGTAAGTTTTGTTTGTTCAGGGTGGCCTTAAAAAAACCAGAGCAATATGGAGCCGTCAGACAGTTATCGCTTTGAGCTACTCAGTTTAAGTTGCCATAAACTGCAGACTGAGCTGCTTAAACAATATAGATTTTTTATTATTACTATTATTATTATTATTATTACAGTTCTTGCAGCTACAAATCCAAAGTAAAGTGCTGGAAAATTCAGTTTTTAGTAAGTGCTCTCTTCCTGGTTTGCAGACAGCTATCTGTTCTCTGTCCTCATGTGACCTGTCTTCTCCTCTGTGCACACACACAGAGAAAAAGCTCTCTGATAGATTTCCCTGCTCTTATAAGTTCTGCTGCTCTAGGTCCCACCCTTATATGATCTCACATAACCTCAATTACCTTCATCCTTGCAGGATCTGCTCTTAAATATAGTCACAGTGTGCGTTAGAAGTCTAACATGTGAAATCGAGAAAGACACAGCACATTGCCCCAAATAGGACTGTCTCAGAAAGACTCCGCTCAAACATCCCTTCAGATCAGTAGTCTTTCTTAGTCTGGCTAGGCTAAGACTTACTAAATACACTAGGTTGTAGAAATGGTACTAAATACATAGCTAACACCTTCTGTGTACCAATCACTTTTCTAAGTGTTTTAGCAGCGTTAACTCATTAAACCCCATAATTGCTCGATGAGGTAAGTGCCATAATCATCTCCATTTTCAGACAAAAGATAAAGTGGTGAGCAAAAACTGCTTGCAACTGCATGAAATAGGACTGGCTACATCAATAAAACATTACTATTCGGAGAAGTTCTTGCCCAAGAAGATAAAGTTGCAAAATATTCATCTCAAGAATCATCTTAAAGTTTAAGAAAATTAAAGGCAGAGTTCATTGTATCTGTTGCAGAGCTCAGAATGGTTCTGGACTGAATTGGGTAGAAGCACAGACTAAGGACTGAAGCAAGATGCTAAGTGAGTCTTGCCCAAAGCATCATCCAAACTGAATGAGTGAGGTGAAGAGTAAAGAGTGGGGAAGGAGCCAAGGTTCTATTGAGTACAGAGATTAAAATCACTGGTTTTAAATTTAGAAATGGGGTTAGGTACTGGCCTCACCATTTGCTAATGATTTGCCTTTGGGTGATTCACTACCCCAAGCCTTAGCAGTTTACCTATAAGATGGTAATAATCCTATTACTGACCTTATAGAGTTAATATGAAGACCAAATGGGACAGTGAATGCCAGAGTCTGTCACGTGAGAATTGGTGGCATTAACTGTCATGATTACAATTTGCTGCAAAGCTTTAGGGTTTTGAAAGAAGAAAGATATGATTAGAGGAATACTTTAAGGGGATTGGAGAATTCCAAAAGAAAAATATACAAGTGGGGGCTTCAAGATTGGATTTTTGGGTAGTAGTTCAGTATTTTTTCTGTGAAGATTGGTTACTAAAACCAGCAGGATCGTTTTCTTAAGTTTTAAAAAAAATGCTCCCCTTGTGTATTAAAGGACCATTTACTTCTTAAGAGGGCTGCCTAGGTATGGTTTGGGACTGTAGCAGGAACTTGACCTTAACAGGTCAAGAAAAGAGCCCTGAGAGACTCATAATCTGCCAGGGAAATACCTGAGCATTGTTGTGGGGTGTGAGGGAGAAGGAGGAGAAGGAGAAGGAGAAGGAGAAGGAGAAGGAGAAGGAGAAGGAGAAGGAGAAGGAGGAGGAGGAGGAGGAGGAAGAGGAAGAGGAGGAGGAGGAGAAGGAGAAGGAGAAGGAGAGGAGGAGGGAGAGGAGGAGGAAGGGGAGGAAGAGGAGGAGGAGGAGGAGGAGGAGGAGGAGGAGGAGCTGTTATTCCCTAGGTGCTATAGCTGGTGATGCAGGTGAAATGAGCTCAGTGTCTGAGGTTGTTCCTTCTAAATGTGCTCACTCACCCACCAGGCAAGTTCTTCCCGGAGCCCTGGAGACGAGGGGTTCGGTGGAGAACCCAGCATGTACTGCATTTCACACCAGCATGTCTGTTCTTCAAAGATGAATAATCTTCAAGAGGAAAGACACCCTTCTCGTCATTTCTACAACCATAGGGCTGAGATCCATTATGGGCTTACTACGAGCCACTACTGTGCTTTCTATGTGCTACTTTATTTAATATTCCTTAGAAATATTTATAGGTCTAGTTATCCTCTTCATTGAAGCTTTACTTGAGTTCTTTTTGTTTTCTTATGAAGTACAACTTTGTGGAAGAGTTGTGGTGGGGCAAAGAGAATTCAGTGGTTTGCAAGCAGAGAGCAGGGATGCCAAATATTAGAGCAAAGCAGACTGCAGGGGATCAGTGATAGCAAGTGCCAAGTAATGAGTTACAGGCCGGGAAGGAAGCAGGTTTAGCAAGGCGAAGAGCTAACAACTTCTAGTTTAACAGTGGCATTATTTTGTTTCTAATACTCCCCTTAGAAAATTGGATAATTTTCTAACTCCAAAAAAAAATTCTTACCATAAGGTTAAAAGTTGTAATATAGAATATTGTATGTATATTCTTACACTCACCTCCAATTTTATTTTATATGACTCTAGTTTTAGGTTAACACCATCTTAATATGCAACCCACTAGCTTTAATAACTTAATTCCATCTCTTATCACTAAAGGACATGAAAGATGATTCACTTCTGTACTGGTAAATACTGGTGCTTTCTCAGGAATATCAAAAAATACAAATGTAAGTTCTTCAAAAGCAAATGAAGGGCGGTAACTGTGCCAGTGTGCAAGGCAGGCATCAGTCTTTTCACAACTATCTTGTATTTCCAAATTTGTTGTATTTCCAAATTTAAAGGACCCATCAAGCAATCTCAGAAAAGCCTCGAAAGTAGATTTGCCAAACTTTTCCTTTTTCTTTCAACGACTGAGCAAATATTCTTGAGCGTCTTCTGTGGGCAGCAGCCTGTGCGAGTCTCCACAGGATGTGGAGATCAACAGATGTGAAGCTGGACAAACATTGCAGCTCCAGGTAGAAAAGGAGCCATGCTGCAAGGTGTGGAAAGTGTGATGATGTCAGAGGAGGAGGAGATTGTCTGATGGGAGGCCTGAAGGGACAGGAGGGTTTGAATTTGGTCTCAGATGTGTAAGGAGAGTAAGAAGGATGGAGAGAGGGAGTAATGTAAGTGCTAGCAGAATGGCTAGTGAGTAGTTTACTTTGGCTGAAGTGGGGTTAAGGCTGTCGGCATCCGATGATAGGTACAATGCTATACTTTATGGGATGCTTTCTAAAGAAAGCCACTGAAATTTAGGTACAGGAGGTATTTCTTTTCCCTCATGTAGAAAGATTGGTGCCAGATGCATCCTCATGCCCTCTGGATGCAATTTCCATCTGCTCCTTTCCCTGGCAGCCCAGCCTATGGAGGCTTCAGTATCAAAGGTCTTCCTTCCTCTCTGGTTTGGCCAATGGGGCAAACTTAAAGGAAACAGAATTTATTTTCCAGGCTTCCTTCCTGTGGGGTCATCCTGGGTTACCACAGCCTGCACAAGAATTTCACAGCTTCTCTCAGTGTTTGGGTTTGGATGAACATTCTTCCTCTTCTGATTGGGCACAGAAATAGTAGCAGCCTGGCTTGGGTACTGTGCCATTTCTCCTCCCTACCTCCTCCCACACCTTGCCCTATTTTTAAGCCTTCCTAGATTATCCATATGGACTGGAGAGCAGGTGAACTCAGAATTTGCCCACCCTGTGGGCTCTCTCAGGGGAAGCTGGTCTACAGAGAAATTCACTTACGGATGTTCTCTGAATTTGCAATGGCTTCCAACTCCTCCCGAGCTCTAGATAAAGTCTTGTGTTCAGGCCCCAGGAGAGAATTCTGTTTGCTTACAATAACACCACACTCGCGCACACACACACACACCTCATCCATACGCATACGTTTCATTGGCTTAAGCGCATTTTATTACTTGCAGTCAGAGTCCTAATGAATGAGATGTCCATGACTTAGCTTGTTTAATCCTCTCTCCTATCCAAAAAGTAGTTTTCTTGAAACTCAGATCATGTTTTGGTTTAAAGGTTTCTTCCAATAAGCACTCTGTGTCTCTCAATTTTTTCTGAGTGTCCCTCAAAGGACAGCTCAGAGTCCCTCATAAACCAGTGTCACCTCATTCGCCACATCATCTGACCTAACTTTTATCCTCACAGATGTCACACCTCATGAAAATGACCGCATCTACCCCCAGGCTATCACTTAGAGATGCTTCAAGATTTTCAGGTCCTCAGGGTGACTAGGCATCCGAGTCTGGTGAAGGCGGAGGAAGCGCGTTTTCCCTCACATTCTGGGCCAGCATAGTTCACGCGCAGTTCGTGGTGTGGCTAGAGTTCGCGGCGGAGACTCCCAGTTGCACACCACGGCACGCTAGTGTACTACAAATGTTATGGGGTGGCAGGACATTGATTCTGTTGGCCCTTGGAGCCACCTGCTGGGTGCTGGGTAAATACAGTTTTATCATCTGATCTTCAGCTCTCATAGCTCATCAATTCCAAAGTGACCTACAGAGGCTGTGGTTTTCTAGAAATACAATATCGTGGCAGAGAGCTCAGTAATCTACCATTCACACAAGTGCCTCACCCTATGCTAACGGGGTACAAATCCTACCTGGACCAGGTCAGAAACAGACATCGTACCTTTGCCTAATTCCCATTCTCTTTTCTTTACTAAAAAACAAAATTTGTATGCAAATGAATAGAGGCAGATTGTGGAGTGTGTGTGCGTGCGTGCGTGTGCGTGTGTGTGTGCGTGCGTGCGTGTGTGTGTTAGGAATAAGGATGATGCTGTTTTGGTGTTGTTTCATTAGCCGTTTCATACAAGAATTCAGCCTTGAAGAATTAAGTCACCTACATTATCCCACCCTTACCTGTGAGGATTCAGTCTTAATGGCTTAAAGGATTCAATCACTTACCCGAGGCCACATTCTAAGTGACAGGTATGACGCCAGCCTAGGCTTGTCTGTCTTCAAAGCTATGTGCCCAGTTCCTCACTGTGACCACACCTCTTCTTCCCCTGTTCTACTGATGAGGGTAAGACTCTCAAATGCCTATGTAGACAGTAAGTCTGGGGCGTTCTCGAAACTCCCTTCAGAAGGGAGCTCCCTTCAGTAGGGGTGCAGACATGACAAGCCCAGCTGCAGCAGCTCTGAGGTCCAGGGCGATGCTCAACACTTCATCCCAGTGTTTCTTTTCAATGCTTCGTCCTTGCTCCTTACACAGCTGTCAGACCTGCCCTGTGCTCTGAGGTCACATTCCACCTACTCCCGCTCCTCAGCTTTATCTGTCACCACCATTTCCCCTACTAATCCCTCGACTCCTAACTCTATCTTGGTGTCTGGTGATCCAAGGTCCCTGAGAAAAGGGGCACAGCACCTATGTTTTGCATGTATGTCTCAGTTTTATTTGTGTGAACAAACAGTTTTATATGGTAGCAAAAGTGTTGTTTTAATGTCTTTCTACCTGTTTTGGACCAGTTCATCCCAAAGCCCCCGAATGATAGGAATTGAGGGTGACTTTCAAACATCAGATCTATTCACAGATTTTGTTTAAATGAGAATTCCTGGTCCCATTCCTAAAAATTCTGACTCAGCAGCATGGGGGAGGTCCAGGACTCTGCACTTCTAGAAAGTACTCTCAGTGGATTTTAGTCAAGCAACCATCTGGCCACACAATTCTTGAGCGTCACTACACAACTATAAAACCCCCTCTTGCCCCACCACGATTATATTGCTACAGTTTGAATGAGTCTCCCAAAGTTTGTTGTTGGAAACTTGATCTCAAATGCAGTGCTGTTGGGAGGTGAACCCTGTAAGAGGTGATCCCTCATGAACAGATTAAGGCTGTAATTGTGGGAGTGAGTTCCTTGTAAAAAGGAGGAGTTTGTTCTCCTCTTGCTCTCTTTCTCGCTCTATCTTTCCCCATCTGTCATGGGCTAAAACAGTAGGAAGGCCTTGCCAGATGCTGGCCCTTTGAGCTTGGACTATCTAGCCTCCAGAACCATGAGGCAATACATTTCTGTTCATTATAGTCTGCCCAGGCTGGGGTATTCTGTCATAGCAGCACAAAATGCATTAGGACACGTGTTCAGTGACTGTGTTACTATGAATTGGGGAAGGTATTGGCATATGCCAGGGTCGGGAGTTTTCTATCTTCTAAATGTGTTCTGTTCTGTATTTTGAAATGAGCAGGGCCCCAGAGTACAGTGTAAATATTGCCTTGAATCTGGAAGAGACATGAATTTGTATAAACAGCTAACATCTGGATGCGGGCCGGGATTATGAAAGGTAAGCAGTAAACCTTTTACAACACGGATTGCTGGCATGCGAGTCATTATGAAAGCAGTAGTTGAGTTTGGTCCAATCTGTCCCTTCATCTTCTCAGCAGAATATCTGGTGTTCATTTTTTATTCTTCTTTCCAGGGTAATCTGAAAGATCACTTTCTGACTTCTCTAAGTTCCCCCAAACCTCGCACCTCTTTTCATAGTTCAAGGGTCTTTTCATGAAAGGAGTTTCAATGGTCCTTCTTACCTTGCTAGGTTTATATATCTTTTGTCATGCATCAAGTATACAGAAAATTATACGGAAGTAAAATTCCTTTTATCTCTTTATTCTGATGCCTCTCCCATCACCTAGAATATGGTAGGAGTTCAAGTGATGATGGATATCTGGCTGGCTGGCTGGCTGGCTGGATGGATGGATGGATGGATGGAAAGAAGGAAGACTGGGAGAATGCAAGTTGGGGTGCACTCAAGGAAACCAGATCCCTGCCTGGGGCTACTTCATTCACTTTACTTCTCACCTTGAATCCGTATTCGATATTGCATTAAATTAAATATAAATGATTATATCCCAGAAATAAATATCCATTCTCTTTGTGGTTTCAACTCATTTAAATCTACTTTAAGTGAACTGAAAATGTTTTGTGAGTTTTCTAAAACCAGCATGATTTTTTTTTCCAGTAAAACTGAAAAACGTTTTCAGGTAAAACTGAAAAAAATTAGATGGTAAGATGCAGGTCGATGTAGTAGGCTTTGGAATCAGCTAGTCTGAGGTTAAAAATCCCACTTTGCTCTTACTTGGGTAGCTTAAGTTTTCTCCCCTGGAAAGTGCAATCAATTTATAACATAACATTCTTATAAATCCATATCAATTGCCTGGCACAGAGGAAGGGCTCAACAATTAGTATCTTCTTCCTTTGTGTCCCAAACCTAATAAATGAATATATTCAGAGACTGGAGCTCAACATCACTTTATAACATTTCTAAATACATCAACATAGATTAGAAGCTCAGTAAGTACATGTTAGATGAATGAGAAAATTGTTTCATTGCTTTGGGCATAATCCTAATTCTAATTTTAGTTCTCTTCATAATTAGGAAATGATTTTAAAAGCCTAGGAACACAACTCAAAAGACTAAGATTTTCAATCGAGAAATCTTTATTTAAATCTTCAGTGTTTGACTTTTGAGAAGAGTGCAAATGTTGGCATTATCTTCTTTATTAGCAATTTGTAAAGAACTGGGATCTTGCACAGCTGTATGCAGCTCAGAGATGAGCCAAGCACAGAATAAATTTCCTGCCCACACGAACTCAAGGCAAAAAAGCACTCGAGCTGTTTTATATCATTTTGAAGGCTGAGCAAGGTTTCTTACTTTTCTTATAAGGAAGCTTGACAAAGCCATGAGAATTCTCCGCTGTATAGAATGTTTACCTTATTGGATTGTTAAAGCTGTTGATACTTTTGTTTCAGGAGTGACTAATCACTCAGAGGCTTTTATAGATCTCGGTCTAGCAATGCAGTAGGCAGGGATTCCCTATTGAGCAACGCTGACTACAGTCTGATTTACAGTCATACCTCTCCAAGGTGTGTTCTGACCAGAACAAGCACTGTGTGTGATTGCAACACCTTCTCAAGGGAGGCCCATGCCAAAGTGGGCCTGACCCTCTCGAAATATGAGTGGAGCCCATTTTTTATTTATAATCAACCAAAATGGGAAAAGGAGGACTCAATAGAAGTAACTCTACTTTTAGTCCCAGTTACTAGAATACATTATGGAAACAGAACAGAGAGGGCCCCAGGCATCCAGAATTTTTCAGCAAAGTACAAGGCAAAGAATAAGGAGACTCATCTACTGGCAGTAATTATGTGACAAGCACTTCACAGTATTATGAATTTAAGTGGATATCAGGTCTTTGCCTAGTACTCAGCTTTACTGAGAATATTAGATTTCTGCAGCCCTTTCTGTGTTCTGTATTAAAAGATTTCTGATGAATGAAGTTATAAGCAGAACTATTTCTGTTGAATCTCCTTTCCCTATTACTATCCATTATTTTGTTTATACCTGACTCTTTCCAAAAGTGATAGAAAGCTGATGTCAGGAAACATGGGATCCGCAAGGACACAAAATGGGAAATCAATGCAAAGCTAGAAGGTGGCATGCATCGTGTGCAACTCTGTAACCTAAGTGGGAATTTTCCTGCTAGGTCATGAATGAGCCCTTTCCATGGTTAACAGTGGAAAGATAAAAGCAAACCTATCACTCTGAGACAGACAGCAACTCCTGGTCCAAAGACACAAGCCTTCACCATGAGTCTGTGAAGAATGAAGGATTTCCCTGTTATTACAGGGTGGAAGACAGCAGCCCAGATATGCTTAGATATGCCGGCATTGTCTCTGAGTTCCTTCTCTGGGAGTTTGTGTAGGAGAATGAGAATCAAACTACTACTTGATGAAAAAGATGTTGAACCACTTGGTATTTCCTCGAGTCAAGGGTGTCCGGTAGAAACAAACTTCGGTGTGAATCTAAGGGATTAAGCAAAGCAAGTTCTTTTATCTCTTGAAAAATGCAAATGAAGGTGTGCCTATTAAACAGGGTCAGATTGTCCAGATTTTATGAGTCTTCATATCTACACACCATGGAGTAGAAATACAAATATAAATAACCTGAGAAGTAGGGGGATATTAGCTATGTAAAAACCTCCGCAACATTAGAGGCATAACAAGTCTCTTATTTCTCACAGTTCTCAGGCTTGACTGGGCTGACTCAACCAGGGATTCACAACCAGAGACTCCTACACAGTTTACAGTCAGCTATGGTAGGGGCTGGAGCCATCTCGAAGGCTCTCTCGTATTTGTATTCTGGTGCTCATGCTGGTCATCACCAAGGACACAGCCGGAACCATGGCTGGATGCCTACAAAAGTCCCCTCCCAGTACATTGGACTTAGAGCATTTTGTCTGGGGCATTACAGTAAGTGTCCCAAGAGAGTGAGAGGCAAACAGAGTGGAAGGAAGAGCGAGGAGAGAGGAGAAAGAAGAGAGAAAAAGAGGGAGGAAAGAGGAGAGAGAGAGAGAGAGAGAGAGAGAGAGAGAGAAAGAGAGAGACCAGACAAAGGTTATATTGCCTGCTTGCCTTTTAAGACACATTTTATTTTGGAATAATTTTAGACTTATAAAACCATTGCAAAGCAGAGAGACTTTCTGTACATCTTTCACCCAGTTTCCCCTAATGTCACTGTCTCTCCTTATCACAGTACATTTGTCAAAACTAAGAAACCAACACCAGTGCATGAATATTTATTTATTCATGAGCATTTATGAAACCATAGACTTCATCAGGATTTTACTAGTTTTCCATCAATATCCTTCCTACTGTTCCATGATCTGATCCAGTTCCCATGCTGCATCATTTTCCGGACTCCTTAGTTTCCTCTGGTCTGTGACAGCCTTTGCCTAGCTTCATGACGTGGATAGTTTTGAGAGATACTAATAAGTTATTTTGTGGAATTCCCTTCAACCAAACCTGTCTGGTATTTTCTTTGTTAGGTTGAGGGGGTCAGTTCTGGAAAGACCAGAGGGGCCAATCCCCTTGCATACTGTTCCTGGGAAGCATGATGGCTCAGTAATATCACTGCTCATGTTAACTTTGATCACTCGGTTAAGGTAATGTCTACCAGGTTTCTCTCTAGCAAAACTACTGTTTCACCCTTTCTGTATTTTATGTTCTTTAAGCAAGTGATGAAGTCTAACCCACACTTGAAAGGGAAGGCAAGTCTAACTTCCATCTGCCAGATCGGGTAGTATCTGCATATGTTATTTGGAATTCTTAATATGAACGCGTGTATATTTATTTTACTCTTTAGGTTGTAATCCAATTCTGTGTTATTATTTTATTGTTCCAACATTTCCAGATTTTGTAACTGGAGCTTCCTTTAGTTTGGCTCCTGTGTCCTGAGATGTCATTAGATCTCAGGATGCCCCAGGCTCATTTGCATTTCCCCTACTCTTGCTCTAAAATTAGTCACTTTTGTGAAGAGATTTTTTTTTTTATGGGGAAATGGTACGGTAACATCTAGCGTTGAGTGGTGCAGTGTGTCTCCTGGTTGAGAGAGTCACAATAGTCCACTCAGGTTCAAAAAAGAGACATAATAGAATCCATGTCTTAATGGAGAGTTGAAAAGCAACATTTTCAGATGAGTCACAGGATGAGAGATGTTGCTATGCATATTTGGAAAACATAAGCCATCAAAGGCACTAAGGCTGGATATCTCCACGGGAAGGCAAAATTGAGTGGCGATTTATAGGATGTGAAGAAGCAGCTGTGTGACTTTCTCTGGGACAGTGTTCCAGACAGCAGTAATAGGTAATGCAGAAGCCTTGCCTGAGACTATCTCTGATTTTGTTTAATTTTGTTTTGTTTTTGTCTTTTTGAGACAGGGTCTCGCTATGCAGTTCAGGCTGGCCTTGGGCTCACTTTGTAGCCCACACTGGTCTTGAACTTAAAACGATCCTCCTGCCTCAGCCTCCTGAGTGCTGGGATTAGAGGATTGCGCCACCATGTCCACCTATCTCTGATGTTTCTAAGGAATAGCAAAGAAGCCACTGTGGCTAATGGAGAAGGAGTGATGTGGGAGGTCATAGAACACAAGGACGAAGAGGTAAAGGGAAGAGGTCAGATTATGTAGGGCTCAGGAGACAGCATGAGGATTTGGCCAGGTATGGACGAGGTGATGTAATCTGATTTAGACTTTTCAATGGTTACGAGGGCTACTTTACTGAGAATTGACTTTGGGAGACAAGGGCAGAATTGAAACCAATTAGGATGCACCTGGGGTGACAGCATTGGAAGTGTGGAAAGAAGTAGTCAAATTCCAAACATTTGCCTACGCTACAGCTAACAGGATTTCTTGCTGGGCTGAAGCTGGAACATAAAAAAGAGCAAGATCAAGGATGACTTCAAACTCTGACCTGAAAAGTTGTAAAATTGATGCTGCCATCAGCTGAGATGGGAAGACTAAGGACAGACGGAAGACTAGAGACTTGTTCTGGAAAGTGCTGATTTGCGGACGTCTATTAGAAATCCAAGTGGAGATGCCAAGTAAGCCTCTGGTATATGTATCTAGAGCTCAGGAAATGGAGTTGGGGCTGGAAACTGATGTGACAGCGTATAGATTGAATTTAAGTTCATAATGAAACCAAGGAAATGAGTAACAGCAGAAAAAATAATCAAAGATGGATCCTTGGGATATTCCAACATTATGAAAAAGAGACCAACAGACAAAAGAGACAGAAAAGGGGGAGTAACCAGTAACACCACAGTGTGTGGGGTGTCTGCGGTGAGGCACGTGTGTCATGGGAGGAAGAGTTATCTGTCCTGTGCTGTTGCTAAATTCAGACAGATGAGGACCAAGGCTCTGCTTGAGACAGTGAGTGGATGAGGAACACACAGCATCATTTCCTGGAAGCATCATGGAGCGACCTGAGCATCCTTGTGCTACATTTCAAGTGGAGTCAGTCAGTGAGGTTATATGTTTTTTTTTTTTCCTCCAACCACCTTTAAAAGCCATTGTTAAGTCTGCAGAGATACAGATTTAACTGAGATGTGATGAAGTGAGACAATGGAGTTGGGGACCTAAGAAAGTGATTATAATGACTTTTAGCTGAGTAGGGAGCGTAGGGAGAATGCATAGGGCACGGAAGATGAAGGAAAGTTGTAGGACCATTGCACTGAATACTGTGGTGGGCAGAAAGTTGAACAGCATTATGTATGTGGGTTGATTTTTATATTGAGTGATTCTGCCCACTAGGAAAACTCAGCTTTAAGAATATACCAATCAGGTAACAGATACTGCTACCTTGAGTTGGAAAACAGAGATAGACTTGGAGCAGGGAGGGAGAAAAAAATACCTCTCTAATCAATACCATTGACAAAAATTAGACAAATCAGCAAATGAACTTCTTTATAAATGTTAATGATGCTTTTTTCAATATTTATTTATTTATTTAGGCCCCAGAGTTCAAACTTAAGACTGGCGCTTGCCTGGCAGGCACGGTGCCACTGAGCTGTATCCCCAGCCCCAATAATGATCCTTAAAGAGTCTTTTGTCCTTCTAAGAGTCTTCAGTTAAGGTTTCCAGTATCTCCTTGGGGGCACGATGCTGACATTTAGTTTAATACTATCTTGTCATTGTCATTGGGCATCAAAGAGTATTATCAACACCCAGTGCCCACAAATGTGGAGGTAAATGGCACCACAAACAGAACTAAGGGAGTGTGAAGAGATACAGCCTTCATGCTTTCTGGGGAGAACAGGGCAGTCACCCAAGCTAAGCTGAAGGTGGCTGGAAAGGAGGTGTGTGTGTGTGTGTGTGTATAGCAGAGAGAAGCGAAGAGAGCTGGTCTTTCTCACTGGCACCAACAAGGAACACATAAACTTTCCCATGGGTTTGCCCACATGTGGGACAAAAGGGAAAAGAAAAGCAGTTAGGATGGCAAATGGGTCAGTGGTTAAATATCAGAAATGGAATCAGAGTTTTTGGAAATGAGAAAAGAAGGAAAAAATGGAAATAAATCTTTGTAAATAAGGAAAGGAAGAGGGGTTGAAGGGAGGAGAGGAGAATGAGGAAAAAAAGAATTAAGGTATATCATGTATAGGTTGAAATTCTCTATGACGAATGTGATCATTACATATACCTAGAATGTGTCGATAAACTTAATTTAAAAAATAAGATATGGTATATGCTACAATTCTATTGGGCAACAAGCACAGCCTTGTGATTAAAGTGTTAAATTGTGGAGTTGACCTTCTTAAAAACTGGCTTTTAGCTGTGTGGTCCTTGCATTGGACCTTAGGCAAATTACTTTCCAAGTTTCTGTTTCCTCACCTGGAAAAGGACAGTGAAGGTAGTTTATTAACTCCTGGATGATTGTGAGGCTCCATAATGCTGGCAAACTGCTTAGCACCTCTTTGTAATTCAGCAAGCCACAAACTAATCTCTGAAATTTCTGGCGCTGATGCTTCCATTTCATGTGACTGTGATGGCGGAAGCATGTCTTGTTGCCAATGGCTCTGAATATGTAATTTTTTCAAATAACTTACTTCCTTTACTTTTGAAAACATTACATATTCACTGCACCAAATCTAACTTTTAACTTTATGTTCTGTTCTCTTCAAGCTCCTCTAAGAGTTTTATAATTAGAAAACAAAACTTAGCCCTAAAAAATCTGAGAAAGAATCTTGGGTAAACCAATTTGTTAAGTAAAGGTTTCTTTCATTTAGGTATTGTTAATTTGTCTTTGAAGTTTCATTTTTCACAGGTAGATTCTTTTAAATTCTAGAAAGTGTTTGTTCTGAGAAAGTAAAAGCATGACTTTCCAATATTCCCCGTGTTTAGTGGTATTTATGTTCAACACTCATTCATTTATTGATCAAATATTTATTAAGCACCAGTTATGTTTGGAGCAACGGGACAGTCCATGGGACTTATGCAATAGGAACAATCTGATAATACTCTACTTTCAAGGGGCTTGGTAGGTGGACAATAAAAAGGCTACCTACCCTAAAAGGACTTTTAATCACCAAAGATAAAAACCAACTCTGGTTACGGAGGAGGCAGTTTTAGAATAATGCTGTGCTCCTGCATATACCAGGGAAAGCTGCAGAACAAGCACACTTAGAATGGAGCACTACTGAAGGAGTCAGCGTCCCTGAGCCAGGTCCACGCCTGGTCAGGACATCACTGCCAGCCCTACTGAGCTCGGCATTGAAGTCACTGCTACCGCAGAACATTAACACTGCCCTAGGTTACCCTGGCTTTTTAAAAGCTCTTGCTTGACATTTGCCACCCAGCAGGAGCATGATTGCTGAGTTTCTGTCTTACACCCACAGCCTTGCTCTTGAGCTCGGGAGGGAAGGGGTCTGACCTGGTTTTCTGGGAGGTAGGAAATTCTGGGCAACCAACCAACCAACTGTATACAGTTAACATCCCCATTACACACAAACATTTTAATGCGGCCTAAGTGCTTTGAAGGGATGCCGTGATAAGGCACTAGCATGGGGGCAAGTCCAGCTCCTTTACAAGAGAACTACTGTACCCGAGTCTTCGTGCTTCCTTGTCTACTCTAGGGTATCTGCTGCTGACAGCTTGGCATTCAGCAGAGGTGCCCCGATCCTCAGGCATTCTTACCTCCCCTTGTGTTTCCTTCCTCCTGTGGCCATGGCTGCCCCAGCTGCAGTCACACTGACAACTATTCTATGTCACCTTCCTAAATACAAATTCAGGATCATCTTCCATAAATGGAAGGTTTAAAAAAAATGTCATATGCCAAAGCAAAGTAGTAGCCAGGGACAATGTAACAGCCCCATTCAGACATGTTATCCTTGAGCTAAGGGGACAGAAAAGGGACTAATTTTTAAACTTTGTACTTTAGTGTTTTATTCTAAAACATTTTTTTCTGGAGACTTCTATGATGAAATTTCATGCTTCTAGTTATACTAGGTTGTAATGGTTTAGATCTAGACTGTCCCACAAAAACCTCATTTTCAGAGGTGGGGCTTTTGGGGTGTGATTGGGTCATAGGGATGCTATACTCAGCAGTGGATCTATACATGACTGTGTTGTCAGGAGTTGGGGTCTGCTAAGAACAGGCGGGTCACTGGGGGTGTCCTGGAAAGATATATCTCCCTCCCTGCTCCTTCCTTCTCTCTCTCTGCTTTCAGGCTGCCATGAGACGAGCATCTCTCCTCCATCTGGCCCTTACCATGTTTCTGTATTTGAGCCAGCTGAACCATGGACTGCAGCTTCCAAAACCAAGAGCCAAAATAAACTCCTAAGTCTGGCAGGTATTTTGTTTGATTGACAAGGAAATGACTAAGACACAGGTTCCATGGTTTAGGTGGTAAATGTTAGATATACAATAAATATTAGAAAAGACCGTTAGAGTGGGCAAGATTTGTTTAAATTTTAGCTCCGTATGAGCAGTGATTTTTAAACACAAAATTTAATTTTTGAACCTTAGTAAATGCATCTGTAAAATAGGTGCAATAATATCAATTTTCCTAAGACATTAAATTTAGACTAGCACTGCCCAAACTGTGTTATGGGTACATATCATCCGAGAATCCTCTTACAATGCAGATTCTGCCTCCATATGGATCTGGAGTGAGGCAAGATTCTGTTTTTTCAATAAAGTTCCAGGTGATGTTGACGTCACCCTTATGGGTCACACTTTGCAAAGCAAAATTATAATTGTGTGTTGTCAATATGGGTGCCATCAGACACATGTAGCCTTGTACACTTGAAATGTGTGCTTGAAAAATGAAAATGTCTCTCTACAGTGGTACCTCAGTTCATGAACTTCTTTCCACAATTCTGGTCACAAACTGAATTGGATGAGAACCAAATCAAATTTCTCTATGAGGTCAACATTGAACCTAACCACTGAATTTGCTCCAGTTCTTTTCCAATTCAGTTTGCAACCAGAATCATGCAAAAAATTAAATTTGTGAACTGAGGTAACACTGTAATCTTAATTATTTAAAAGACTGGGTACTTGGTTCAATTATTGTAAAACAATTTTTAGTGTACCTGGAACAAATCATGAACCTATCTTTTCTGTTGTTAATTTTAGGCAATTTAAATAATCAAACATGTATCTCCAATTAAAATTTGTCCAAATTGAGATATTTTCTAAGTGTAAAACACCATATTTTGAAGACTTACTTTTAAAAAAAGGAATGTATATAAAAATCTTGCTAATAAATTTTCTACATGTTGAAATTGTAATACCTTGAACTGTGAAAATTTGGATACGTTGGATTAAAATATATTAAGATTGTTGGGCTGGGGATTTAGCTCAGCAGCATGCCTGCCTGGCAAGCAGTAGGTTGTGAGTTCAATCCCCGGTACCAAACAAACAAAAAATTGTCTTGTTCTTATTTTTTTAAATATGGCTAGTTGAAAACTTAAAACTATGCACGTGGCTTGCTTGGATTCAGAGACAGAGTGGTAAGCCAGGACACGGCTTTCCTGTCAGTGTGTTCTTCCTGTCTAATTCAGCGGTGACCTCTGGCTGGAAAGAGGAAGTGAGGCAGTGGAGAGACGGGTTTCTTCCCTCCCTGCAGGATGCTTTGGAAAAAAGACAACATTCATAGCAAGTTAGTCAGTTCACAGACTATTTCTTTGTGGTGGCTTAGATCTGCTCCATTCCAAGGCAGGCTGTGCCATTTTTGAGAGGTGAAAGAGACATATCAGCAGCCTGGAGAGAACTGCTCGAAGCTGGCTCTCATGAAATGATGCTCACTTCTTAAGAGTTATGGGTCATGGCAAAGGGCTCACTCAAGCCAGCCTCCGCAGTGACATGAAGGGGTGTTAATCAACACAGCGTGGGCTCCTGCAAATGTGCTGTACTACCTCCTGGCCGACTCAGCAATTCTAAAGGAGGCGAAAACATTGCATGAAGAACAGCAATGAAGACATCTGGAAATCTGACAATAACCAAAAGATTGACAGAAAGAAATATGCAGAACTCAGAGTTCCTTCCCTCCTATTATAAATTACATTATGGTAGCTTCACTCTCTCATTCTTGTAATAAAAAAATTTTTTTGAAAAACCCACTCAGTCAAATATTTACATGTAGGATCAGACCTGGCAGCAAATTCAAAGAAAACTATTAAGCCTGGCAAGAGTTGCTTCTGTATCAGAGGCTTCAAGACTCCCGGTCTCAATTAACCTTTCTAAATAACTGACAGGCTTGGATGGAAAATGTGGGGAGACTAATGTGTTTGAAGAATGTTTGACTACAAAGTAAACAGCCTGAATAAAAATTATTAAATTAGACGCTGCCTCCACATTCCATATTGCTGAATACACAGTGAAATGCACTAGATAGTTAAAGGCTTGGAAAAAAGAAATCATGAAACAATCTGAGTTCAGTGACGGTTCGAACTTCATGGAGTTAGTTGAGTCAGGACTGGACAGAATGTATTTTCTTCTAATATTAGGTTTTGACATGAAGCTATTCAGCTGGCATAACTTTAGATGTATTTATCTTTTTTTTCCCTGTCACTAAATCCATCAGGAAACATTTATTAGGTTTATTTTTCATGTCAGAGTAGAAAATGCCCTTTCATAAGTCAAAATCATATTTTTATGGTAGACAAAGTAGTACACTATTTTTCAGACTTATGTTTTGCTTTAGATGGAAGCCAAAGGAAAGCAAGTTTAGTAAATTCATAGCATAATGATGATTGCAAGGAGAATTTAAATGCTAGAAAACCTGTTAGAAGCACACATTCGTAGGTCAATGTTCGTCAGTTTCCATAAATCATTATCTAACACTGTATTTTAACCTAGATGCCTTTACATAATGCAATGCAATGCAATCCCATATATATAAGAATCGAAGCCATCCCCCACTGGCTTGTTTCAGGGAGCTTTTATTATAAATATCTGCAATTTAGCTAGGTCTTAAATGGTAGTGAATTCCACACAACTGCTCAGCTGAAGAGCTTGCGCGTCATGAAAAAATATCCCTTTCCCTTCTGCTTTGCACCGACTGTCCCTTGCTCCGTGCCTGGCCTCTGCTAAGTGTTCTTTATCCATGCATCCCCATGTTTGTCAGGCTTAATCCTCCCATGCCCTGCTTGGCTCTGCTATGGTATTGACTGCACTATTACAATGATTCCTGAAGTTGTCCCAATTCTGGGAATGGTGTCTTTTTCTCCCAGGAAGAATTAAAAGTGCCACTTTGTGAGCTTTTAGTGTAACCAGACAGCTCCCCATCACACGCCTCTTTCTGGTCTGCTCTCACACTGTGCTCAGTTGGGGTCTTCCACCCTTGCCTCTTGGAACTATCACCACTTGCTGGTCTTTTATTTAGCCTACTTCATTCTCTGACTGATGGAGAAATGGTTTCTCCGTTTGTCTCTCAACTTGCAGGGGTTTGATAGATGAGTGGGTTGGGTCGTTGGTGGTAATTCTGCTTCATTTCAGTCATCTTGAGGGCAGCCTTTACCATACAGTTTCTGGGGACTTTAATTATCACAGCTATTTTCACTCTCTTTTTTCTCCGTGACACATTCTGCTTCTCACCCTTCAACTGGGCTAGTCATAAAAACTGACATTCACATAGGTGGACTTTTTTCTTTTCAGATCCCCCTTTTCCCTCCTTAGAATTTGGAATACACTGGACTTTTCCTAAATCCCTTAAACTTGTTTTTCTTTACAGTACCTGAAACCCCAGCTGTGTACAGTTCCAAAGGTTTAGCTATACATGAGAAGAAGAATTAACACAGAGACCCAAAACTTCCAAATATATACAGCAAAATTTTAAGTCTGGATGATGGGGTTACATGTAGTTTTCTTGCCATTAGATACTTTGCTAATTTAATAATAACCATGGCTTATTCTTACAATCTGAAATAAAAAACAAAGCTATATATTTATATGTTTCATAACAAATATAATGCAAATTCTCCATAAAACCTTTTTCCAGTCCAGTAATAAAAAATGTTCCAGAAGGAAGCTATATAAAAAGCAAGTTTCTTAATAAAGCCATTCACCCACTTTTTAGTTAGATCTTCAAATTAACTCAATTAACCTCATGATAAATCTCAGAAGAGCTTTATATTTTTTATACCTACCAATGGGTTATTTACCTGGCACAGATCTAATTGTGAGTTACCCATGTTACCTGTCGTTCAACTTCTTCAACTTTGCAAAAAACGGAGATGGGGAAAAAAACACAAAAATAAATGATTTCACTCCATTGTTTGTTATTTGCAGAAAGCAATGTTTAGGAGAAGCCTGAAATTATATGTAAAAGTGGACTCATAGGTCTTCCAGATCTGCAGGCCAGGGTTTGTTTTTCCTGTTATGCTGAACCTAATTTAGCATCTACAAGGGCCTGTAGATGCGTATTTCAAGGTTGCATGCTTGCAGTGCACTAGTGCTACCCCGACTCCACCCCTGAACAAAGGAAACCAGTAATATAAATGCAGTACCTCTCAGTTTTGCTATAAACATCGTAGCAAAACCAAAGTTTATCCAACTAACATTTTGAACGTTTCCACCAGTTGTCAGAAAACCTACTTTTAGAAAGTTACAGTGTTGTTAGAGGGAAGAGGGTTTGGAGGGTTCCTCAAAAGAAACTACATGGTAATTTCCATTATTTAAAAATTAAGACAAATTTAAAAGTTTTTAAAAGTCTAATAGACACAAACAGAAACCACTCTGCATAAAGCCTCAACCTCCTTTCAACTAGGGACTTCACAGCCTTGCAGAGGTTTGAACCCACTTGTTTGTACCAGGACATGTGTGATTCTATGGTCCAAAGTGCTGATTTCTTAAGGTTCTACAATTTTATGAGCCTAAAATTTCCACACAAATGCCCATGGGCCAGGGAAGTAACTTACACGAGTTCAGATGGCCAGGTTAAGTTTTTTTTTTTTTCTTTAAAGTGAAGCCTTATCCATTATTTAATTTCAAATTTGGCATTCTACTTTGCCTCTTACGGGAGACAAAAACAAATGGTCACAAGGACGGACAAATGACAGTGTCACGGAACCCAAACAGTAGTGAGGAGAGTGGCAAACAGGAGAGGAAATGCCAAAAATGTGATTTAATGAAATCTTGCTTTCAATGTAGGTTTCATTAAATGAACGAATAAACAACACTAAACCACCACCGTGTGGACCATTACAAACGCGGCAAAATAGAACACACGTATGGATTAAACAGGGTTCACGGGCTGCTAATTCTCAAGTTGTCCGCCTTTTATTAGGGCCAGCACTGTTAGCTTGCTGGTAATACCGCTTCAGTGAGTATTCTAATTATCACAACCCACAACTATCTGCTGGGTTCTTTTCCACTCTGCCCTGCTATGACTTCCTGACTCTCCACCTAATTGTCACAGCCCTAAGAAAGTAGATACTCAGCCTCATTCTACAGATGCTGAAATAAAGCTCACAGAGGCCAAACAGCATATCCTAACCTACAGAACCATTTTTTTTTCCTTACAGAAATGAGTCTAGAAATATTTACATGGAAATATTTAAATACTATGCTGAATGAAAAATTAGGCTATAAAAAGATGTCTTTGTTGTATTTTAATTATTGAATATTATTCCACCATGAAGATATGCTGTAAAATGTTTCTAGGATTACATTTGAGCCACTATTAAAATCATGTAGGAAAAATATTTTTTAAAAACCGATTTAAAATCACTGACTTTATGTCAGTCATCCTTGTTGTATGCTGTCTTCAAAGGGGAATGTTAGCTCCACAGTGTATCTCGGGAAGCAAGACTTATCACAGGTAAATAAAACAAAGAAAAACCCCAGACTTGAGCTTTAAGAAGACTCTCACTGTACCTTTCCCCTCTTCCTTGTACTGGGGACAAAGGTAACGTCTTTACACTGAGTTACAGCCCTGGCCATGTTTTTCAATTTTTTGTGACAAGATCTTACAAAGCTGCCCAGCCTCGGCTGGAACTTGCGATCCTGTACCTCAGCCTCCCAGCCCACGGACAGTGCCTCATGCTTTGCACTCTTTAAAGTGGTTTAGATCAACAGGGAGGCTGCTAACTACATCCTCGGTCTCTTGAGCTTTGAGCTGAAAGAAAGCTGGCTTCTCTCAACAGCCATGTTTGGAGAACTGCAGCAGGGATTGTAGCTGTCTCTGCTAGATATTTTATTGAGATTTATGAACTGAGTTTTGAGCGTCATTAGCAGAATCCACTTGTGAGCCCCCTTGTCACCTTACAGGCTCTGCTCTTTTCTGTTTTCTAGTGGTAACAGCAGTAGCCTAAACTCGTTTTAAAATGGCTGCAGACACATTAGAGGAAAAGGACTTGCATGATGACACATCTTGAAAATATGTAATTCTGAACATTCAAATATAAGCACTTGGTATAAAAGAGGGGTGTTCTTAATCACACTGGATGGCAGGCATATTTACCAAAACCATCCCTGGTAAAATGGGACACACAGACTGCTACTGTGACAAGCACTGCAGGAACTGGAGACGCTGGACACAAAAGATGGGACTCCGGGCTGAAGGACACCCCAGGAGAACTGTTCTGAAGAGTTTAACACTTAGGAGTGACCACGCTGAAGAGGCTTCCAAGTCTATAGTAAGTGGCTAAGAGTTTGGCAGCTGGACAACCTGGGGTGCAAACACGGGATGATACCAACCAGTTGTGTGGCTCTAGGCAAGTTTTCTAATTTTATCTGCAAGGCACAGCTTGGTCAACGACTGAGGTAGAACATGGAAGCAGGAGGCCCAGAACAGGGGCTCAGGGTCAGTGTGTGCGCTGCAACTATTGCTGACAACACGCCAGTGTAGGAGCAGACAGCCCCGAGCCCCAGTCTGGGGTGTTATAGGATGTTTTCTGGGTTAACTGAAAGGATGGCTACAGCTAACCACTTTTTCCTTTTTTAAAAATAATTTGACTTAGAAAAAGAAAAAAAGCAACTTGCACGGTTCTCCTTCATCACCACCCTGGGTTGGAGAAAAGGTGACCTAATGTAAAAACATTTTAATATTTAATATTCACTATAAAATCTGTTTACTTCCATCAACTGAAAAAAATGCTCTTTCAACTCCACAAAAAGTATGATATTCTAGCAATAAATTTTAAAAGGGTACAGTGCAAGCAGTACCCTTTTGAGACTCCATTTTTAGACTACAATTTGCAAAGTAAATTTTCTTGACTCAGTGTGTGAAGTGCTTTCATTTTGATTTAAAAACTGTATTATCATCCGGGTATGGTGGTGCACTCCTGTCATCCCAGCACTTGGGAGGCTGAGGCAGGCAGATCATTTTAAATTTGAGACCAGCCTGGGCTACAAAGTGAGTCCAAGGCCACCCTGAACTGCACAGTGAGGCCTGGTCTCAAAAAAATACAAGAACAACAGCAACATCTGTATTATCTTAAAAATCATCATAAATTGCTTAAAATTTTAATGTTTTTTTGGTACTGAGAATCGAACCTAGAACCTTGCACTTGCCAGACAGGCAATTATGCTATTGAGCTATATCCATGGCCCAAACTGAGATTTTTAAATGTTCTATTAGTAAGGCAATTTCCACAAAATGTGTATTTCAGGTTAACTTTTAATTGAAATAAATTTTAAAAATGAAAAATGCTCCATATGCTTTTTTGTGGTACTAGAGATTAAAACCAGCACCTCATGCATGTGAGGCAAGCACTGTCTTACTGAGCTACATCATCAGCCTTATTCTGCAATGGGGTCTTGCTGATTTGCCCAGGCTGATTGCAAACTTGCAGTTCTCCTGCCTCAACCTCTAGAGTGGCTGGGATTACACCTGTGTATCGCTGCACCCCTCTTAAGACTGACTTTTAAAGTATTACAAGTTCTTCTTTAAAAAACCAAACTTTTTTTTTTTTTTGAGCAAGTAAATGATTTCTGGTACTAAACGTCAATCTTGATGAACAAATTTATAAATTACTTTTAACATTCTTAGCTTCTTAAATTTCCTCAATGCTTCTTCCCGTAGTTCCCAAACTTTGGCTGAGTATTAAGAGTCAGCTTAGGGATGTTTGTAAAAATGCCAGTGTTCAGGCCACACCACAGGACAGAACCAGGCACCCATGTCTTAAAGCTCCCTCACCTCATCCCAGTGTGCTGCAGTTTGGGAAATACTGACATTTCACATTTCACTGTGGGACTAAAGATGACCAGGGAAAAACAGCAATTGAAATTTAATAGTCCCACACCATCAGACCATCTAGTGGAGTTCAGCTAAATGACACATGGTGAAATAGCGCGCGGGCTGCTCACACAATTGTTTGCTCTCCATCACCCAGATGCACAGAACCACATCTCTTTAAAGGAGTAATGTCCGAGTATTGATTACACAGGAAAAAATGGTAGTAGGAGCAAACACCTCCTGAGATAAATATCCTGGGTGAACAGTCTTTGTAATGTCTGAATACTTACGAGCTGGTTGAAACTTATGAGATAGCTTCAATTCTAAATTTTCAAACTTGAATAAAATTTATTGGGGAAGATAAAGTCTTCACAGAATTGTTTTGGTTGCTACTCAGGCAATGGCACCATTGTGAATGATCCTTGCTAACTGTTAAGAGTGCTTTTACATTTCTGAGTTCAATGAAACATCTAAGCCTAGGCAGGAATTTGTACTCCTGTTCAGGAAAGTGAGTGCTCAAGGTTGTTACAAGTTGATAGTGGGGAAAGTTGGGACCAGAATCAGGTCTGCTGACAGCTAGGTAAATGCTCCTCTCATATAACACTGCCTCTTCCCAAGCCTCCCGAGCCTCAGCACCCTGGCCTCAGCTGTTGTCCTCTGAAATGCACACTCTCCCTCTTCTCACTTGCATTAAGGAAAAAGAGAGGGTGGTCCATGTGCTGGGAAGACACACAAAACACAAAAGGAGGCAAGAAAATGCAGAGCTCAGGGAGTATGTTATAGGAGCGGAAGGCACACATGAACTCACCACAAAGAAGACAAGTAAGGGGCTTCTGAAACTTTTTTGAGGTTTACCCACCTACTTTTTTAAGGGGAAAGCTGATGTGGGAGAAGAGGTGATTTAGAGACTGGGCATTAGATGGAACGGTTATGAGAGAGCAGGTAGGAAGGGATGCCGACAACAGCCAAGTGTGTGAGATAACGTAAAGAGGGACTTGAGCAATAGCAATGAAAATAAAAGATAAAAAGATGAAAGGTTAAAATCGAAGAAATACTTGTAGCAAAATAGCTATCAGAGCTGACAGTATTACAATATGGCATTGTCTACTTTTGGAGTGGATGGTTGTTTTTAAGTAGGAAGACAGAAACTTCATTAGGTGATCCTTAATTGATTAAATGACTGGATCAAGTATTGGCCTGATGGTGGTTTTGAAAAATGAGGCAGACAAACATTTGTTCACAGACCTCTTATTTGTATCTTTCAGTTTTACCACAAAAAGTTGTTACAGTAAAGTAAAAAACTTCATCATCCTGGACAGCATTAAGGATAAGCCAAGGAATAAACTAGACAAATCAGGAGTCAAAGTGGTGTGAGTTGGTAGTTTAATAATGGACAGATGTAAAATCCGGCTCTTTAGGACCAACATCCAGTAACAAAATGACAAGATGAAAACAGTTACCAACATGAAGAATGCTGTAGATTTTTCTGGCACCAGAATGGTAAAAGTGGGTTCAAGTCAGGCACACCAGGTCTAGAATCCTGCCTTTGAGGGAACTATAAATGCAAACTGGTCCTGAGAAAAATAAAAAACAGTAAAAGGTAAGCTTGAGCATCAGGGAGGAAACCCAGGAATGAGTGTGCATTCTGTCACCAGCAAGACTGAGCATCCTTTAAAGCAGAGAACAGGCATGCAGTCGATGGTTTAGGCACAGAAGTAACATCAGGGAGGCAAATCAGGCCAATGACATAGCGGGAAGAGGGAGCCAAGTGCCGTGGCTAAGATGGAGTCAATAAAGGTTAGCAGGCTAAAAAAGCCTGGGGAGTCTAGACTGTGGTAATCCTGCCTAGCATAAAGAGCAAGACTGGCAGGCATACAGTGTTTACAAAGTGGATAGCAGGGATTCTGGAAGAGACACTGACCATGACCTTGGAGACTGAAAGTCCAGAAATGACCATATTCTATTTGTAACCACGTGACTGAATTACAGAGTAAAAGTGATCCATATGGAAACACAGGCCACAGCGAATGAGGAAAAATGTGAGATTAAAAGTGGCGCTAGTCCTGTGCCATTTGGACGAGTTGGCCACGCATAAAGTAAACATAGGACAAGGAAGTAAGAGGCCCTTATGACTCATTAGAAAAGGGATACAAAGATGGAGAAAAAGCTGAGCTGGAATAGAACAAGTCTGAAAACATTGGGTTCCTAACAGGTTTCCTAGCTTCTGATCTATCCCGTGGACAAAGCAGCCAATGATTCTTTCAAAAGCTGGGCTACGCTGGTCCTCTGACTCCTCCCTTGGCTTCCCATCTCACCCAGCAGAAGAGCCAAGGCTTGTAACTAGGTTACAGCCTCCTGTTATCTGTCTATGGGTATCTCCCACCACTCTCCTGATGGCTCACTTTAACTCCAGCTACCCTGGCCACTGCTCCTTTCTGTTCCTCAAACTTACCAAACACCAGCTACCACAAGGGTCTTCTAAAGCGCCAAGAATTTGGCTTCCTACAGGTCTTTGCTCAAATGTTACCTTATCTATTCAGCCTGCATCATCCCTGCCACCTATCAAAGGTCTGCCTCTTCCACTTAGTGGAACAGAAAACTCACGAAGATGGACCTTGTTTGAGTCTTCTCAGGGTTTAGTACAGCATGATATCCTCATGTCACATACTGAGTTGAATGAACTGTTGGACAAATCGAGAGTAATACAAAAAGACAGGAACACACTAAACAGGTAATTTGGGGGCACAAAAATGGGGGACACCTGAGTAATGTCCTAAATGTTGAAAAAGTTCCAAGCTCCAGGGATTTGGTGTGGCTTTATAATTCATTCCTCGACCTACTGTATCTCAGAGATTGAGATCTCTTCAGAAGAAAATGAACTATCTAAAGATTTCAGATACACTACTAATTTACCCTTCTTAGAAAGCAAGGTTATGCTGAAAAGTTTAGAGTACTCAATAAATTAAAGATGTTAATTTGAATTCAACTGCAGATACTGCAGGTCTCCCTGCACTCCCATTCTTTTCTGCCTTCAATTCTCTGTCTAGAAAGACAAGCCTTAGAAGAAATACTTATGATTTCAAAAGCAGTCTTATAGAGAAGGTTTTAAAACATCGTACCTTTAAAGTAACTAATGACCATAAAGTCAGCAAGCAACTCATTTTTATAGACTAGGACAGGACAGACTATTCCCGAACCATAAACTATATTACCATAAAGTGGTATTATGGTGGTAATGAAAAATGGTTGTACTTTTCTTCTCTTTAAAAATGGACCACTTAAAATCCAATGTGCAAGAGTCACTCCCTTGAGCTAAATATTAAACCACTAAGGATTTTCATCAAGGAAAATACTGAAGGACAAAATATTCATTAAAAAAAAGTATGTTGTCTTAAAGTAGAACTTAGTATTCTTTACTGCTAAGGAAGGGCCTAACTTCCACAAACTTCACAAAAAGATTATCTTATTGTTATAAATTTATTTTCACTCCAAATTACTAAGAAAATAAAGCAAAGACTTGTTAAAGTTATTATCTATCAAACTTCAAATAAACATACTCATCTTAAAAGTACCAAACCATGAAATTTTCTATCAAGGTACTCTTAAAAAAAAAACACCATTCAACTGAGTTTATCTAGAGGGCATCTGTTGAAAAGCTTCTTTTACATCCATGTTAACTGGTGATTCATCCTCAGTCTTTTGAGCTATCGTCCAGGAAGAGTATGAGGATTCCTAGGATCATCTCTGAAACATCTGCTATTGGAAAGGAAGAGCAACAAGGGTTAACAAGGAGCTGGAACATTCCAGGGGCTACAGCTGGGCTTGGAAGGTTGCCTCAAGTGTGAATCTTGACTCTACCACTTGCCATGAGACTCACACAAGTGCGCTGAACTCTCTCAGCCTCAGCCTCATCTAAAAGATGGTAGTAGTTCACAGGGCTATTCACAAAATCCCTGTAAAATGCTGAGCATACATCAATCACTTTATAAATACTGATTTAAATTGTGACAACCACCCTTGTAATAGCTAGTGATCTGCAAGGTAATTTGAAAAACATGTAGTCCTAGAAAACATGATTTAAACTGAAATGCTCAGCCCTACACTCAACTCAAACCCAGACCTGTGTTAGTGATTGGGAATTAGTGCTTGTTCATATGATAGTAACACTGCCAGAGATTGATACTGTATAAGCATACATACACATTTTTTAAAGTCCCTGTTTCACAGACATTAATACTGTATTTTCACATAATGATACCTTCAATTTGAAAGAATGTATATTTAACATATCACCCAGAAGATGAAGTGTCTTTTCAGGAATAGGAGAGAATAGGAAGTGATTCTTACAATAAAAAGCATAAATGCAAATTGGGGAATTAAGAATTTAAGTGGCAAAACTAGCCTATTGACAAGGAAATTATTTGGATAAAGACAATTTCCTTTTTCACTCACACCAGCGAGCACTGTAGGAACACAACCACCAATTTTATCACATGAAGCATTCTTTGTGAAATACGCTTAAGTCTCTAAGGTTACTTTTCAGAGATTACTTTGAGCAAGGGAATAATTATCCTATTAATTTTGTCAACAACTAAAAAGATAAAAGCTCAGTGGCCTCTGGGTTTAAGAGACTGAAGAGCAGCACAGGCTACAGGAAGAAGACAGGCGCAGTGAGACAGGAGTTCTGCTAAGGGCCTGGGAAAGAAAAATGTCAACAGACAAAAGCTTAAACTCCCCTTTCTTATTCCATTAGTTTTACAAAGAAAATATAATTCAAAACTCAATTCCAATACATCATACATACACAAAACCCAATTTGACAAAATGGAAAATATCTTTCATGTCATGAAATATTCAAATATATTCAATAATCTGCTAATAATTTAAACTATTGAAAATATGGTATTCATATCATTTAAAGCTCATTCCGCATTTCAACAAAATTGTTAATTTATATTAACAATTTATTATAAAGCCAACTAAGGGAAATTTTATTACTTTTACCACAGAGTTTAGATAGTTGCTATTGACAATTCTGGATTTAATGCAAAATAAACTCTTTTAGTTAATGTCAAAAACTAATCTGTTCTGCAAACAAAGCATCACATTCCCCCAGACGGCAGAATTAATCTACTGAGCCAGAAGGACTGAAGCTTCGGGCACAAGAGCAGGCAAATGTACCCACTTTCACAACAGAGGCAGGGCCATGCATATTAGAATCCTGATTCATGGTAACACAATCATAACATTTCAAGCATGTTATAGAATTTTCATCAATTGGATCTTTAAAATCTCAAGTAGAAAAAAAGTAATTTCAAAATATGGTGTTCAAATAGATTTCATTATTCAAAAAGTTCAGTCCCCATTCAGAAACAGATAAACAGTATATTTATTAAATGAGTTAAGACAAATAAACTTTACAAATAGACAAATAATAAAAGGCTCAGTGGCTAAAATAGATGGTAAGCATCATTGAAAGAAATCAACACCATCACGGTATCTCAGTTGGCTTACACGTGTAAAAAGAAATTTTCAGAGAGCAATTTCACAGAAATGAAGCCAGTTTTTTTCTTATTAACAAATCACCATTTTTTGGTTCAAAACTGACATCTGTTATGAAAATTACCGTATCACATATTTGTAAGGTGACAAGGAGTAACTCATCTTTCAAAGTGCAAGTAAGTCTATTTACAACCACAAAAAAGGCAATGATGAAGAGAAAAGGATTTTTAAAAAATATACAAAGATTAAAAACATTTGGGGTGCAAAATTAAACAATTTTTGGTTAGAGAATAAAAGAGAAAAAGTGATTGAGTTACAGATGCTTTCAGCCATACATACTGTATTAATGGGATCCAAGATCTTTAACAGCTTGCTTGCATTTTTTTTTTAACTTACATAATGCTCTGGAAATTTGTGATAGAAATTACAGTGTCTCAAAGAAAAAATACACACTAAGCATGTCTTTTAACTACTTTATGGATGTCATAAGACCTGTTTATGGATTAGAGTTGGTGTAAAAAGCCATTGCCTTGAGTTGAAAAATGAATACTGTAAAAGCTCAATACAAATCCTCCAAAGCACATGCACTTCTAAATCTTTTGGTAATTACATTCATATTTAAGCATAACCAAAATAAAAAGAAAACTAAAAATATTTCCCTTTTCTGTATTCCCTATGCCTTGTAGGATTCTCCAGTTGATAGGGTCAATTGTTAAGAGTTGAAAGGGTTCTTCAAGAAAATCTAGTCCACCACCCTCATTTTTGGGTAAACGATTTTCCCAAGATCATGCATCAATGTTAATGGCAAAACCAAGGTTAGAAGCCAGGACTTGACTCCTAGTCTAAATATGCTTCCCAGCATATCATGCTACCTCTTTTTTACAGTTATGAGTTGCTATAAATACCTGATGAATAAATGTACAAAAACAAATGCTGACAGAGCCAATGTATTTTTAAGACCTGCAGAGGATTACCGCAAAGAATTGATGGAGAGAAAAAGATCTCCCCCACCCACCAAAAATATCAAGCACCATCAACTAACTGTTTCTGTGCTGGGTCAGCACTCTCAGATGTAGTAGTCTCTGTAAACTTTATGTCAGCCTGAGGATTGTTTATCTGTGAAATCTGGGCTGGTAACACAATGCCAGTTTTAAAGGGTAAAAATACAAAAGGCAAACAAAGGAAGAAGGTAGACAGGAAAGATAAAGAGCTAAAGAATCCAACTGGCTCACGATGGGTATTCCAGCATATGATTATTATATCTAAGTATATCTTCAGAAGCTTTTCCAAGTCTTCATATAACCTCATTTTATCTAACCTGTTATTTGGCCACTTAAAAATCAGAAGTATCGAAGACAATATAGTAGTCATTACTTTTTTTTTTTTTAACTGTGAGACTATTTTAGACAAACTGAATTCTATGAAGAGTAAATTAAATGGCAAAATTGTGATAATTCTCTCAATCTGCTTCTATTAGGTTATCACTAGCAAATTAAAGTGCTACTTCATGGGGCTGTTACCATCTTGAAATTTAATCCAATTGTGGTTAAAGAGAACAGACTGATATACCATATATGCAGAATTGAGGAAAGAAGCTGAAATGCCTTTTAAAAAAACATTGCCATGTATTTATTTAATAAAAGGGCATATTTATTTATGTTTACAAACAAGTTTCAAAAACAAAAGGAAAACATGTATGCTTCTACTTATTAACCTTTTTCAAAATGCCAACAGCCCTCATGCTGTATGAAGGTCTCTTAAGGATTAGAAAAATCAATACAGTTCACTCACAGTTCACCAAGACATCACTGAACTAACATAGTTAGACAAAAACAAAAAGGACTGAAATTCTCTTGTAGTTTGATAGTTTGATTTAATTTGATTTGCCTGAAATAACAAAAGCATTTCAAGCATCTTTCATTATGTAGTTGATGTCCTGCATTAAACAATCTACTAAATTCTGAACAAAGGTTATTAGCAAGTTTTCAAAAATCTTAAAAATTAAACAGTTGTTTCAAAACCATTAAGTAGTAAATGTATTTAAGAAACTAATCAGGACAGATGCCATAACTTCATTAGAACACCACTGCTCATGTTTTTTTGTTTTGTTTTGTTTTTTCTTTTTTTAAACAAAGCATTAGTGTTATCTATTTGGCTATTAGTATTAGCAATTTATCTACAATATTTAACAAGGTAAATTGTAGGCAAAAATTTAGTACAGTTTCAATAGAAACACCCCTTTTTTTCCTGAAAATACAGCAGTATTTGAAGGACTAATTTTTCTGTGCATCAGTTATAAGGAAGCTTCCCATCTATGAACAGGAACAAAAAAAGTATCTACAAACCTTTGTAAACAGATCTTTATCATTTATAAACATAAATAATCCAAATTATTAACAGCCAACAGCAGAAATTAAAGATTCAATTCAATGATCCAGGGCTCTTTGTCTCGCCCAGCTCGACTCCTCCCTCTCTCCCATCAAAGACTGAGATAAACTAAAGCTCTGCTATACACTGTTGAGGACCATTCTTGGGCACTACTGATGATCCGTGGGTCGCTTACACTGAGTTACTGTTTATCTGTCAGTTCATTTCTCCCACCCCCCAAAAAGCACCCTCAGTCTGGCAGAAAGCTTTGCTTTTTTTTTTTTTAAAAAAATAAATCTACATTCGTACAAGTGTGTCTTCTGTTGAAGTCCAATGACAAGAATACTATCTTGTCTGTCACAATATGTGAAAAGACCCAGTTTCAATTTGTTTCTTTACAATGTAGCTAGTGTGTTAACATTCAGCTTACAATCAGAGTGATGTTTCCAAACTATGTAGTGGGCTTCCTGGGGATGAAGAGGTAGCAGACTTGTTCATTTCTATTGTAAGGTGAATTCCGCTGTCAACAGCATTGTTATTTTTGTTGGGAGAGGGTGGAGGACTGGAGTTACGTTTTGTAGGAGCATCATCTTCTGCATCAGTGTCATCAATAAGGGGGATATGAGGCTCTGAATCTTCTATCCTAAACTCAGGATGTGTCATAAAGTTGTGAATCGAACTTCTTGATTCTGGTTTTTCTAACCCTTCATATAAAGAACTACGAAATGCATTCACCACTCGAATCTGTAAACATCAGAAAACACAGTGAGATGTCAGTACACTATTAAGTCAAAACTGGCTCACTTATGAGCTTGAATCCACAAACAGCTAGGTATGAGTGAATCATATTTGCATGTAATGCAGTGGAACTTGCAATACACTGTAAAAAAATGAATATTTTAGTAGGACACTACAGAACGACAAAACCACATACTCTAAGAATTAGGAGGTATAGGTTTAAGGTAGTACTAAGAAAACCTCATTGTTACTGGCTAAAAATTTAATAGCCATTTTATAGGATATTTTCCCCTAAGAAAACAAAACAAACAGAAAACAAACAAAAACTTAACCATAGACAAGCTTAGCTGATTTCTTTGTAAATTAAAAAGAATGTATTTTTGAAAACAATTCAAATAAGTTAAAAGTCAAGCACAAAGGGTTACTATTCATCATGCTAGGAATTAGGGTGTCACCAACTATGAAAAAGCCAGGCAAATATAAGCTGAATGCCACAATGAACTCACATCTACCCCACTACTCCCTTTATAAAGACAAAATCCAAACATCTATAAAATGCCATTAAACAGCTATAAATATTTGAGTATATGCCATTTTTCTATAAAGTATTAGTGTTTTTCTCTAAGTAGATCACAACTTAATCACTACAGTCCTCTGGGAAGATCAGAATCAAAATAAAAACAAATTCTCTGTGATTCTTCTATGAAAAATTTCTCAAGAAGACACAAAGTTTTAAAGCTTTCTAATATTTTCATCTCTAAACACACAGCCCAACAATTTACCTTTCTGCTTGGAGGTCTTCTAAATGAAAGTGGTTAATGGGCAATCAAACTCAGAAACATTACTGCAATGCTGACATGAGAACTTAGTAGTCCAGCGTCATTCAAGAAAAAAAAAAAAAAAAGAATATCCAAATAGTTGAGCTCTTCTCATACAATATTTGCTTTTAATTCTAATGAATCGTGTTTAATAATGGAGGTATCACTGACACAGAAAAATATGCAAAGTAACTGACACTTTGACATACAAGGAAAAAAAGATGCAGTTACCAAAATCATCTTATGATAATGTATAAATTTCTGCAAATGGACACTGAATATATTTTAAATATGTATTGAGTTAGGGCCATGTGTCCACTTCTAATCATTAATGACTACCTTATTGTTTCTTGAATGTCTTTTTTTGATTTACCAGGCAGGCACGGTCTGTAAGTTGCTTTAGTTTATATAAACTGAGCCCTCTATACAGACAGCGTAGCATACTGGAGTAAGAAAGAAAAAGGTGAAACGAGTTACAGCTCTGCCACTGAACTAGCTGAAGAATCTGGTCAGATAGGTATTTTCAGGCATGAGATGGGAAATAAAAACTTCTCGGGTTGTTAAGGGAGATTAGGTAGTATGCTAAAGGACAGTCAAAAAGTGCTAGCATAGAAGTATCAATCCCAGGGCTTCTCAAACTCTAAGGGCACATGAACTAACTGGGGATCTTGTTAAAGTACAGACTGTGATTCAGCAGGAGCCTGCGATCTTACATCTCTAACAACTTCCCAGGCGATGCTGGTGCTGCTGACCTCATCTACACATGAACAGTAAAGCAGCATGTCTGCACTGTCTTGCTACTTTATCATGTACTATTTTTTAATCTTGTTCTATTTGTGTTTGTACTTTGGTTCCTTAATATGATACATTAATAGCAGCAAATACAATTTCAACTTATTGCCCTTCTCTTCCCCCTTTAAGATACAAAGTGCTTAACACACAGAATATAGATGATGCTTGCTAATAATTCTGTTAAAATTATTCATTTAATGTTTTATTGTAAAACGTTACAATTCACATTTTATACTTGTGATACTTTAATGAGTATCCTAGTTCTCTTATACTTTAAAAGAAAGATATAACATCATAAAAAAATCTGCTGATGTCAGTAGTCAGCAGGGATGAAAGAAAACAAATTAGAGGATCAGCCAGCAAACTTACTGGGTAATAAGAACTGTTCAAGATGACACAAAATTTATTGGAAATTTGATTAAGGTGGAGGTACTGCTGTTAATCATGACAGACAAAATCAGATACATCCCCCCCCCACCCCCTGTAAACCACTCTGGCATGCAAGGGAGGTAGGGGGATATAAAAATCCATTCTTTGAACATATTAAATTTGGAAAAAACCTAGAATTCAGAATAAAGGTGTGGAGTTAAGACAACAGTTGTGAGTTCACAAAACTCTAAATGGGACACAATATAAAAAATGGACGGGTAAGAGCAACACCGGTATGTGTACACCACATAAGTAGTGTATGTGCTGCCGAAGCGAGCGTACCACCACATAATGAAACACCTACTGTGTTAAGTATTTTGTTAACAGTGGTATAAAGCTGCTAAAAAACTGAGCTAACTTATACTTGGTTTTGACCTTATCAAATAATATGTAAAATTCTCATAGTTACTCTGAGAAAAAGAATTGTGCACAATATTTTGTGTCGGTAGGAACTAAATGCCACAAAGAATCCAATATGGCCATAAATCTCAGAAGTAACTCTAACTTCCCATTTTGACCAGTGAAGCCTCATTACTTACATAGTCTTGTAATTCAATTCCTATTTAATATAGACTGGGACCTAAATGCAGAAGATTAAACCTTCTAAAACTATAAGAAAAAATTCAATTAATTCTGATGTTCAGAAAAATTTTAAACAATTATTTAACAAGAAAACAGAAGAAAGCAGTACATAAAGCACATGTGATTAAAAAATGGATTATCACCTAAAGTTTTAAGAAATTTTAAAAATGATTATAAAAGTAAACAATATTAAGTACACTACTCAATAGTAGGTCAGAAGCACAGTAAGAAAAACCCTTCATCAAATATACTAAGACTTAATTGGTCACAGTACCTGAGACAATGTTCCATCACCAAGTTTTAGAGAAATTTAAGGTAAAAACAGTATAATTACAGCAACTGTTACTGCATAATGATAACCTCATTAGCAAGATATGATCTAGTCCCTGAATACCTCATGTTGTAAGACCACAGGATATACAATAAAGAAGGAAACACCTTAAACCTTGATGAAACAATAGTTACAAATCCTTCTTCTTTTGTTGCTTTCTGAAATATAAGTCTACTTCCCTGAAGAATACTACTACTTCCCTGGTCACTTGGGTCTAGTAACTCAGAGGTTTCATATGTAGTTGTGCATCAGAAAAAGAGCCTGGAGTGCGCGTGAGTACCTTCAAACATAACAGTGTAAATGCATGATATTTAACACAGAAACTGGGACAAAATTAGGATGAGAAATACAGTAACTACAGTGTACCTAAAGTACCTTCCAAATTACAAAAATGGCCAGTTTAAATAATGCTAAAAGAAAAATAAATAAAATATATACCACCCACAAGATAAACCTGTCAAAAGTTTAACATGAAGCTAATCAGTAGGAAACAACAAATAAATCCAGAATGGAAGGCACTCCATAACACAACTGGCTGAGTCTTTAGAAAAAGTTCATGCCATAAAAAAATAAAGACAGGAAACAGATCCACACTGCTGCTGATTCTTCTGCACATCCTACATTAAAAAGCTACAAAAGATATTGAGAAATTGAGGAAATCTGAATATGGACTGATTATAACATGGTATTAGCGTTAAAGTTTGAACATATTAATACAGTATGTATTACAAGACGTATTAAGTTTTTAACTCAAACAAAGGTTTGAAAGTTTTCGAATTTAATATTTGGGGTAGGGGAGGGAAATCTTTTAGAATAAAGTCCTAGTGTGGCTCCTCATGGGACATGAACAGAGGATTACCTCCTATTGTAGCTCTATCAACTTCTTGTAGTTTACTGCTACACTTTTGGTAGCCAGTGATTATCACTGAAGATTGCTTTGTTCATTTAGCAGATTCTATCAAGGATCAACCTGAAATAGTCATCTCCTTCCCATAATTTTTCTTAAGTTCCCAGTGTACTTTCAGATCCCTGACATAATATTCTGTGTTTCCCTACCACATAGAAATTTCCACTTATTTCTCTCATTAGATTGTAGGTACTTCTAGAATAGCTTTGACATATAATACTAAGCCTTCCATAAACGTTTGTGGAATATTTACCATCCAGAGCTAGCTGATCAGCCCCAAAGACCCTGAAATAGTGTAAAATCCATAGATAGAGGGATGAAGGAATACAAATGACATTTATTGTACCAAGCACAATGGCAGGCAATTTATATTTACCATTTCATTAATGTTATTTTGGTAATTTTAAAAGTGTAATTTTAAAAAGGGAGATTCCTATTTGTCCCTGTAAATGTAATATCTTAATGTTTTAAGGTCAAAAGTGTAATTTTAAAAAGGGAGATTCCTATTTGTCCCTGTAAATGTAATATCTTAATGTTTTAAGGTCAATGTGTTTTAGATATTTGCCATACTACCTCTAAGTATTAGCTAGGAACTTATTTAAATTCCAAGTCCACACTCACATCTGTGAAATGGGAACAGATCTTGTTTTGCTTGTTTTTACACTATTAAAAATACCAAATAAAAATTACACGAGCAAACACTGAACAAATAGGTACTGAGTAAACAGTCTGCACTGTTTTTTCCCTCTCCCCATCTTTAAGTCCACACTACTTCTGTCCTTAACTGGTTGAAAATTAAATGGAGAAGATATGCCTCTGCCCAACACAACCTTAAGAATTTCAGAAATTTCAGGCATGGAGGTATGTTTATAGTTTTAATTCCTTTAATATACTGAAAATCCACATGAAATCAGAAGACCCTAATTTATAGTGAGACCACAAAGAATAAGACTTTTAGGAGTTTGCTGTACAGAAAATTTGAAAGAGAATTTGTTACTCTACTCAATCAGTGGACTTTTATACATGGAATGGTTTTATACATCAAATGGTTGAATAATGAATCAACTATATAATTTTCCCATGTCTTTTAAGACAATGTTTCTTTTCTATAATGCAACTTTCAACTGATAATACAAATGGGAGGAAACCTTAAAGTATAAATATTATAAATATGTATATAAAGCTCATACGAAGCAAGGCAAACAAAATTTAGGCTAAGAAGACAAACAACTAACTATACTGCAAACTGTTCTTCAGGTAACCAAGTTTCTAACCTGGACAAGATAAAAGTTAAAATCGTAAATTCCTTTTCAGCCTTAAAAAATGTAATTTCCAGAGACATTATGATAGCTACTGTTAATATCTAATTGTCTTGCTGTGAAGTGCTGTGTTGCTTACATTGTTCTGATCTGCTTAGATCTGTCTTCCTTTGTTTTATTCTCTTTAAAATAAAAAATTTTTTTAATGTCATTTCCTGAGTCTGTTATATCAGTTTTAAATCACATGCTTCTAGAAAACATGCAGGATGGACATGTTTGAAGGCATATACTCAAAAATTTATAGTAGTTTCACAAATTCTAAGCTATAATTTACTCCCCATATAACTGTAAGAGGTAGCATAGAGACAAGCTCACAGATTTCCTATCTAATCTTTGGTTGCAATTGTTCCACTGGTTATTATCTAAGCCCTCTAAGAAATAAAACAACAACAACGACAACACTTTGAAGTCTCAATCCACTTTACGAAAAGAAAGCTTTATGAAAAGCCTGAACAATGAATTTTAACATTAAGGAGAAAATGAGAAACGTTAGGTGTGTGAAGTAGGAAATGTTAATTTCATGCACTTAGGAACACACACTCACACCCCACAGTAGTAGAAGCAGTAGAAGAGGAAAACACTACATGTGTAGGGGTAGAAATATTTGTTACATCATGATGCTGGCTGGCGATGGAGGGCTGCCGCCTTAGAGCCCCCTGAATGGAACTTCCACTCTGGAAAGCATTCACTACATCCATCTGCAAGGAATCAGAGATTGTGACAGCTTGCTCGGCAAGAGAGAGAGAACAAGAGAAAGGACCATTCCATCTATCAACATACAAAAAGTAAAGAAAAAGGCACTTTTTACAGAGCAGATAAATGGGTAAGAGTAGCATTTTGAGATGGGGAAGAAAAAAAAAAAGCTAGGAAAAAAGGAGCTTGGGGCATATAAGACACATTCTTCCATAACCAGTTAAAAGCTTCACTCATTCCAGCCACCAGTAGTATTTTTCAAAAGAATAAATTTTGTGGGTTGGGGAGGTCAGAAAGGAAGTTAAGGAGCACACACAAACCTCCTCCCAGGTCAAAGCCCTTGCTCCCGCATCTCTCCTACCTCTCTACCAGGCCCATACCTGAGTCTGGATTCTGTTCAGACCTCTGAACCACAAAATCTGGCCACGCCGCAACTCCCTTTCAGCGTGATCTATCTCTTCAACATCCTCTGCTAATTCTTCCTCAGGTATTTCTTCCTTTTGTGTTCCATGGCCAGCTTCTTTCAGGAATTTTAAACGGCTAGTTGGAATTGTTGAAATAAGCTAAAATACAGGGGAAATAACTTAGAACTAAGTCATACCAAGCATAGTTAAATGGATCAATTTTATACAAAAGATATAAAAATTAAAAGAATATCCAACTATGTTTACCAATGAAGCAATGAAATCTGTTGATTAGACACTCTCACCCAGAACCAAAAATATTCTTCTCAGTTATACAAGAAGATTTAGGTTTGAAGGATAGAAAGATTTTTTTGAATAAGAATTAACTGGATTATATTTTTTCATATTTTAGTTCAGACACTGGCAATAGTAAACTGTACAACCATGCTTCAAAACATGTATCTACTTAAAATTCTTAATTATATTTACTTTAAACAAAATGAAAACACCAGGTGGTCTTACTGGATGCAAAACATATTTCATTAGTGCTGTAAGAATTCAATAAGAAAAATACCAAAATCCAGAAATTCATCAAGGTCATACTAAAAAGTTTTATTGAATGTATTTGTATAAAATGCCACTATTTAAAACTGAGCTCACAATGATTTACAATGATATCAAATAGTAACAGTGCCTCAGAAAAAATAAAGGATATAAGAAACTATGACCAGTAGGAACAGTTTAGAAAACTTCTAGTACAACTACCTCAATTCCACAGAGGCAAAAAAAAGTTCAGAGATATATGCAGTGACTAAGACTCCAGGTTTCCTGGCCATAAGAGCCAGTGACGTTTATTTTTTTTTTTTACCATGACGTACTTAAAATCAATAGCTTTTTGTGTTATGTGTGCTGTACTGCATTTCCTCTTCCTGAAATTAGCCACAACTGTTGGAGGTAGTAAGGCTATATTCTGCCTATCAGAGAACATTATGCAATAATTAGGCTGGTGGTCAAAAAAGAAGTGTGGACCAAGTTGGGATCCTACTTTAAAGATTTGTGATAATAAAAAGCTCAAAAAAAAAAAAAGAAGAGGAACTTAGAATCTAGGAACACAAGAAAAAGGTAAGATTAAAAAGCATAAAGTTTATAGCTAAATTTTTAAAGTAAAAACTGAAAGTTTGGTTTGATTTGCAGAATTAAAAAATTTGCTTATGTAAGTCATGTAACACACTGCCCTGCATTTAGGAAAGCAATATAGATTCTCTATCAGTCAGTTTTACAGTAATGATAACAAGCTTACAATGAATGTACAAGTTATTACAATTCATTCTTAAAAAAGAATGACACGCACTTGCAAGTAAACAGACTAAAGAGGAGCAGTATCTAATTCATTAGGCATTATATTTTTATGAATACACTGTTGAAGATACTCAGCCCAATCACTCTAAAATGCCATTTAGTGCCCCTACATTCTAAATACCATTATTTTTATTTTATTCTAAAAATGTAAAAATAGAATAAAAGATATTCAGCATCCCAACCAATTGTAAAAATATCACTTTAAGTGCTGCAAAATTTCTACAAAATTTTCTTCTACAGAAAGTTATATGCAGTACAATTAGTTACATCTAGTACAATTACACACACACACACACACACAATTTTCCGAATTCCTTTTGACACATTGTTTAGAATCAAGTAACAGAACTAAGAAAATACACACTAGAAATTTTCAAAGAAATCACGTTGGATTTTAAGGAAAAATGATGAGATTTTTACCTGGCCCCACAGTAACGTCCCCATTCCTAGGAATATTGACCATAGCCATTGTTCTACAGAAAGCTCTGAACAACTGAAAGGCTTTCCACCAAACTGCACAATTATGATCTGGAGGAAAATAAGTAAATTTATTTAAATCTCATAAATTTTAAAATTCACATTCTTAATATGACCACTACTTTAAATCTCAGCTGAAAATAAGATAACTGAAATACAAAGTTAAATCTTTGCCCAAACTTTCAAATGCATGTATTCATGTTTAAATTATGCTTTCTAAATTAAAAAAATTATCAAGATTAATAGTTTAATACAATTTAGCCCCAAGAATACTATATTCTCCTGCATTTTGCTTCATTATTTGAATAGTTTATGATTTCATAAAAGATAGTACACTTTTAGACAAGACTGAATGTTATGAATGGAAAAATGGATAAAACATTCAACCTCTTTCCCTTTATATACTTATTCATTCCCTGTTAACATTTAGATGCTAGAGTAATTATGAATGGAAATCAATTTGTAAAGCTGTATGAAATATGAACCAACTCAGGTATGCCCTTGGGAGTTCAATTTCCCTTACAGAAACTAAAATCCAGTAATATATATGAATAATTGAAAATATAGTACCTATGCTTCTCTCATTATTCTAAATGTTCTAAAACACTGTACATAAAAGTATTAACAATTAAGTGACAAAAATATGCACCCTCTTCTTTGATGAACCTCTCTTCACTGTAGTGAAGTAGCTACCAAACTGAAATTAAAAAGTCTGATTTTGGTAAGTAACAGTGGTCAACATTTTAAAACTTTCTTAAAGTAACAAATCCCATTCTTTGTATTGTATTTGTTAATTACACTTCTTCAGTCAAGATTGTTTGCATATTAAATGATTTGATGCTACTCATAAAGATAAAAACTGACAGAATTTTCTTTTGCAAACCAAGAAAATAATGAGGGTGAGAAGGTTCAATATTTATTTATACAAATATTCTTAGTTTTTAAAAAATTTCAGTATCTTTTGTTGGTATAGAAGATGTGAAAAGTGTTAAGGTTCTAGGAGCAAAAAAAAATGATTATGTGAATGGATGATTTCATTTCATAAAAATAATTTTCATATTTAAAGCAATAAAATTGTTTAGTTATGGCACTGACTTCTAAGATCAAGAGACCAAGTCTCCATATTCTTTAGATCAATAGGAATGTAAAGACATCATCAGGGTAAAAAAAACAGAAGTCTCTTTCCTTCCACAGCTACCTAATGATCTCTGGAACAAGTCCTTGTCTTCTCTTATTACCCACCTGAATCACAAAAGTGCCTAAAACAATTGAGCAGAAGATGGCATTATTAAAGATTCCTTCAAACACATTTCTTTCCCCATGGATTTTCCGGGCATTGATTTCATTGAACAGCTGCATCAGCACAAAGGTATTGAAAACAATAGTATAGTGCTCGGAAGGAGGTGCGTGCAGAGGAGCATTTCTTCCACTATCAATATCAAAAAACTTTTCTCCTGAAAGAATGAAACATTATTATTTGTAATTAACACACCAAATGAATTTTAACATTTCAGGTAAACATATAATAATAAAACCTTGGTAACCTTTATTTGATCTGGAATAACAGCACAAAAAACTCATCAAAAATTTCATTTCAAAAATAGCAAGAGAATAAGTACTTAGTAGCCTGGATTTGAAACCACTGAAGCTTGAACTCTTGTTTTACAGATGAACGCCCTCAAACTATGGTGACATACAAAACATCTACCTAAGTCAGCGGCACAGCTATGAAGTCAAGACACTTTTCCCCCACCCCATTTATCACACTGCCCTCCCAAAATTTACTAAGCACCCATGTGATAAACGGGGAGTCAAGAACAAAACTTAGGCTCTAACATATTTATGACCCCAAAGCATATCTGAATGGTATTCAGTTTCAATAGAATCAACTAAATCTTTATTAGACAATGAATTCTTACCAGCAAATAAGAGTGTAAAAACTACTACGAGTTGATAGAATGCATGACCCAAAATATTCTTCATCATTGTGCGTGAGATGAGAGGCTTATTTCTACCATACGGTTTCCGAAGCAAGAGAGACTCAGTGGGTGGTTCCGTTGCCAGAGCCAGGGAAGCGAGTGTATCCATTATGAGGTTTACCCACAGCATCTGCACAGCCTTAAGCGGTGAATCCTAGAAAAGATATGTTTCCTAATGGACACTCACAACTATGCAGGGACCCAGCAATTCTTGGGATGCCTTAAGCATTTAAAAACTTAAGGAACAGAACAAAACTGGTTATGTTTTTCTGTTAATTAACCTAAAATATTGTTTCATCCTAAATACCTAAGCACATTAAAAAGGCAAATTATAGACATTTTTGCTTTAAAATAAACACATTTTAATAAACAAATCTTCACCTACTTGAGTAATACAAGCGCCTGTGAAAGCAACAATCACTGCTACGACATTTACAGTAAGTTGGAACTGCAGAAATTTTGAGATGCTGTCATAGACATTTCGTCCCCACATAACTGCTTTAACAATGCTTGTAAAGTTGTCATCTGTGAGAATAATATCAGATGCTTCTTTAGCTACATCAGTTCCAGCAATACCCTGTGGAAAAATTATGAATCTAAGTATTTAAAATATAACTTTTACATATTCAAAAGGACAACATACAATAAATAAAAAAACTACACTGAAAACAGTGACAATTTATACTAAAGGAAGATAATACAGTTATTTTAGGATGTCATTGAAAAAGACAGTCTGTTTTAGGACAATCATACATAAAAAGTAAAGCATGAAAATTAAATGTTCAAGTAGGATTAAAAATAGAAGAATGAACAAAGGTATTACTCAATTTCCTTCCAAAGTCCCAAAATGAAAATACACGAAAAAGATTTCATAAAGACAAAATTAGAGGTAAAGGAGATTTTCCAAGAAAAACTTAAAATGCTGACAAGCAGGAAATCAAATGATAAATAATCCCACAGACCCATGAAAGCTGCATCCCAGGTGAATGGTAGAGAAGCAGTCTTTTGTTTGGTTCTGCAGAACCCTTCTGAGGTTCAGGACTTCACAGTACCAGCTAGCAGAAGACCAAAATGTTCAGTGAAATAAATTGGACACACAGCTTAAACATCACACGGTTTCTCTCGAGTTCCTAATTGCCATATATTATCAATAACATATTTAACACACCTAAGTGTAACAAGTTTTGCTGACTAACCATTCCTCATGATTTACAAATGGGAATCTTATTATTCTTTTTTTTAAAATCCTTATTTTTAAAGGTAACTAATATACTGATTGGTATTCAAACCAAAATAGTTTCACAGTCAGGTTTGGGAAACTTTCAGATAAAAAAAGTTTAATGAGCTTCTTAGAGGAGTATGCTACAATGTATGTGTGTATCCAAACATTCTACTTTATCAGAAGGTAAGCTTCACTGGTTTCAAATCCAGGCTACTAAGTACTTATTCTCTTGCTATTTTTGAAATGAATTTTTTGATGAGTTATCATTTAAAAATACAGTAATACAATTACTCCTAAAACCTTCAGAGTTTAAAAAAAACAAACTAGTCATTGTACTGTATTTTTCACTGCATGACTCTACTTACCCATATTTATTTAAAAGCCTATCAAGTCAAACACTCAAGTTATAAGAAGAAAGCTTTCTTTGTTAAAATGAATTCTACTTAACTACCTTTCTGATGCAAGTGTCAATAAAAATTCTGCTAAATATTCAAGTGCAGCATGAATTCTTTGTTCCTAAAAGGGAATGATCCTGTTTGCCCGCAATACAAGGCAGAGCACTTAATTATTCCTTGTCCCTCTTAAGCTACTCTTCACAAGTCTTTAAAATTTTATTGTAACATAGCTGCCTATTAAATATGAGAAAGGTCAGGGGTTCAGGCTGGCCTTGAACTCAACTCTGTAACCCCAACTAGCCTCGAACTCCTACCTCAGCCTCCCAAGTGCTGGGATTACAAATGTGCACCATCATGCCTGGCCTCTTCTCTTCTTTAAAAATTAATACATACTATTAATATGAAATGTTTTTATTCAACATATTTATACAAGCATGTAACATCAAGTATATTTTAATTTAAGTACATGGTTCTGTTTTCAAGCCTGTGTACTCCATAAGAAGGTTGTTAAAAAGTTCGGATGAGAGGACAGACATTTAAGTATTTTACGGAGTACAAAGTAAAAGCATATTATTACAACTGTCCAATGAAATCATTATTTAGCCACATTTCATGGCATCAATACATACTCGTAAATAAACTAATCAAACTTACAAACCAATTTAGGTGTACTGAAACTAATCTTGAGCAATAGTGTTTAAAAATCAGCAAAGATGTGGCCAACAATCACACAGCTACCAAATTATATCAAATACTTAAATTTTAAGTAAGTTCCTACCATTGCAAATCCAACATCTGCTTTCTTTAGTGCTGGGCCATCATTTGTACCATCACCAGTTACAGCTACAACCTGGCGTTGTTCTGAGACAGTGCTGTCAATTATACCTTAAATAAAAGTAAATATTTGTGCTGTAAAATATATTTTTTTAACTTAATAAGGATTTCTACAGAATACCCCAACTAATCACTTTTATAGATTCAAGGTTAAAAATGTATAATAAAACAAACAGAATGGAAACTGCTTTAATATTGGGCAAAGATAACATTAGGAACAGTATGCTATCTACATCACTGAAGATAACACAATTCAGCCAAGATATAAAAAGCAAATGTATTTAGAGTTTATTAGAAAAGATTGTATCTTTGACTCAATCTAATATTTAGATTACTGTTACTATTTTAGGAAGCAAACACATTTCTACATGAAGAAATTGTGAAACAACTGAAACATCTTCTTACCTTTAACGAGTGTATGCTTGTCAGTAGGAGATGATCTTGCAAGTACTCGAAGCTTTGGCCAAATTTTGTCTATCCGCTCTTGTTCAATCTATAAATTTTTATCAAAGTTAAAATGTGCTCAAGTCTAATTCCATAATTCCAGATTAGTCATCAATCATTCTTATCAATGGTTCTCAAAGTGTATTCAACAGAGCAACAGCACCAGAAGCTCCAGGGACACATTAGAAATGTCCATCGTTGGGCAAGGCCCAGGGTTACCTGATCACACACTCCAGGGTGGGCCCCAGTAATCTGAAGGCTAACCAGTTCCCCAGGTGACTCTTGGGGATGCTCACAATTGAGAAATACTGCCAGAGGCATCACTATAGGACTGAATTACATTTTAAAAATACACCGCTTATGGAAATGAAAAGGTTTAATAGTTCTGCATGCCCAAACCACACCAGCCTTTCCAAATTTCTCTCTCTTTACCCTCTTTCAATATAGACTGTACTTATGGAATTGGCCTAGAGGTACTGCAATTACTTTCATAAGGCATTTTAGCAAGATATGCACACTCCCTTTACGGCCAACTTCTTTATTGTCAGTCCTTTTTATCTCTTAGAATGCTTGGTTTTCAAGATAGAAAGTATGGAATGCATTTATTCATGGATGTTACCTAAAAACAGTGCATATTCAGTATATATTTGTTGAATAAAACTCCTAACATACTAAAAACTTTAATTAAAAATCAAAACAAAAATCCATACCTCTCCTTTTTCATTTCGTATTCTTCTGTTAAAATCTTTACCTTCTAAGCACAGAAAATCTTCCCCAGGATGTAAAATACCACATTTGGTAGCAATAGCCCGAGCAGTATTAATATTATCACCAGTGACCATCCGTACAGTAATTCCAGCCCTCTGACATTTCTTTATTGCATCTGGTACCTGGTTTGCAAGCGGGAAAAAAAATCATGTTACAATAAAAAAATTAGTATTTCCAAAGAAAACATTCCTCTGAACAAACATGCACTACTTCACAGCCTTCCAACTAATGGTAACTTTAATTTCTTCTCAAGATATTCACTATTTCTTGAATTATCTCAATAATCTCTTTTTTTCCTATTGCACTGCCAGAATCTTTGTTCAGGCTTCATTTTCAGTTACCATCCTACTTGATTTGTTTGTACTACTTATTTACTGAAGATTTTTAAATCATTGTTTCTCCCTGGCACCCATTGGGCAATTTTTTTCTAAATGGCTTTCTACCTTTCTAGTTTCACTACTAGGATCCCACCAGAGTAAAATACTGGTATTATTTTTATTTAGTTAGTTTTTGGTACAGGGACCTGAACTCACAACCTCATGCTTGCCAGGCAGGTGCTGTGTTGCTGAGCATTATCCCTGGCCCCAAATGCTGATGTTATTCAGAGTCATGAGTATCACATTTTTTTTGCTCCTCTCACTGCAAATCTTTGAAAGTGTACCTCATCTATTCCTGTACCATCTATGTGCTAATGATTTTTAAATTGACATCTTTCCCTCATCTCATTGTGACAGTAATTCATAGTTCCACCTGAAAAGTGCTATCATTTGCTGGTCTAAAAAGGAGACCATCAGGATACCTAACAGGATCTAGGAGGTACCTCTAGCTCCTGTTCTTCCTTCTCTACACATCTTTAAGGGCTCCTTGGGATTCGACCTCAGGCTTCCCCTGTGCCGTCCCTGCTTATTGCCTGAGCTACTGGAATGTCTTTTAAATTGGTATCCCTACCTTTATGTTGTTCCTTCTTTAAAGCATCTGATATACTTTATGGTAGAGTTCTTTTTTTAATACACTTTTTTAAACATATATGATGATTCCTCAGCTGTTACACATAAACCACAAAGTTAGTATAGCAGAGTATCACAATTCAGCTTCAGAATACTTTTATTTAAGTTTTCTCTGTTACACACAAGCTGATAGATGAACAGCTTACATAATTAGTTTTGTGTCTCTACTATTATAATTTGTTTGATCCACAAAATCCTTTTTCTTCTTTAACTAGAAAATCTACACTGATTCTACTAGAGCAGAGATTGTAAATTCAAATGGCCATAGGGCCATGCAGGTAATATAAAGGAGAAAAACATGCTGAGAATGCCAAACCCAAGATAAATATTTAATGAAAAGAATTACTCAGTTCTAGTCTATTTTGCAGGGAGAATCAGAGCCCAATGTTTACAAAACTCAAGATTTCAAAATAAAAAAGAAATTCTTAATTTGTATGTGATCTTTCAATACTTAATGTTTTACACACACACACACACACCTACCTACCTACCTCTCAAGTAGTTCTACAGGCTGCCTGTTTGTGACTTCTAAATCCAGACTGAATATAAATTCTCTAGAGCCTCCTTGGCTATCTATCTAGACAAAATTGTGTCTTTATCTTACTAGTTCATATCTCTATTATTGTTTATTATATTTTAGATATTGTTTACTTAAATCCTCTGCAAGTTAACAAATTTCTCTAAGGTAAGACCCTTATCTTTGCAGTATCAACGTCTAGTACAATTTTTTCATTTATTTAACAAATAAGTGCCTGACACATAACCATAGCCCAATATTAACTGAGTTACTGAATTACAAAACTTTGGAGAAATAGTCATCAAAGGGGCATTTTTCCAAAAGGGAAACAAATCTAGAGAGAATAACATGGCGTATAATTTCTTAAAACATGTATACGATTTAATTACTAAATTACATATGTATGTGTAAGTTTAAAGATTTACAGTTAAAACATTTACGTCAACTTTTCCTCATCTAAATCACTGGAGAGAAGGGAATGGCATGCAACCATTCAAGTTAGTTTTTACTGAATGCCAGGTATATATGTCAGGTCCTAGTGACAGAGTGGTGTGTTGAAGGATAAAGCCCACTCAGATTATTTTTTCTTAAAAATCCGTATTTGATTTGGAAACTATTATGTCAGCTATATAAAGGCAACATATCTCCTGGTATGAAATGAAAAGATACCATTTAAGATAAAGTGGTATCTTTGACTTGTACATTTAAGTAGTCACTGACTAGGTAGTCTCTAGGAGAAATAATGAATACAAGGGAGAAACTTGTCAATTATGTGGCAAACAGTACTGAAGGACAAAACAGAATAGTGATTATCACAGGCTTGAGAAGGAGAAAAGGGGAAATGTTGATCAAAGGACATACTGCTATAAGGCGATGAAAATAATATATATATTTTTAAAAATCCAGATAAGAGACAGAGAGTAGACAGGTGACTGCCTGGGACTGGAATGCAGGGTTGGAGAGAAACAGGGAATGTTTACTAATGATTATGGAGTTTCTTTTTCAGGTGGTGAAAATGTTTGATCACTAATTACAGTGATGGCTGCACAACTGAGAATACTAAGAATCAGACTATAAACTTTAAGTGGGCAAACTGTATGATATATAAATTATACTTCAATAAAACTGTTTAAAAATAATGGTACAAGTGTTCATTACCATTGAATATTTATTAACTTACAATTTGCAAACTAACCTGCACTTGTTCCTTATCAGGAATTGAAACAAATCTGAGTCTTGTTCAAGTACCTATGCATAAGCAGTGAAACTAAGTTTGTTCTAGTATCTAATTAACCAAGATTCCATACCCTAAAACTGCACAACCCCTAATACCCACTACTCAAGGAAAGCTGTTTCATAATATACCGTCTCAGGATAAAAGTACTCACATCTCATTTTGTGATACTGAAAAAAAAGTGCCACTTACATATTTTAGAATCAATAAAATTCTTCAACAACCATGTCAAGGGCATGATAATAGACTACTTACATTTTCTAAAACACAAAGCTATAGATATCCTAATTTAATATATTATGATTCAAACTGTAAGTCAACATATAAAACTCTGGTTTATTTGAGACCAAATCCCAGCAAACATAATCTAACTGGAGACTTCCTAAGTATTTGAAACTCCAAAACTGCATCAAAATTTATCTTCCCCTTTCAAAAAATTTTTTAAAACATTTTCTTATGACACTGATAATATCCTATACCATCCATCAAATTAATCAAGTTAGAGACTGGCTCATCTTCCTTTATGAGACTTCTAATTGTGGGGATATCTCAACCTTAAGCCCTCCTCCCTGGCTACACAATTACCTCAGATCTTTCAGGATCATAGTTACTAAGGAGAACTCTCTGTGGCTCCTAAGTCCAAATGCCCACCTGACACACATCTGGCTATCTCTGATACCTCGTCAGTATCAAAAACAGTATTCCCAAGCCTAGCTAATTCATCATTAGACTGCCTCTGTTTATACTGAAACCATCCCTTTCATCTTCCCTGTCAGCAAAGTCTGTCCCAGTCATGAACCCTACTGCCAGGAGACTACAAGTCATAACTGCTTCCTTGCTTCTGCTTCTCCCCATTTCTTACTATCCTTATACAGTACTCAAAATGCTACTCCACCTGGGGAGGGTGACAATGCTAAGGGCCCTCATTCACACCAGAATCCCACCACCCCAAAACAGAATCTTAATAATTTAAGTCATGTTATTTCCCAAACTAAACGTTAGAATAAAATTTAAAAGCCCTAAGGCCTAGTAAGGCTGAAGATCATTTCGCCCCCACCTCTTCCTTTTAGACTCAAGCTACTCTGGCCTCCTTTTTATGTTTAAAATAGCTCAATACTTTTTCTCACCTTTGGATCCCTGCATCTTTTGCTGTCTGCTTGGATGCTCTTGTTGAAGCTATTTATGCATCTGGCTCTTTATGAGAGCCATCAGATCTTATCTCATCTTACTGTAGTCTCTCTCAGTTACCTTACATAGGCGGACTGTTCTCATCCTTTACAGCCCTGAACAGATTTCGCATTCCCACTCCTGCCTGCAGAGCACCTCCACCCCACATGACATTCAGAATGCCAGACCTGCGAGAGCAAGGACGAGTCATATGACCCACAGAACTTTGCTTTCCTCACATGGCATACTGTCCATGTATTGTATCTCGCTAACTATTTGGTGTTTTCCTCTAAAATGTACCTCTTAAAACTACTCTATGTTTCCAGGTAGGTCCTGAAACAGTGCCTAGTACTACATATAAAAGATCAGTCAGTTCATGAAGTCATGAAACAAAAGCAATCTCTGTATTTGTATATTTACTTTTGTTGCTTCTTTGTCACAGTTTAGTTTTCTCTTTTAGTTTAGTTAGTATCTTTCTGATTCTTTAATACTCAGCAGAAAGACACTGTAACTTTAGACTAGGTTAAGAGTTCATGTCCCTTGCTCACATAACATGATCTGTATATAGCCAGCAATGTACTAACACCCTGGGTTATAATGTTTGTCCACTCTCACCCAAGACTGTAACATCTTTGAGGCCAGGGACCAGATCTCTGAACTCTTTGTTTATAGGACAGTACCATCTGGCACACAGTGAATATTCTATTTTTAAAAATGATTAAAGACAAAAAAAAAAAAGCAAAGTTTAGAGCTCATTACCCCATCCAGCATGACAGTCAGTCACTAGCCAGATAAATTTAAATGAAGTAAAAAATCCTGTTTTTCAATTGTGGGAGGATGCCTCGAGAACTCAGTCATCATGTGTGGCCAGTAGCTACGACACCAAGCAACACACAATCCTTTTATCATCATAGAAAGCTCTACTAGAGAGTGCTGGTCTAGAGACTAAAAATATTAACTTAATGGCATTTATTACTGTAAAATAAATATCAACCAAAAAGTCTTACCTAGTTCAAGATACTGCTAGGTTATGATACTAGAAGCACACAGGATCTCAGAAAGAATCTAATTGAACACCATTAAAAGGCACCATAAACACTGCAAACACTATTATTTCATTCATTTTGGGTCATATATAAAAAAATTAAAGTCACAAACCCTAAGAAGTTTACCAGGAAACTGGTTACAGCTACTGTCAAGATCCTCTTAACTATTTAACAGATTCTGCACATGCAAACACAGAATGTTTCACCACCTCAGGTCTCACGGGATCTTCAATCCCCACAACAGCAATGCATGTAAGGCCGGTGACAATATCATTTTCATTATCCCACTCTGGCTCTGGTTCTCCTGCTGGAAAATCTCTGAATGCAAGACATATGGTTCTCAAGCCTTCTGATGCCATCGGTTCAATCACAGTTTTTACAATATCATCACGGTCCCTTGGTCTGAATACTTTTGCCTCACCATTAGCACTCAAGATTTTGAAACACCTAAAAGGAAATGTTGAATCCAAACATCAATAATTAACAAAAATAATGGTTAATGCCAATTAAGTGAACAGGAAGTGCAAGAAATCATGGGATCTGGTATCCGGAATGTCAAGAATTACGCATGTTGCATTTTAACAGACTAAAATCACCTTCACTTTTCCCTGTCTTCTTTACATCAGTTTTAGTCTGTATGGTCCTCATTTGATGAGAGATCTCTATGTCAGCAGTTACTGCATTTTCCAAACCTTCTCTTTTGGAATATGCTTTTAAATTTTTACAAAGAATTCCAAGAGACAACAGAGAATAAACTATATACCTGGCCATTATTGGCAAAGAATTAGATGTTAATTTTATTTAACACAAAAATAATTTTCTTCACTAGCCTGGCGTGGTGGCACATGCCTGTCATCCCAGAATTTGGGAGGCTGAGGCAGGAGGATTGTTGAGAGTACAAGGCTAGCCTGGGCTACAAGACCAGCCTAAACTGTATAGTGAGACCTTGTTTCCAAAAAACAAATAAAACAAAACAACAACAACAAATTTCTTTTAAGTAATAGGCCAAGTTCAATCAAAACCTTACCTGAGGGTTTCATCACTTATGCTATTTTAACCATCAAAAGAAAAAAAGCCAAGCATGGTGGCGCACACCTGCAATCCCAGTACTCGGGAGGCTGAGGCAGGAAGATCACTGCAAGTTCAAGGCCAGCCTGGGCTACAAAGTGAATTCAAGGCCAGTTTGAACTACATAGCCCCCAACCAACCCTAATATTCTAAGCGAGACAGGTAATGCCTAAATAGTTTTATTTTCAGTGAAACTAACTATAATCTTTTCTTTAAGTTGTAAAATCACAACATCTCTCTATATTCCTCTCCTTTGGTGGTTCCACCTCCTCTTGCTTCTATGCACATTCTCTGTTTTGACTGTTTTTCAAAGCTTTCCATTACTGATGGAGTTTTACTTGTAAGTTGTACCAGGACCTTAACCTTAATACATTAGAGACTGGAAGTCACCTCACTGTTCATGTGGATATCAACATTATCCCAATCATTTTGAAATATCTAAAAATTCAACTGAACACCTATTTCCTCAACACTTATGAAACGTCAGCTCCTAAATCCTATGTATCTTTCTATTCCAAGCAATCTCTTGCATATGCTACTCCTTTCTGTTCTCCCTGCAAGTACTTCTTTGGCTTGCTTTGTAATAGCAACAGCCTTTACACTGGTGTCTGTCTCTAGTCTATCATTTTTTACCAACCTACCTCATTCCCTGATATGAGAATTATTTTCAGTCACGGCTTTGAAGATTTTAACTACCTGATGAACGAAAAACATCATTGTACTACAAAGCCTAATTAAATTAACTTTTAATTGCTTGGCCTGATATTTTAAGTCTCTAAAACAAAATGTAAATATTACTGTGGGAACTCTTACTGCACATTTACTATAAATCAGGCTCCATACTAGACATTTGTATATACAATTTCACTGTTGCCAAGTTGGTGGTTATCATCTCTTTTTCCAATGAAGGAAAATGGAAAATAAGGGAAAAATCTGCCTCAGCTCTAAAAGCTAATTAGTTGCAAAGGAAGAATGAAACACTAGTTGGTTTGATTAAAAAAAAAAATCTCTCCTCACCATTTATCTGCTACCAAGTGACAGACAATGAGCCAATTTCTAGCCTTTTCACTCTGAAGAGCTATGCAGATGCTATGCAGAAGACAAAGCTCTAAGTGGCCCAAACCAGCCCATCAATACTCAGATTAACTTTCCAACTAGGTATCTCTCACAAATGACCTGCATACTTTCCCCCTCTGTTGTGACTTCCTTTATTTTCATGTTCTCACTTCATACTAAAACCCACCCTAAAACAGGATAACCCTCAGAACTCTGTATTTACTCATCATATGCTGCTTTTTCAGTTACTTATTTATATAAAATTGTCTCTTAAACCTGTTAAGACTAAAATCCGACAAATGCTTTAAGGTAACTCATATACACACAATTATAAAAGTTGAAATATTTTAAATGTTGTTTTTGAAATGTACTCCAATTTTCCAAAATTGCTCTTAAAGAAACCAAAAATTCCAACACCTGTGATAATAGATAAAATATCAGGCAAATTTATATGTAAACATGAAATGTCACAATTGAGGTTATTGGTCTGTAAAAGGACAGTAAGATTATTATAACACAAAATGAAAAGAAACATTTAAATACCACAACTGTAGGAGATAACTATGTAAACTTCACTTTTTTGGTACTGGGGATTGAACTCACAACCTCATGCTTGCCAAGCTGTGCTTGTGCCACTGAACTAAATCTCCGGCCAAGGGAATGTTATATGAAATCAACGTGTCTAAAACCAAACATCAAAGTTTACTTCTTTAAGTCTCCTAGACTGAATGCAATAGGATTTTTCCTATATAAAAGACTAAGAAGTAAGAGAACCTGTGTATGAAAATGGCAGAACACTATGGATAAATATTTGGCTACCATAAAATACACTTAAACATTCTGTGGTCCTATCAAATGCTTGACACTTAGAAAAAGAAAACCACAAAACCAACACAGAAGGCAGTAAATGAAGCAGTGACAGTCAGCAGGTTATTCAGTTAAGTATTTTACTCTTACTTTTTCAGAATTATTTCAGAGGCACCCTTGCTGAATATTCGATAGCTTCCATCAGAGTTTTTCAGGACAGTACTCATGGACTTCCGAACAGAATTGAAAGTGTAGACTTTGTATAATGCTTCTTCTGGTATTTCATTTCTAACATCCTGATAGTCCCGTTTTAAATCCAAAAGAAATCCCAACAAGGCACATTCAGTTTTATTACCAACATGACGAGGTAATCCACCCTCTTTCTCTGGTGGCTATAAGAGAAAAAGAACTTCAGAAGCCAGGACACTATGGTGATTCCCTACAGAAGTTTTATAATGTGAAATGGAAAGTGACACCTAAAACAACTAAATATACAGTACATGTCTACTAATACCAGTATTTTAAAGAGGACACAGAAAACAAAGGCAGAGGAAGAGCTAAGGGTAAGAATGACATGAATCCCAGCTTCAGTCCACAGATAGTCAGTAGTTGTGTGGGCTTCTGGCAAGCCATCCAACTGCTGTGGGAACTTCACTTCAGCATCTGCAAATCAGGGGCAATCACCACCCAAGCATAATGATCAAGCTGTATTAAGTTCATACTTGGCTTCTGGTACACAGCAGAACTTAATCTTAGTAACTTTTGTTCTCTTTCATTTATACTGAACAATTAAAATCTAATTTACCAAATCTACTTTTATGGCTTTATAAAGTATTGTTGCCTTACTCTAAAAAAGTTTCAGGCCAGAGATTTAGCTCAGTGGCACAAGCGCCTGCTTGGCAAGCATGAGGTCATGAGTTTGATCCCTCGTACCAAAAAAAAAGTTTCAGTATCTTTGCAGTGCCTGAATAAATATACCCATCACAACAGCATTAAAAAGAGATGTACTTTCTTTTATGTAGTAAACAATGTAACATCTTAAGACTTCTAGCTAGTAAAAGGCAAATCCAGCTCTGTATCAAGATCCTTAACGTTCTAGTCCATCCAGTTCATGTATGTTTTCACTAATTAAACAACTTGCAATGCCTTGCATGGTTTTCATTCATAAAACACAAGATATAAAGTCAAACAAATTTTGTGCTTTCTCTTACAAGATTTGTAAAATTTGCAAAGGTGAAAATATTTTGGCACAAGTCTATAAATACTGGTTCCAAAGAGGCCTAAAAGACAAGGTCATATAGGTAAGAATTATTGAGAAAACATACAGAGCCTACACCAAGCACACAAAAAAACATGTTAAGTTGATACCTGGCTTAAGTTTTCTCTAAAAAAAATTCAGAGTTGACTTCTTACATAGCCTCATCTTTCATAAAATTTACAATTAACAAAAATTTACAATTAAGAATATGCTCTAGTTATAAAGCTTTAAATTTTACACAAACAAGAAACTCAAAATACACAGACACAATACCAAAAGATACAACAGAATGTGTATGTCAATCAACAGATCTTACTATATTAAAATATTTTATAAATATATTAAAACATACATTACATGGATATCTTACACATCCACTATAATACATTAAAATATATTAAAAACATATACATTACATGGACATCTTCTAAGTAACATAACAGACCAGTTCTTTATATATAGAAATGATAGATCTAAGGAATACATGTAATCAAATCACTACACAGTTAAAAATTAATGAATTACTTAAAAAAAAAAAAAGCTTACCAATATTTTTGATGTATAAGCACAGTTCACAGAAATCCCTGTCACAAGATAGGACAAAATATTTGGTGGAATAGCTTCTGGTTCAGGAACCTTTTTATAATGCTTTTCATTTATGTAAGCTTGAACAACTGTCATTCTGTTCATTGTCAATGTTCCTGTCTTATCTGAACAAATAGCTGTAGCATTTCCCATGGTTTCACAAGCATCCAGATGCCTTACTAAGTTATTATCTTTCATCATTTTCTACAGTGACCAAAACAAAACAAAGAACTGGAGGTAAGGTACATATAGAACCAATCACCTGATTACAGTAAAATGATATAATCAGAATTAAAACTCCTTGCCTTATGTAAAAGTACTGATTTAAACTACTGGAAAAATTTTAGTATACTTACATATTCAAATAAGCTAAAGAGAGTATTAACTATTCTGTGGCTTAAATCATTTACTGAATAACAACCTAATAAGTACAAATACTTGCGCCTATATATAAAATTTTATTGACTATGTACCTCCAACAGGCAAGTAACCTTACATTTTAAGAAGAGTAACTGTGTGTACTATAGGAACAATGGCACTTACAATAGTGTATGATAAAGCACCAATTATCTTATTAAGTAGAAAATAAAATTCCTATATAAATTTTCAAGGAAAAAGTAGCTTCCATCAGATAAAATAAAGAGCCTGGGAGCATGCAGTTGCTTCTTCCTTTTTTTTTTCTTTTTAAACTTTGATAGACTGAATTAACACACCATAGCCATTACTGGATCATTTTTATCTATTGCATATGCTAATACATTTAGTATTTTCATCTTTCAGATCAAACTATTTCTTACCATGTTCTCATTTATGATTAAAAAAAAATCATTTCTAAAAAATTAAAAGAGTTTGCACAGAGTATTTTAAAATACCTTATGAATAACTCTTGATACATATGTAGAACGGGTGAAAAAGTATACAGAGCTCTTTTACAAATTGTAGTTTTATTTTTCTTGTGACTATTAATATGCGAGATAGTATAAAAAAAAACCAGTTCCTTGAAGAGAACTATGTACTTCACAAATTACTTGTGACTTGAATATTTAAATATTAAAAGCATGAAACCCATAGTAAAGAAAATGTAAAATTTTGTGAAACATTACAGGATCTGTAAAGACCACTGCAGCCAAAGGAACAGTAACTGGTAACACTAGGGCTAAAGAAACCTGTAACAAAAACTTAACATCAGTCAGAATGTTCCCATTCATGTTCCATTCAAGGAACACAAACCAATCTGTTCATGTATTTCTGATAGCATGAGAAGTTAATGTCATTAATAACTTCAAGATGAACTTACAATAGTATTGGTAAAATGACTGATCAGTGTTTCTAAAACATGTGTTTAATGATTTCTAAGTATTTTAATACATCAAAAAAGATGAGTAAATGGCTTCCATGCATTTTATCATTTCTTTGAAACATTCACCCTTTTACTTTTTAAACAAAAGATATTAAATGAAAACTCATAAGCAAAAAAACATTCTTATGACAGATCTACTGTAAAATATTTCACTGAAAATATGCATACTAGAGCAAAAACTATGACTAATTATATTTCTCACTGTAAACAATTGTTGCTTAAGAAGAACTGCTAATTAACATTTTAAAACTTATGAGACCACTGTTCTTCCATTAAATACAATGCTTTACCTGTGAAACCATTTTGGAAGAAAGATTAAGCTGGATGCTTCAAAAACCAGCTGAGATTTTTAAACACAGTGTATCTACTTATCTATCTCCTACTAACCTTGACTGAATAGGCCAGTGAAATAGTAACTGCAAGTGGAAGACCTTCTGGCACTGCAACCACTAAAACCGTAACCCCAATAATGAAGAATTTTACAAAATATTGTATGTAAATCGGTGTGCATTCAGCAAGCCATGGTCTCTTCTGAACCCAGAAGGTATCAATAACAAAATATAATACTAGAATGATAACTGTGATGGCAGACATCAACAGACCTTTTAGGATAAAAAAAAAAAAAGAGAGAGAGAAATGCAATTATTTAAGTATACCAGACATCATCCATCGCCAATTACGTATTAGCCACTGTAAATTGTTATAACTGGTTCATGTTTATTTTAATTTCCCTGAGAACTTTTTGAACCTGATGGTTAGATATTGTCAGAATAATACTTTGCTTCTAGGTATAGCTTTGACCCAAAGAATTGGGAGAAAAGTATTCATGATTCTCACAATTAATTTATGTTCTGCATTTTACTAATGCTAAAACAAGTAATAGGCAATAACAAAGAAATATCAAAAGCTAAGCACAAGCTAGTGCTTTATGTTCAATAGGTAACTTGCCTCATGCTGACAGAAAATATGGTAAGTAAGAAAGCTTGCAATTAAATACCCTATGTTTAAAACGCACACACATACACTTGTATTATCCAACTGACCCTGTAAGGAGTCAATAATACAATTTGGCTACACTATTACAAGATTAAATATTTGTTATTAATGACCTTACTGAGGATAGAAGCAAAAACCTCAAACATACTCCTGGAAATGGTAGAATGATGCAATTTAAGTGATTTCAGTAATTATGCTGATTTATTCACACAGTGTTCTTTCAAAAAGGTGATTATGCTGGGGGCACGCTCTGATTTTTTTTCTAAAGAGTGGCTCTATTAACAGATGCCTGTCTTCTAGTGATGTTTAGAAAAATACAAATAGTTACTATTCATAGCTAGCCAGTAAAATGGCTCCTCTTTATAACTGGATACTCTGTACCAAATAAACTCACAACAATCCTTTGTTCTCTTACTGTTGTAGAAAGCCAGAGAAACTTAGGGTGCTTGGGCAAATTCTCACCTGACCACTGCTAGCTAGCTGACAAAAGGACAACTCTCTTTATCTAACACAAAAATAATACCCCAAACTGCAATAATATTATGAGTATCTATAGTAACTCAAACAGCAGGTACATCATAATAAAAATATTTTTAACACTCCTTACACCATGTTAAAAGATAATTTTTGAAGTGAAGAATGTGCTTATTTTAAAAATGAAACACTTTATTTTCCTCTATGTATCATACCTGCTTTGCCAATCTGAACAGCCAGTTTTGTTAGTTTCCCTTGTAAAACAGATTTTTCCTTTTTTGGCAAGTTTGCTTTCTTTTTGTCTTTCTCATCACCATCTCCACCATCTTCACTCTTCAATGGCTGCATTTCCATGGCTGCACCATCCTGAGCTTTTGCTACATTTAAGAACAAATACAATGTTAAGGCTCCTTAAAGGGACATACCACTATTAATATTTTGAAGCAATTTTTAAAATTCCATTTTGTACAGACAACAGAGAAAGTACAAACATCCAGCTGAGAGTGTGTGAATTTGTGCATGTTATACTTTTCAATAAAACAATAATGACATTAAGTTGTAAAACTGTAGCAGATGTGAGACTATCATACTAGGTGATGAGAATGAGATGTAAGAACAACAGGGTCTTTAAATTAAGAAATGAGCAGCCTTAAATCATTTCTTGTAAGTCCCTCTCAGATCATTTATGATCACAAATGTAGCATCATGTACAACCTTACATACAAATGGGAATGTAGCTCCCTGGTAGAGTGCTTCCCAGCATGAACAAAGCCCAGCCCAATCCCAAGTACTGCCCAAACAAAACTTTACACAGCATGTTGTTTCTTATGCATCTACCATATATTAAATAACATTTCATGTATATTACAATATTTAAAATGCTCATGGAGAAAAGTATCTGTAAAAGCTTAGTTAAATCGTAATTAAAATCTTTGTAGAGACAGCATGACTGAGGCACTGGCAGGAAGAGAGGTTAATCCAAGTTAACATGAACATTGTTCATGTTCCCTGCCACATGAATCCTAATTTCTGACAGAAACAGTACACACTAGATCTATTTTTGGTTATAATGAAACCAAGCGAACTGTACTTTTACTTGACTGAATTTACCTTTATTGCGATTCTCAATAGTTCCATCTTGTTTCTTATCTGTAGGAACAAAATGGGAATTAAAGCTCTCCAAAGAAATGAATACAGCTCTGTTAAATAATGCAAAGGTAGTTCACATTTCTATAACAGAATTGTTATACACTAAGATGGGTGTGTGGGTATGTGTGAGAGAAAACATGTGGCTTGTAACATCAATCACTCCCTAGGTCTTCACTTGGGAATATGCCAAAATAACTTGGGGCATCTATCTGCATTTGATTTCTTCGTAAGACTACACTCTTGCATAAGCTGTAATAAACCCAAATATGGTACATGAGATTTTCAAACTAAATACAGATATTACCTTAAGAAAGCAGAAAAGGAAAAGGATAGGGAGGCATAATGTATATAAAAAGACAAAAGACATCAAGTTTTTGGTGGGAGTAAGAACAAAAAGATGTGTTAAAGACAGGAAAGTCTAGTTGTTAGTAGAACTAGAATACAAACAGAATAAGCCAATAAGACTACCAGTCAAGGTAATCCTCCGGGTTAGCTTAGGTTGAAATGTCTGGTGCAATCAATAAAGTAATCAATGAGGACCCAGGTCTACTGTTTGGAATAGGCAATGTGGAATAAATATGGTCAGAAGGAATAGAAGCTCAGGATAGATGAGGAGATAGTAAGAGAATACCCTGTTACTTGAAATGAGTTCAAGTTTGGGAGACAAGATAACTACACTCCAGGCTGTTGGAGGGAACTGAGACAGATCGCCCTGGACTGCTTTTTGAGTAGTTGCCAAAGCAGTCAAGAGAATATACAAAGGCTGACAGCTAGAAGGCAAACGGTCCTGTAAAGAAGGGAAGGGGAGGGGAAGGGAGGGGAGGGGAGGGGGAAAGAGAGGGGAGCAGGGAAAGGTGAAGCAAGGCAAGGCAAGGCAAGGCAAGGCAAAGCAGCCATACAAGCTATTAGGGGAAAAGGCGTTTACTGGAAATGACATTGTGGGGCCAGTAAGAATCAAGAAATGGTGCAAGCTTCCTTTCCTTTGTAAATGAATCTGATGACTTTTAGCTCCTGTGTATTATAATGGAGTAGAGTGAAGTTAGTCAGTACCTAGTGCTCTGTCCTGGACCAAGTTACACAACCTCCTCAAGCCTTACTTTATTCATTACTAAAAAGAGTAACAGTTTTCACCTCATGTGGGTATGAGGATCAAAGAAATGGAGCATGTAAAGCACTTCATCATCATTATTACTGGCTTTCCAGCTGCACTCCACTTGGCCTTGAAGAGACTGGAGGCTCACAGAGGACTGCCTTGAGCAATGGATTAGGAGAACCTAGAAATATGGGGCTTGCCACTCTCATTTACAGTTGAGCTTTTCAAATATAGTTTTGACTACAACAAGGATTTCATAATTAAATATAAAACTCAAAGAACAAAACAACTAACACATATATTAAAAACTGTTTTAGGGACTAGACTAGAAGTGTAGCTCAGTGGCAGATCACTTGCCTGGCATGTGTAAGGAGAAGTCTAGGGGAGTCTGAACCCAGGAGAGCACCACTACCACCTACTACCGCCCACACCCCCCTGAAAAAGAAAGAACAAAAGCAGTGCTGTGATTATAGCAAACTAAGACTTAGCTACTAAAAAGGCAAAACGCAATGGCTCGTGGAGGTGCTCCTGATTGGGAGACAAAAGGTGTCATGGCAGACACTGGGGGGGGGGGGGGGGGCTTCTAAAAGGGACACATCTTCCTACTAAGAAACTATGATGTTTTCCTGTGTGTGACTGAGTTTTGTACAAGATCTCTGTGACAAACTGTATAGTTATCAAGTTTGCTGACTGATGGACAACTTGGAGGGATAGCAGATACCCCCTAGGGATCAAAGTAAGAGGGCTGAATGTAAGACTAAGTATAAAGGTGATGTCCTAGTCTTGTGTCCAATAAGCCAACTGCATAAACACATGTGAACAGCAAAAAATCTGAAAAAGATTAGAAATTCAATGAGACCAAAATGTGGTGTGGCTGACAAGAAAAGCTACTACCAAAATAAGAAAAACTAAAAAATGCAAATAGGAAGTGAGAGTCCAATTCATTCTTCTAAGCAGCAGAAAACTTGTAAACTAGAGAGTAAACAGAATACAGGCAGTGGAAGTATTCAAGTACATGCTTAATCTGTCTGGCTATGGTGGAGATTATTGAACTGACTGAAGAGCCTTAATGGACTTACATCTAGAAGAAAACCTCTCTTTTAAATAGTATTATTCTAAATTCTAGTTCACTTTCACTAGAATTTTTTATATCAGAATCTCCTGAAAGAATGTTTTCTGTATCACTTCTCATGATCTAGTGGTTCTATTTCCGAATATCAATTTTTAGAGCAAACTGCTCTTCTTACTTTTCTTTTCCTTTTTCTTCTCATCTTTCTTCTCTTCCTCTTCACCTCCAGCTCCAAGTAAGGTAAAGATAATTCCAGTTTGAGAATTTACACCTACAGCAGTAACTACCATTCTTCCAGAACCTTCCATTACATGAGTACCTACAACAGAAAACTTTGTAAAAATTATGACAGGTTTCTTTCCTACCACCAAATTTAAAAACTGTTTTTGATATCCTCAATGTTTAATAAAACGGTGCTTAAGGTTTTAACTGTACAATCAGATACATGCAATCTGAAAGCTCTCTGTATCACTTACTGTGTGATATTAGGCAAATTATAACATTAATTCCTCGTCTGTGAAATGGAGAAAACAGTACTCACAGAAACATAGTGCAATTTACATTTTTCAAGCAAGTCTATAAATGTAAAGTGCTTAACATGCTCTTCTGGATTTGCAGTTCAATGAATGCTCATTATTAATTATAACCTAAGGTATGAGGGATATGTGTCTAAGAATGCTTATAAAGAAATGTACTTATAATCAAAAGAATTCCATAGCAATAAATTTCACATTTCCCACAGCCAACCTCACAATCTCTGCCTAACCCAGGCTTTCATCCCAGCCTGCCTTGTCCCTTAAGTCTCTCTGCTTTTTAAGTTCACCTGGAAATGTTTTAATAATCCTACAATCTGATTTCATCATATGTTCCCTGTGGTTCGGAATTTTCTAATTCTTCATTGCCTAATGGATTACAGTCTAATATCTTTTGAGATCAACCAACATTTCAAATTTTCTCATTCATTATTCTAACATAAAATTTCATTATAAAAAGCTAAGAAGCAGAATTCTGACTGCTTTCCTTACAGGGATCTTGCAAGTTGACAGGCATTATTATTCTTGTTTTCTAGAAACTTGCCTGAGGTCATACATCTAGGAGTTGACAAAGTGAAGATTCAATCCAATGTCATCAGAGGACAGTGTGTATTTTTCCTGTAAGAAGTCTGCTTATAGTTCTCCAACTTTTACATACACGTCTTTGCATTCTCCTTTACTTGCTAAATGGTTTCCCAACCCATCTATAATCCAATTTTTTTGTTAATTTTAATCAGACTTCAAAATTTTCACTGAATAAACACTCCTACAGTTATCATTTACTGTATTTTATATCTCATTAATCTTCCAGAAGGCAAGTCTGCAGCACCTACTACCATCTTATGTACCAAATCCATGCTCAAAGGTTGTTTGCTAAATAACATGATAATACTTTATATATATGTACTTACTCCTGTACTTAGGGATTTATATTTGGCTATTAATTAACAAGTAATTTATCCACTACAAACTTTCAGGGTTTTGATTTTCTTGCTTTTAAAAACTTGTATCAAATTTGTTGACAGTGAAAATACAAAAGAAATAAATGAAATATTTAGCAAGTACTATACACAAAAGATAATATGCTTCTCCTAGTAATTCTTGCATTCTGCATACTTCAATTTTTATGTTCTGGTCTTTCCTAGAAGTTAATGTACTGAGGCAAAGTAAATAGTTTTTGTTCAGATCATATCCTTCCAAATAACTGAATACTACTTTTAAAAATCTAAATTTAAGATGCCAAGAGCAACAGTGAGAGATGGCACCATCAGTAAATATAAAAGTAAATGCATGCCATGTTTGTTAGTACATTTCTGGAACACAGAAATAAATGCAGAAAACTTTCCCACCCCTATTGCAATAAGAGATTCTACAAAGTTATTTCTGTTTCTTCTCAAAAATGGAAAATTTGCTGGAGATTTAGCTAAGCGGCATAAGCACCTGCCTTTCAAGCATGTGTTGTGAGTTCAATCCCCAGTTTCAAAAAAAAAAAAAAAAAAAAAAAAAAAAAAAAAAAAAAAAAAAAAAAAAAAAAAAAAAGAATTTGAGGTAAAAATGGAAAATTTAAGAGCTCTCTTGGTATACTTAGTGTATTAGGAAGCTGAGTCTACAATAAAAGTAACCAGTCATCTATGTTAAAATAGAAAAGGACCGAAGTTCAGTAGAAGAAAATCAACCTGAACAGTTAAGCAATATGTAAATATGCTAGATGTACATTAGTTCATGAACTGTGCAACTACGCATATGGCAAACGTAACACAACAGGAAACTCACTCATTTTGCCAAATACCATGGATCTGTGGTGCTAAGTAAGGTATGACTGAATACCCTTTCTCCTTTGGAAAGGTTAGATTCTACCGGATTAATATTTCTTAGAAGCATGGCAAAGAATAAGTAAAATGGGTAATATTACTTAAATACATTATCCTTATACATACAAAGTATTTTACTAAATATGAATTACAAGCCAAGCAATACAAAAAACTCAAAGAATGACTATTTTTAGGTATGTAGGACATTGATGATGTACAAATCTCAAGGGTTTTTTTGAGTAATATGTAAGTGTACATTGCAATTGGAACTTTATCCTACTTTAAAGTGGTATTTATTAAATATATATAAATTTTTTTACAGTAATTTTGGGGGGTAAATACACAGGTTATCTACTGTGATTATATATATTTATTTATTTTTGCAGATTTTTCCTTACATATTTACAAATCTTGAAAAGGTTCTGCTCCCACACTGTAATCACAGGTGCAACTTCAGTTTTAGCAAAATCATGTTTAACCAATATGAAGCTCATAGCTGTCAAGTGGTTAAACAGCTAAATCAGCTGTAATCTTCTGACAATGCATAAAATGTTTTTCCATTAATATCTGGTAGTGATAATAGAAGACAAATAGAAAATATTTGGCTTCTCTCACACACTAGTATAAATTCAATCTAACATAGCTCTGATAAATAATTTCATAGTTCTAAAAAGACTAGTGGCAAAGTAGAATAGGAAACTTACCAATTCAAATTTGAAAATTTGAATTAGCATGTTTTTGGAGGTAATTTGTGGTATCCTGGTTTCCTCACATTCAGTGTTTTAAAATCTTGTGATTTTTTGCATACTCCCTTCTATTTTATTTTCAACAAACTTTAGTTCAACTTACCACAATTAGGCTATGACAAGAGACTCCCACACATACACTTATTCTCCTTTTCAAACAGTACCTCATCTATGTAAATCCCTCTTTCCCACTCCTAAAACAGTCTCCTTACACTGTACACATTCATTCCTGACAAGCCGATGTGAATGCTCTTCCTGTATTCATGGTTGTTTAGTCATATAAACTTAGAAAAACAGTTCAAATCTCAGAGTCACTCAACAGTTAAATATAGGAGTGGGACTAGGTAAACTTTCAAGATTTTATCAATTCTTTAAAACAAAAAAAAAACACCTGATCTTTTGTAGATTAGCATGATAATTCATTAAGATGTTTTAAACCTATAATCATTCCTCTATACAACAAGCCTTAAGAATCAATGTGAGGGCCAAGGATATAGTTCAGTGGCACAAGCACCTGTCTGGCAAGTGTAAGGTCATAAGTTTGATCTGTAGTACAAAAAAAAAAAAAGAAGAAATGTGAAAAAGAAAAGCAGTTTTAATTTTAAAAATTTCAGTTTTATCATTACACTAACATTAACAGTGACTTTCAAATCTCTGGTTTATTTGGACTCAGGTTACTCATTTGTAAAATACAGCTCTGAATTCATAGACTTGCATTATCTCTGTCATCTTATAAAGTCTCTTCAGATTGTAAAGGTCTGATAGCATTAAATACTGATTTCACATTATTGGTTCACAGGGAATTAACTATGTTTACTGACAACAGTATGTAGCTATGAGGGAGGAAAAAGCCCAACGTCTACAGAAGAAATCCATACCTGATAGAAGTAAGGGATCCTTATCTAAAGACTTCTTAACATGATCAGATTCACCAGTCAATGAGCTTTCATCAATTTTAAGATCATTGCCTTGAATCAGTATACCATCAGCTGGAAGAAGATCACCTAAGAGAAAAAGCAGTAACACACTCAACTATAAAGGGGATTATATAATAATTTTACATTCAGAGTCAGATGTATTGCTCATTTTTACTTACCATATTTCACTTGAGCAATATCTCCAACAGTAATGTCAGCTACAGGAATCTGAATGACCTGACCACCCCTGATGACAGTGAATTTCTGTTCTTGTTCAATTCGACTTTGCAAACCTCTGAACTGTTTTTCCTTACTCCAGTCATTAAAAGCTGTTACTAATACCACACACACTACTGACAACAGGATTGCAGCTCCTTCAATCCAACCAGTTTCACCTTCACCTTCTTCTTCTCCAACAGAAACTTCTCCACAAACTATTTGGAAAGAAAGAAAATGCTTATTAAAGAGAAAAAAAAAGAAAAAGGAATACAAAGGAAGATTTTGAATTAGTGATAAAAATCAGGGAAGTCCAAATATTATTTTCATGTTTTTTTTTTTACTCCATCTATTTTTCTCAGAGCCATAAACAATGTATTCAATTCAAAGTATTCCACAAGGACAAGAATATTCCCTGTAACAATTTTAAGTTCCTTGCCTCTGAGAGTCTCAGACTTAGGATATATACAATGGGGCACTAGTTAATAATAAGTGTACCACAGGAGATCAAATCTCGGTCTGAAGGCAATTCCCAGAATATCATGAATTTGGCTCGATTGCAATAAAGTGAATATCACAATAAAGAGACTCATATTAATTTTAGGCTTCCAACTGCATTTAAAAAATTACATTCATTCTACATAGTACTCTACTGACCATAAAATAGTACTATCTAAAAAATGTACACATCTTAATTTTAAAATATTTTGCTGTCAAGAAGTGCTAATTACCATCTGAACATTCAACAAGTCAATTTTTTCCTAGTGGAAGGTCTTTCTTTGATGCTGGCAGCTACAGGGTGGTGGCTGCTGAAGGCTGAAGCTGTAGTGTTAATTTCTTTCTTTTCTCCCAACACCCAGCACTGGGGACTGAACTCAGCACCTGTGCACTGACCTATGCCCCCAGCCCTTTAGTACTTTTTAACACAGGGTTCTGCTTCTACACTAAATTGCCCAGACTGAGCTTGAATGGCTACCCTCCTGTTCCAGCCTTCCAGAATGCAAGGATTACAGGTGTAATATAGTTCACCAATCTGACTTCCTCACTGCCACATCTGGATGAGTTAATTTCTTAAAACAGGACTTCCTCACTGCCACATCTGGATGAGTTAATTTCTTAAAACCCGGTGAGGTTTGCCACATTGACTGACTCTTTTTACAAAAGATTTCTATATAGGATTTGATGCTGTTTGACATTAAATTGCAAAATTTAATTTTATCAATTAAGTCTGTGTAATAGTCTATATCCATTATCATTTCAACAATGTTCAAAATATCTTCACCAGAAGTAGATTCTATCTTAAGAAACTACTTCCTTTGATTATTAAGAAGCAACTTCTTATACATTCAAGTTCTGCTGTGAAACTTCAGCAGTTCAGTCACACCTTCAAGGTGGTCTTCTAATTCTAGTCCTCCTGCTGCTTCCTCTACATCTGTAATTACTTTAAGTAGTATACCCCTCAAAGTCATTCATGAGAGCTAGGAGTAAATTGCTTCCAAATTCCTGTTAATGCTATTATTTTAACTTTCATCCATGAATCTAGAATTCTTTTCTGAAGTTTTCAGTTTACTTTGCACAGATCCATCAAATGAACCACTACTGATAACTTCAGTACTCTTATGAAATGCAATCCTTAAATATGAAGATTGGGAGATCAAAATTACTCTTCGATACATGGACTGCAGAATGAATGCTGTGTTAAGCAGATGAGAAACAACATTTACTTTATAGTATACTGCATCAGAGCTCCTTATCAGAGACCAAGAGCATAGCTATGAACATAAATAATTTGAAAAGGATTTTTTCCCCTAAGCAGTGAATTCTCATTGGTGGGTGAATAATTAGTAAACCATAAAGGACATGTGCTGCCATCCAGGCTTTGTTTTTCCATTTACATAGCACAGGCAGAATTGCGTCACTATAATTAAGAATTTAGTAGAATTCCTAAGGGATTCTGATATGGTAAATGGGCCATAGAGTCAACTTGAAGTTAACAGTAGCACTATGCCCTAACAAGAGTCAACCTTTTCTTGAAAGCCAGACATTGAGTTCTATCTAACTATGAAAGTGCAGAACTAGATTGCATCTTCTTCTAATATAAAGTGGTTTTATCTACACTGAAAATCTGTTTAGTATGGCCACCTTTAGCAGTTATCTCAGATCTCAGGCTAACTGGCTTCAGCTTAAGTAACAGCACTTGGGGCTTCATGTGCACTTTTATTTCACTGAGGATTCCTTCTGTAAACCTCATGAACTAATCTCACTTAGCTTCCAGTTCTTCCTTTGCATTTTCCTTACACTCTTTTGCTTTCACAAAACTGAAGTCAACTAGGACCTTGCTCTGGATTAGACTGGCTTATAGAAATGTGGTGGGTTCGATGCTCTATTTAGAGCAGTAAAACTTTCTCTTATTTCATCCTTTTGCCGCATCCCTCATACACAGATGGGGATCTTAGCAAGGTCCCTGATACACAACATACTCAACATTGTTTTTGATTCAGATTGCTGTCTTATGTGGATGTGGTTCATGCAAAACAATTACAACAGCAACATCCAAGACCACTGATCACAGATCACCATAACAGATAAAAGTAACAATGAAAAAGTCTGAAATATTATGAGAATTTCAAAACGAAACACAGAAACATGAAGCAAGCACATGCTATTGGGAAAACGACGCCAATGGCCAAACAACTTGTTTGACACAGGTTAGTTACAAAGCTTCAATGTGAAAAAATGCAAAAATGCAATACCTGGTGAAACACAATGAAGTGAGGTGCAATAAAACAAGGTATGCCTATACTTATGTTTGAGGTTTAGTTTCTTTATTTGTCAAAATAGGAATCCACTACCTATTCATGTTGTTGTGAGGTAAATGTGAAAACATGTGTAAAGCAGTGATTGGCCCATCTTTCACACTCATCCAATGGTTAGCACCATTATTACACATGGTAGCCATACACAATTTAAAATATTATATCCAGTGCTTACCATAGCAATTTTACTGCACTGTGCTCAAAGCTTTACTTTATAACATGAAAACCTGAGCAAAGTGCTGTTTGTTATTTCAATTGAGCATCTAGTAGGTGCTGAGGCACTATTCCAGGAGCCTGAGATAATGATAACAAGACATACAAGCTCTCTTTATGGTAGGTTGCAAAAGAAGGCGGGAAATTCAAGTAAGACATGAACAGTTAATTTCAGGTATCTACAAATGCTACAAAGGGGGGGGGAAGACATGGTAGTTGTATGAGCCAAGAAAGCCCCTGGAAGCATCTATGACTTTTGGAATAGGAGCCAAATGTACACAGGGAACCAGCCTTACAGATCTAAGGAAGGGAATTCCGGGGAGAGATTGAAGTCAATATAAATGTACAAAAAGGGTTCAGAAAAGATTAAGGGGGAAAATGTTTTAAAACCCAAAACTATACGGTCAATATAATATAATGATTTTTGGACACTGAGTTGTAATCTACTTGTGAGTATAAAATCAATTCAATGGTTCACAACTATCATTTTCAAAAGTGAAAAAGAATAAAATAACAAGGGCATACATATATAAAGAGTAAGTAGTATGCTAGTTCTTGAGGCTTTACTGTGGCTATTTATAAAGTGACCTGAAGGGTCTTCTAGTTTGCTCTGTAAAGTTATTTCTAAGTTGAAATGAAATGTCTGCCACTGGTAAGACAGATGAAAATGAAAAAGGACAATGCAGAAGAATGAGCAAATGAATGTCACTAGAATGACTAAAGCAGATTCCAGAACAGTGTTCACAGACTGAAAAAAAAAGGAAAAATTAGTCTCAGAGAGGGAAGTGGTAGAGGTTAAAAAATGGAACAGTATGATCAAATGGGGATGAAATGGAACCAATGATACAAACAAATTTAAAAAAAAAACACAACTTTGAGAACCACCAGTAGGATTCAGCTTATCACTAGACTTAAAATGCATGTTTTCTTAGATGAAGTATAGGCAAGAAGGTTAACTGAGTGTTGCCATCACCCTCAACTCAAATTCTGTGATTTCTGTTTTAATTACTTTCAAGAAATGACCATATACAGTGGTACCTCAGTTTATGAACGCCATTTGATTTATAATTTTGGGGAAGATGGATGTGTTTTGTGTTTGTGTGGGAAGAAGGTCGTGGTCATGTTTGTTACTGGTTGTGGAGCTTGCAAACCAAAGCAAAATTTTCCGAATGATTTTGTTTGCAAACACACATTTGTGAACAGAGGAAGTACTGTATGATTGTTTAAAATATAAATTATAAATTCTTTCAACTGGTTTTTGTAAACAGTAGAAACTAGGGATAAATATGCTCTTTAGCCTCCCTCTTCTCTTATGGCCTCCCCAGCAGTGGCAGTGAACTTAAGAGGATGCATGCTGCAGCTTGAAAAGGTTTGCCATCACTGGGCTAGGGAATTAACTCTAAATTGAAACAAGTATGAATTCAGGAACAGCTGAATGCTGAAATACCAAGTTGAATGCTTTCACCAACCTGGGAACACGGCTAACATATACTATTCAAGTAAAAATTGTAGGTAGTTTTTTTAACTTATGAAAAAATAAAAGTATAATGCTTTGTTCTCTGTAAGCAAGAACATTAAACTGATACCAGAGGATGAAAATTACACTTATTCTTCAGTATTTCAACACAAACTTCTGCGTAACTGATGACTGGACTGCAAAAAGCATCCTGATTTGGTGAGTACACTTTTCCACTTGGGATTACATAATGGTGTTTCTCTTTAGCTATGAAATGCAGTAAAACCAAATGATGAAGCAAATCAAAGTGAGACCCAAATTAGGGTAACAATAATGCTTTATAGCTATTAAAAATCCAAATTTTAAACTTTACCTCATCTTTTATTCTTTCAATTCCTACTTCTGAATATACTTAAAATGCACACATTATAAAGATATAATGAATACATTTACCACCTGGAGGTATGTCTTCAAACTTTTCAGAGTAAACAACCAAAAAAACCCTCTAAAGACCAATGTAACAGAGGCTAACAGAAGGTAACTATAAGACAATTACATAATTTCCAGTTTTAAATCTCACATGCATGTTTATTCTTAATGGTGTTTCAAAAGAACTGGAAACAAACTGACATATTTCACTGCACATATAGCTCTATTTTATCCTGTAAAGATAAGATTGAAATAATCTTAACATAGACTAGTATTAAAACCTTTCTAGAAATTTCTTGAGTCTTTTTCCTACTAATAACCATTAGGAATTTTTAAAAATGAAAAAGAAAGTAACATGAAGATCAAAGTAACAACAAGATAAAGTTTAGCTATACAAAATTCTTTTAGTGTTGAATGCCGAAATAAAATACAGTAAAAACCTATTTTACTTTTAAATGTATTCCAGAGATGCACAATCTCAATTTTATCTATACTCACTACCATAAGGAATCCATTCCAGTTTAAAATTCCTGAACTGAAGCTATTCTTCAGATGCTGTATCAAACAAATGTGTTAATTGATAGTATATAATTCTCAAAGTGTTGAAACAGGATGCCAGGCTGATCCTTGAGGTTATCTACTTTCATATCAATATTAACACATTTAATAGATTTTACAGAATATTCCATAGATCATATTACATTGGCTGTGACATATTAAATGCAAAAGCAGATCAGAGAACTCAGCTCTGCTCTATTACACCAGAAATTAAAGAGATACACAGAAAAGAAAAATGCTACCACTCTTCAAGATTTCATTTAAAAATTCCTTATCCAAACAGTTTGGGAAGATAATTATTTTCTATCAAAATGTTACCTATGATAATACACAATCAGCTTATGATTTTTAAACACACTGATAGTTTTTCAGTTTTGACTTCTCAGTGTAAAAACACAGGATAGAATGGGCCATCCAGTGTACTTACAAACGTTAAAAAAATTAAATGTACAACTACGTAACTTGCCACTATGAAGCAAAAAATGTCTTTAGATGTTTCATTACAATTTCTAAAAGATTTTGAGTCAAGACTTATGACACTGACAAGGCTAAGGTACCTTCTCAGTTGCATTCTAAATAAAAGAATCTGCAAAAAATTTGGAAAAGGTCCTGTTAGTGCCCCTTACTAAAAAATTTGGGCCAAACCAACTGGTAATTAACTCCCTTGAAAACAGTCTTACAGTCTTGGGAAAGAATATTAAAAGTAAAAAAAAAAAAAAAAAAAAATTAGTAGTCTGCTAATGGACTCTACTACACAGTACCAATTTCCAATGTTTTATAATAAAACTGACAAATGCTGCTAATAAAAACAGCTCTATGTTGCTAAACTTGAGATGGTCTCATTTTTCAGGTCATAGTGTTGTTATTATACACCTTCCACACTTACCCATGCACACACATTCACATACCATGAGTACACACATATACTGAGACACAGAACATATTTTTAAAATCTGCAAAGAATGGGCGGGGGATTTAGCTCAGTGGCATAAGTGCCTGCCTTGCAAGCACATGGTCGTGAGTTCAATTCCTGGTACCGGTTAAAAACAAAAAATCTGCAAAAAATATATACGTGTGTGTGTGTGTGTGTGTGTGTGTGTGAGAGAGAGAGAGAGAGAGAGAGAGAGAGAGAGAGAGAGAGAGAGAGAGAAACAACAGCAGGAATATCTACAAAGTGGGATTTTTCAGTGAATCTATTATTTGCTTTGGACTGGCTTTTATTCTTTTTTTTGCCACAGTAAAAAATGTACTATTTAATAAAAAGAACTGAAAATTATAAAAATGATTTGGCACAAAACTGACAAAAGTAATGTATAATGCCCTTTTTATCTGTATCAGTGATTCTCAGTCAGAAGCAATTTTTTCCACCTGTGTCCTAACTCTGGACATATTTTTGATTGTTCTTGTGAAACACTGCTCTACGGTCACTACAGATAAGCTGGCTTATTCTATGATTTTCTTAAAAATAAAAGTTTTCATTTGAAACCATGATATTGCATAAGTCTGTTACTCTGCATATGAACTACACCAACTTCTAGAATTAGGAAGTATTTCTTAAACTCTTCACAGCTTCAATAACATAAAAAAAATGAAGCTTTTACAAAGAAAAATATTTTGTTGAACCAATCGTCTGCTCTATAAAATACTAATGGATGACTTTAGAGCTACTTAAATATAGTAATCAAAACTAAGGCTAGATTTCCTAGCACTTACAGAATAATTTATTTATTTTAAATAAATTTTTTAAAAGGCAAAGAAATATCAAAGATACATGGCACAGAAAGATGGGTGTAAAAGAAAAACATTTACATCCGCAAGTAAAAGTGTATCTATCCTTTCAATAATATATTTCTCCAGTTGTTAGGATACTCTTTAAAGAATAAGCAATACAATGATTTGAAAATCTAAAATGCTCCAAAATCTAATCTTTTTGAGCACCAACATGATACAACCAGTAGAAAATTGCACATCATGAAATTATCTCCTGAAAAACAACACATTTTAAAATAACGTTAAAAATTTTTCAAGCTTAATTTGTAAGATGTGTATGAAACATAAGTAATTTTCCAAGGTACCTCATTATATACCTGGAAATACTGTAAAATCCAAAATCCTAAACATTTCTGGTCCTAAGAATATCAGATAAGGGATAGTTAACCTGAAATACAGAAACTGGTGCAATGTCAAGGAAATTACCCAAATATTGTATATAACAAAGTATTTTAAGACTATGAAAAGTAATACAAATTTACTTTTCATAGTCTTAAAAGAATATGAAGAGAATACAAATTTCCTTTCATAATGGTATTTCCCAAAAGAAACCAAAAACCAAAATGGAAATTATTTCACAAGAGAAGAGTGTTTTAAAAAACTTAAAAACTATGATAGTACAGACTACATCACATATGTGGTATATCCTTTTGAAATAGGTTACACATCATTTAATCTCTAAGCACCGTTGTAAAAGGCACCTGATAATATCCAATTTAAAGTGTTACTGTGAAAATTATTGGAGGTAACACATTTCAAGCACAAGAGTGCCTAGCACATTGCAGCCAACAGATGTTGACTGGTTATTAAGTGAAGAAATGAGCTGAAATAGCATCCTACCAAAGGCTTCCTTTTTTGCCTTCCCCACCTCAAATTACTTACGTGCAGAATTTCCTTCTGGAGGTTGATAAAAAGAAAGGCCCAAAGATACTATAGCTGCAATTTCTAATATAATTAAAGTGACATCTTGTAATGCTTCCCATACTAATTGAAGGAAAGTTTTTGGCTTTTTAGGAGGTATAAAGTTCTTTCCAAACACTGCTTCTCTTCTTTCTAAATCTGCAGGGTTTCCACTCAAACCTAATAAAAAGAAATAAATTTCAGTGAGTAATTTTACTACTTGTAAATAAAAAATACCTATTTTACTCCAAATATACTAATTCATTGCACTTTATTTAAACAGAATAGAGCCAATCAAAACAGTATAAGTGACAGAGGGTTTCAAAACAAGGTAATAGGAAATCAACAATGGCTACCAAAATGCCTCTTGTTATCTTCAAAACAGCTGCCCTTAGTATCAGACATAGGAAAATCAAACAAAACAGAACAGAATAGAATCAATGAAAACAAAACAATGAATGCAATACAGGACTTCAAAATAAGATAATAGTAAATCCAAAATACCTACCATAATGTATCTTATTATCTTTGAAATAGCTACCTATGCCATCAAATAATAATAAAATCAAACAAGACAAAACAGTAAAGCCAAACCAAACCAAACAATGAAAATGATACAGGACTTTAAAACATGGGAATTAACAATGTCTACCACCTTCAGAAAGAGATCTCCCATAGATGCTATATTGTGTAGGTATCCTCTAAATAGATGATCAGATTACCTACTAGCTTTAGGTCAGCAAAGTCAATGAAGCACTAAATACTAAAAGCATTAAGTTGTATTTTACTTCAATAACTATCATCTCAGCCTGTGTTTCTCTGGGCCAGCTGGTTGCTTGGGGCGGGGGTGACAGGGAGGAACCTTGGTTCTTCTTGTCTCAGCCTGCACACCAGGAGGGGCTGGCATCTGGCTGTTCTCCCCACAGCCCGCAAATGGTGCTAACAGGAAAGGGCAAGCATCTGACTGCCCTTCCCGCTGCCCAAACATGGCACCGACTCACACGAAGTGGCTGGCTTCTTGTTCTCCTCCCTGTGGCTTTCACTGCACTTTACATTGCAATTCATTAGACCCTACCAAAGTGTTTATTTGCATGCTTTAGACAAAGTATACAGATTTTACTTTATTTCGATCGCACATTTTACACTTTTGTTTACTCTTTTAGTTTCTCACACCAGGGAAACAGTACGATGTTTACATATGAGTCTAATTTGTTTCACTTAGGAGTATGGTCTCAAGTTGCATCCATTTACTTATAAGTCTCCAGTTCATCCTTCTTTATAGCTGAGTGGTACTCCACTGAACAAAAATACTGTACCTTTTTTATCCATTGCACAGCTGATGAGTATGTTTCCAAGATTTAGCTTTTACAAATTGTGCTACTATAAATATAGGTGCACATATATGACTGTGGTATGACTTTTTAATTCTTCTGGGAAGATATCCAAGAGGGGAACGATTGGGTCAAATGCAACCTCTAATCCTTGTTTTTTGAAGAATCTCCACACTGATTTCCACAGTGGTTGTACCATACTATACTCCCACAAACAGCAGAGAAGTGTTTCTTTTTCCCCCACTGTCCCACCAGCATTTGGTACTGGTTGATTTCTTGATGACAGCTATTCTTTTTGAGGTGAGATGGAATCTCAGTTTTTTTAAATTTGTTATCTCTCGAATGATCAATGATGTTGAACATTTTTTCACAGATTTATTTGCCATCTATATTTCTTCATCTGAGAATTGTGTATTTATCTCAGATGCCCATTTTTTTGACTGGGTCTTTGAATTGGTCTGATTTTTTCAATTCTTTATATGTTCTAGATAGAAATCCTTTAGAATCACAATCCCTGACTTGAAATTATACTATGAAGCTACTGCGGTAAAATCAGCATGGTACTGGCAAAAAAATACCAGGCCTGAGGACCAGCGGAACACTTGAGAAGATGCAGGCACAACTACAAAACTCTCAACCACCTTATCTTTAACAAAGGGACCAAACGTTCACTGAAAGAAAGTCTCTTTAACAAATGGTGCCGGAAAAACTGGCTCTCTACATTCCGAAAACTAAAACTAGACACATGTCTATCGCCATGGACTAAAGTCAAAATAGATCAAAGATCTAAATATTAAAACAGAAACACTACATCTACTGGAAGAGAAAGTAGGTAGAAATCGTGAAGACATAGGTGTAGGTAGGAAGTTCATGAACAAAACCCAGATTACATGCGAAATACTTCAAAAAAAATCAACAACTGGGCTCTCATCTTTTAAGGTTTTGCATAGCAAAAGAAATCACCAACAGAATGAAGAGACAACCCAGAATGGAAAAAAAGTTTATAGTTAACTGACCCTCAGACAAAGTATACATACTTTAAATCCCCCCCACCCCGGAGGGGGGAAGCACGTAGTGCTTTAAAAAATATTTTAAGTAGAAGATGCAACAGTGAATTTTAAGAATTTTCACTTTGCCAAATGCTTATTTTTGGTTGTACTAACAACATTTGTAGATTGCTAGAGTCCAGAACTTGATAGGACAGTCTGATACGTTTTATGTTGGAATTAAAAATTTCTCTGATATTTACTTAGGATATGCACCCTACTAAAAAGGGAAAGCTTATATAAATTAAAAGACATGTATAGATATGATATAGTTACTGAGTCATGAATAATCAGTGAAAAGTCTGATTTTCACTTATCAAAAAACAGTGAAAAGTTAACTTATTATAACCTCTGAAAGCTTCTCTACTAAAATGTCTGTTAGACTGATAAAAGAACTTCACATGTCACAACTTAGACTAAGCTTTCTCTAAAGAAAAAGCACAACTGACTGACTGCACCTACTGCCACTATAAGGGAAAATGTACACTGTAGGACATACTTTTGTTTGGAGTACAGAATTTAAAAAATATCAGGGAGAAGGTTAAGAGTTGGATGTATACTATTTTTGCCTTTCCATCTCTCTCCCAAGCACCTTTTCCTCTAACCCTGTTGATGCTCTCAAACCTAAACAGTAATACAAAGTACACGCCGTTGGGAGTATAGTGCAGACAGCAATCACAAACCACATTTTTGTCTATTTAAGAATGATGATGAAGAAAGAGGTCAGAGATAATCAGAATAATACCACTTTTAATTTATCATATTTTTTTGGCAAGAGTTCATTCCATAAGAAAAATCAAAGAAAAATAGATTGCTGGAAGACTTTCTTTTCCAGGTAGGTTAGTTATTAATCTCACTGCAGTGGTAGGAGGCGACATGACAAAATGCACTTTAGAATAATGGAAAATGAACATATAGATTTAAAGGAATTATTTGTTGAAGGCCCTAAAAAAAAGATTTCAGAGAATATTTTCAACAGTAGCTGTGACACAGTCCATAATGAATAGTTCAAAAACCATTTTAGATTTCTAATAACTGAAGTCACCAACCACAACTTTCTACAGAGCTCTAAGCAGTAAGCTAATAATCAATGGAAGGAAAGGAAATGAAGAAGGCAAAGTAGGAGAACATAGCAATGATATAGAACGAGGGTAAAGGGTACCTTTGTCTTATGTTTCAATGCCCTTACTAAAGGGAAAAAAAGTTACTAATTATCTCTGTGTTGGTTTCCACTTTTTCTAAGAAACGTCTTTGAAGACACTGGTTTAATCAGTTTAACTCCCAATAAACAGACTACAATTAATTCCATAAATCTAACAACTGATCATATTAAATATTAGCACTATACCTCTAGAACTAGTTTTCCAAAGCCTTCTGTTTGTCACAACTGAATTCAGTATTTTGTGTTAATGTTAGAAAGATTAGCTATTGAGTTAAAAATAGCTTTTAAATGTATCCGGAGAGGGATATGAGCAGTTACAAAAAAAACAAAAACAAAAAACAAACTCAGAATTATTACAATTCTTCTAAACTACCACCACACACAAAAGCACATACTTAGAACACTATATCAAAAAATGTTGTCAGCTTTATTAATTAGAAGACCTAGGTTCCATCCAATTCATCTACTGAAATCTTGTGTAACCTCTGGGGTTTAGATATCCACTAATATTAGTTGGTATAACTTACAGGGCTGTTTTCAAGGACCAAAGGAGAAGGTAAGTAAGTTTATAAATCATAAGTTATAATAGTTTGTACTATAAATTATAGTATATAATAGTATATAAATTATAGTAAGTTTGTAATCATAAGTTATTGCTTTTAAGATAAGTGAGGATAAAGACATGTTACAAATTGAACATTACAGATTTTAACTCCATTTTGAGAGCAATTCATGTCTAATAATAAACTTACTACTCTAAATATGGAAGTGTGAGTTTTGTAACAAGTTACTTCTTCAATAGGTATTTACTGAACATTATTTTCAGTGACTGTTACACATACTAAGGCATCAAAGTCAACAAGACAAGGCCTACCTTCATGAAGTATAAATTACATTGGAGAGGGAGATGTACAACTAAAATAATTACGGACACATACGGAAGACAAGGCCACATGGACTGCATTAGCCTTTCTGAGGAGCTAATATAGTAATACCTTGGTTCATGAACTTAATTTGTTTTATGATTTTGTGGAAGACAGTTGCAGTTGTGTTTGTCACCAATGCAACCTGTGAATGGAAACAAAATTTTGTCCTAAGTTTTTGTTTGCAATTTGGTTCTCAAACAAAAGCTTTCAACAAAATTTTGTTTCCATTCACAAATTAAGTTCCTGAACCGAGGTATCACACTGTATTGGACTTGAGTCTAAACGATGAGGAGTCAGCCATGGGAAGATTCCAACGCAGTACTGGTGGCACAAAAGCAGATACAAGACCCAGAGACCAAAACAAGGTTAAAGCACTGAGTGGAAGCAGTTTATTCAAATGCTGGTTTCAGAAACCAGAAACTAAGGCTGGGGATTTAGTTCAACAGCACAAATGCCAGCCTGGAAAGCGTGAGGTCAGGATTCGATTCCTAGTACCAAAAAAACAAAACCCAGAAACTAAGCCTCTGAAGCTACAGTCCAGTGATGGAGGAAAAAGAACAGAGGGCCAAAAGAGAAAAGCAGGGGCAAGACCGTAAGAGGTATGGAGAGAGGCTTCAATTTATTTTAAGTGCATGGAAACCACTTGAAAGTTTTATACCAGAGAAGTGATAACTACTCTGCATTTTAGAAAGAACCTTTAAGTTACTATGTGAAAGACAAATGAGAGTGCCAACAGTAGAGGAAAAAGACTAGCCGAGAGGTGATTCAAACAGATGATGGTGCTGAATCTATATTTTGGAAATGGGGCAGAAAGGAGTAACTTTATTTGCCAGTGACCTTCAAGGAAGAAAGACAACTTATAGAATGATTAGAAGTGGTTATTTGGTTAAAAGGGAGAAAAAAAGTGAACGGTAACAATCATATTTTATTTATTTTTTTGTTCCCAGCAGTTGAATGGAGGCAAGTTATTGAAATGTTACAAACAGGTGAGTTTAACTGAAAATCATGGCAAATGCGCATTTGAATGGGTGGATAACTAAGTCATTCACCAACATCAGGCAAGCTTTGAGAACTGCAGAACTGGGGTAAAGTGGAGAGAAGCTAATGGTTTTGTTTTACAGATTTAAATAGAACAAGTGGCAAATAGGTAGCTAATCTTATTCAGAACTCAGGGAAGAGTTTCAGCCAATTATCAATCTTCAGATAATAATGGAATAATGGGCCAGATAAGAGTTCTCAGTAAGCAAACAAAAGGAGAACGGAACTAAGGAAAGAGTGGACATCCGATGGTTAAATGAAAACGAGAACTTAAAGGTAACTGAGAAGCAGGAGCTTGTGGAAGTGGGGCGGAGAGAATAAAACAAAGCAAAATATGTTTATGGAGAAACTAAAAAAACCTAGATTATGTGGTTAAAACATGACAAAGTGATGTTAGAAAGCTGAGAAAGATGATAAACAATGGATTACTTTCTTTTACTCCAATGTAAAAGAAACTTTCTTTTACAATGGAGTAAAAGAAAGTTTACTTTCTTTTTCTCTTGATGAGAAACCTAGTGATATAAAAGAAAGTTTGATTACAAAGGAGGTGAACAAAGAATGAAAGTAGAAAATATAAGTACAGATGAGTTTTTACAGGAGTATGATTCAGTCGGAAGAAATAAAGCAGCACAGCTGAATTAAAGCACATTTTATCTGCATTCTGTTTTTGTTCTTTTAAAAAAGACAAGTGACAGATAAGATACAGGAGACAAAATACAATACTACAGTAAAGCATTTGAAATTAGTAGGAAAGGGACCTATGGCCGGTGTGGGGTACAATACTGGTGTATTATATAAAAAGGCTTCTACTGTAAAAAAGGAAAAAGCAAAGTTTGTAGGGAAGAAATACAGCTAAGCTGCTAGGGCAGGTAATGAAAGTACCCAGTCTTAAGTTTTAAAAATATGAAAGAAAAAAACCCCAAATTATTAGGAATAACTTATGGGTAAATATAGTAGGTTTACAGGCTCAGTTGTTTGTAATATAGTGACAGTGATGCCAAGGTCACCCATGGGATTGATCTCCTAATGGCCCAGTTAACTTCACAAAGACACAATATAACTAAAACTCATCAAAAGCTGCCTCAGCTTTACATGCTTTTCAGATCTGAATCCACCATTGTGGGAAGTAAAAATAACCTATGTTTATTATATGGGCAGATAACAGCTCAGTTTTATTGTCTTTATATCAAATGCAAATCCTATTAAAACTGCTGTTTCACAAGAAAAATGTGGCATCTCAATGCTGGGACTAACCCAAGAAATGGTCGGGGGAAGGGGGAGAGGTTACTAGAATGCTAGAAGCAGGTGGGTTTAACTGAAAATCATGGCCAATACCCAGAAGATAACTACAGTCCTATCAAACTCTACACTTGAAATTGTATCTGTACTTGTGTGTATGTCTGTGAGATGAAAGAAGTAGCAACAGCAGCCAACCTGACTTCTCCATGTGGAAGCCAGAACAAAACATAAACCAAGAACCTGCATGAAAATTTCCATCTATGTGCATTCTTTTTGGGAAATAGTCTAATATTTTCACCACCATCTAAACTGCAAAAGAAGAAGTGATCCAATCCCATTTCCAAATTTTAGAACCACTGGTCTGAAGTTGAACCCACATATTCATTCCCAAATATCTACCTCCTGCCAAGCCCCAAGAAAGGCATTAAGCATACAAAGGGAAATGAGTCAGGATACCTTTCCTTGGTACTTTCCCTCAAGAAACTCGTAATTTGGTGGAGAAGACTTTTTCAGCTTAAATGACCCAGTGTATTAAGTATTATTATGGGGTTGGTACAACTATGATAGTATACATACAGAAATGGAATCCAAATTTAGGGAGTTGGGGTAAATATAGGAATTCTAAGTATTAAACTTGTGATCACAATAATGATTAAGAGGATGGTTACAGTATAGATTGTTACCTTATTAAAGAATAATGTATTTTATTCTTTATAGAGGATGTTGATTTTGTTGGGAGGAAAAGTGATCATTAATAAGAAGCCCGAACAAAGTGAGTGTGTCATAACGAAAGTATTTAAGAAAACTAAAAACTATGCTATGCTTCAAATACTGAGGAACAAAGGTGGAAAAAAGAGATGAGATTTGAAAGCCATTATGGTTTAGGACTAAGTGTCCTCCAAAAGTCCCATGTATTTGGAGGGTAATTTGTAAAAGGCAAAAGATTTGTATGATCCGAAGTGAAACCAGAGCATTGAAGGGTAATTTGATCACGAAGGTGGTATAACTTACTCAGTAGTGGATTCATCTATTAAGGAATTTACTAGCACATGTGCTGTTAGGAACTGGAAGCTGGCTGGAGGTAGATCACTGAGGTGTTAGCCGGAAAAGTATATTCTTGTCCCTGGTTCCTACCTTCTTTCTCAGCTTTCTTGCTGCCATGGTTGACCACCTTTTCTTCTCCTCCATGCTCTTCTGCTATGCTGTTTCTATGTTTGACTTAACTAACCATGGACTGGATCATCTCACATGTGAGCCAAAATAAATCTCTCATCCTTTGAGTTGCAGGAAAGTGACAAATAGAAAAGGCAAGCAGCAGTCAGATTCTAAGGAGATTTATAAGCCTAGTAAGAAATTTTAAAGTGCATTCTGAAAGCAATGCAGAACTACTGCTGACTTGAAGCAGGAAAGTGATGAGCAGTGGGAAAGGAGACAGGAAGAGAGAGCAATTATTATGCTATCTGAATTACCCTAAAATATGGTAGTGAGAACATAATGAAGTAGATACCTTTGAAATGAGAAAAGAGTAAGAATTCCCTAGATTTGTTCATCAAGTAAGAGCAAGAAATTCATTTTAAAGGCCAAGGCCAGCAAAGCCACTAGCTTATAACAGTTTTAAAAACAGACGTGCTTTTTTTGTGTCAACTTGAGAAGTCTAAAAGTTTAAGTAACTCAGCAGTTCTATATTCTAGGGTGTAAAGGAACTGCCCTTAACACTCTAGGATGTTGTTAATTGTGTCAACTTGAAAGTTTAGAAGTTAAATTAAGCAACGCAAGCAGGGAGCCAAGGTCCTTACTTTGTAAACATCCTCAACCTGTGCAAGAGGGTTGGAAGGTGGTATTTATTGACCCTATACTGCTTCCTACCACAAATCTCTTGTTTCTCTCTATATAGCACTCTCTTTTTTTTATAAGTTTGGGGGTTTTCTCCTATTCTAATTTTAGCAATCACGAACGTGTAGTGTTTTTCACCTGACTTCTTGCCCTTTACAAACCCAACAATCTGCAGAACATTGCTCCACACCTGCCTGTATATTTTATGAATTTATTTTTAAACTTTGTATAATACAGTACGATGGAATCCAGATCCTGTACAGTCTACCCTACCACTCAGTATAAAATATAGATAACATAAGAACACATTAACATAGACAAGATACCAAAATTTGTTGTAAAAATAAAGTTATCAAGAAATGTGATTTAGAATAAGAAATTCGATATAGGAAAATAACAAATATATAAAAGAAAAACTTTAGGTAATTTTATGTAGTTAGGTTGTTGTAAGCAGATTATTGTAGTATAAAAGTATATTCTTGGATTCTGAAGACTATAAAACAGATGCATACTTTAAAAGACACAGCTAAAAATGTGAAGTTACAAGTTTCAATTCCAAATAACCCTGAAACTTAACAGTTCCATTTCCTTTACAAAATTTTATGGTTAACAAGAAACACTAGAAAGTTTTTAACATAGAAAACTGTATCTGGCTCAAAATATTCCCTGTTGGTCAGTACACATAGATAGTACCCTTCAGAACTACACTGCTAAGAGAAATAAACTGATAGAACAAATGAAGCACAAAAATACAAATAGGCAGAACATGCTTTCAAAGACCAGCCTGTTAAATAAATCCTAAAACTTGGATCGTAAATGTCACTCAAAGGCTATGAGTTGAAGGTTTGGTCCTTAGCCTGTGGTACTACTGGGAGGTGGCAGAATCTAGGATCTGGTGGCCACCTGTAGGTGTACCCTGCAGGGGATCTGGGGCCCTGAAACTCCCTCTGCTTCCTGGCCACGGTAAGGTGAATAGATTTTTCTGTCCTGTGTTTCCACTATGATACACTGTCTCACTACAAGCCCCAAAGCAATAAGCCAAACAAACATAAACTAAACTCTCCAAAATAACTAAACTAAGCCAAAATAAAACTTTCCTCCTCTTTAAATTGATCATATCTGGTATTCCATCAGAGGGATGGAAAGCTAAAATATAGAAGTTAATCCAAAATTATTTTTCCCTATATATTTTCTAAAAATGTCTATTACTCCATCAAAAAACACTATTAAGAGGAAGGCATACAGGTACTTTTTCTCAGTATTATAACTTTTTAAGAAGCTGTGTGAGTTGAACTTTGATAACAGGCAGTATAATATAGTTTTATTAAAAGAATGGTTTCTAAATTAAGCATGAGACACTGCAAGCCAATCATAAGGCTTTGGGTAAGCTGTGTAAGCTTTTTTTGTGCTGTGGGTTCTCTGGCTGCAAAATGGAATAAAGGTGTTATAAGAATGAAGTGATAATATTTGTGAATAACCAACATGGCACAAAAAGTGTTAACTATCATATGTGCTACCTATTGTTTTTGTTGTTGCCGTTTTTAAACGTTTTGGGCTGTTCTTCCAGATTTTATATAAACTAATATCAACACCCCCAATATTTCTGATTCTTTTACCATTAATTTTTCTCTTAAGTAAATTACATACATTTATGTCTACCTTTCCCATGTTAGAATTAGGCAGATATTTTTGTTTTATTCATGGACCTATGCAAGAGCTTAGATAAGTAACCATTACACAGTAAATACCTGATAATACTGCCCAGTTGATTAGTGACCAAATGTTCAACAGCTTTCTATATGAAGTATCTCTGAACTCTGACGAGACTTTTGAACATAATAATTCTATGAAGGATGGTGCTGTTATTTACTTATGTTTCCAACAACTATAAACATAAATACAGTGATACCTCTGTTTATAAACTTAATTTGTTTTACAATTTTGCAGAAGACAACCATGGTTGTATTTTGTGACTGGATATGGAGGGGTTTTTTTGGTATTGGGGATCGAACTCACAACCTTGCACTTGCCAGGACTGGATATGGAATTTGTGAACTTGAGCAAAATTTTGTTGAATGCTTTGTTTGTAAACTGAATTATTTGCAAACAGAAGTGTTCATAAACTGAGGAATTATTGTATAATGCTTACAATGAGTTGTTTCACATTCTTTAAAAGATCATTCCAAAATGATGAACTGTTTCTATATAATTATGAAGACAACAGTTTGTATAAATTCTAGCAAGTGCTAAATATACTTACTAAAGAACATGAGCGAAAACTTTCTAAAAACAGGAGAGAAAAATAATGCACACTTTTTGTAATAACACAAAGCACTAACAATTCAGATTAGATTCTCAATGCTAAGTCATTTTTCAAGAGCATATATATGTATCTTCTACCAGCTGATAAAAGGGTATATAATCTCCTTTTCCAAATCTTAAAAACTACTCTGCCAGTAGCAAAGCTTTCAATTAACTTCACTAAACCAAAATGAATTTAAGTAACAGCAATGTAAACTAATAAACTGCAGTGCAAACTAATGAGAAATCATATTTACAAAAATGAGACAGCATAATGAAAGAGTGTTCAGTTATCAAGAGTAAAGACCTTCAACTGCAGAGAAATACAAAGACATGGTTGAAGAAGAACAGTTATGTGTTGATCAGAAAGTGAAGATCAAGATGGCTTTCATGAACAAATGATGCTGTGACACTAAGAGCTCTTTCATGTTATATTGTTTATTAGCCTGGTGATCATGAAATATTTACTGAGTAGGTTTCTGGATAAAATGTACAATGAATTTACAACAATAGCATATTATTAATGTACAAAGTTCTAAGATGTTATAAAGTTAGCTAATATTTCAAAGTAAGTTTGCATAATGAACGAGGTCCAAAATTTTATCAGACTACTAGGGCAAAACAAGAAATTCATGTTGGTAGAGGTTCCAATTTGAAAAGATCCAGAAAATCTTGAAGAGTTAAAAAGGTCTTACAGAAAAATACTTCACATTCAAATAACCCATGTACAAATACTCACAGAGGCTTCCTCAACATCGCACTACCTCAGAGAAACCAAAGAAAGTATCTATGACTAATAATTAGTAATGCACAAATTACATAAATGTTTTAATGAATTTTTTGCTGTCATTTAAAATTATAAAATAACTTTAGAAATTGCCTTTTGGTTTTATTATAAATACTGTAATAGAGTGGCATGTTTGAGAAAATGTTAAGAAAACATTTTTGTATAACTGCTCTACAATCTGCTTTACAATATATATACACATAATTTTTTGCAGTAATTGCTCATCTTCATTACAATAAATCACAACTGTCCAATATTCATCTTCATGTGTGCCCTCCCACTCTCAACTTAGCAATTTGGAAATGCCCTCCTGAAACCTAACCTTAATTTTATACTCAACATGACCAATGTAGAAAAGGTTCTTTTTCAAATCATTTCAAAGGCAATGAAGTTGTAATGAATTTTCCTTTCTTGATTCTCAAAAGGAAACTTACGACAAATCAAGAATTATGAAACCAATGTCTTTTCCAAACATAGAAAAAGGCAATGTACTTCCAAACTGAAAACTATCTGTAATCAAAGAAAATGATAAGTGAAAAAAATGCCTGATAAGTGAAAAATTAACTGCCAACTAATCTACAAATTTTACTTTAGGACCTTCTGAACTAATTATTTCTGAACTAATTATTAGAGTTTAGATTAAGCTTCATAAACTAAAATCATCTTGGTCAGCTACTGGTAGCAACAACTATTTTAAGCCACATTAAATGAAGGATAGTGAGCAGGGTTTATTTCCACTGAATTCCCTGGAGGCTACCAAACCTGATTCTATCCTCTATAGCTTGAGTAGAAAGACAATCTAGTTATTGTAAACAGGCAGAAATATTACATACAATAGGACACAATATTTCTTCCCACCAATCTAAAACATCTAAATTAGTTTACATTAGTTCTTGATCTAAACATACTTTAAACTGTATCAACCTGGTATTAGCCCATTTTTAATGATACTACTATTATGGTATAATCACATAATCATAGGCATGTTTGTTTCTGAGCCAATATACAACACAATGGACAAAAAAACAAGTACAATAAAACTCACCTTCATTGGGAGATGTTTTCAACTTGGTGCAAATTCCATAGACATCTCCATAGCTTTCCTGTATTTTTCGTAATGCATCTGTGGACCTGAGCTCCATAAGAGCCCGCAACTCTGCGAGCGTAATTCCAAAGTCTCCATCATGATTAGCTTCTTTCAAAGAGTTTTTCACACCACCATATGCAACAGAATTGTTTGCCATGTCACCCATTACAAGTATAATTTATTAGGAGGAAAATGTTTCCCAAAAGAATGTAATTTTCACTTGATATATTTCCAAGATGAAAATCTTTTAAATATGAAAATTTTTCTTAAACCAAACACTCCTCTTGTGACTCTGTAAAGCAGCATCAGCAGCAACATTTCCCAGAGAAATATCTTGACCTTTGGCCCATGACTTGTTTCTTCATATCAATCATGAGATGCACACATCTGTAGGAAGAAAATATTTAAAAGATCCATCTTTAGAGAATTATGAACATAAGCACACTTTCCTAATATCATGAGGTAACTAATCAAAGTATACTGTTTAAATACAAAAAAATTTGAGAACTTTAACACCTTTAAAATTTCTGCATGATAAAACAATCCAAGTATGTCCAAATCATCAAGACATCAGATCTAGTCATTATTAAATCAAACAATTCCATGTGGATGAATTTCATGTTTCAAGATTACTGTTACTAATAGTTATCACTGAAGTACTTAGTTTCAAGCACTATACTGACTACTCAAAGTTCATCCTCTCAACTAATCATCACAATTTAATCTCATGAGGTGTTACTAATCCTCATCCTGCTAAAAAGAGTAAGGCCCAAAAGAATTAAGTTTTGTGCAGAACTAACAAATAAGTAAAATGTATAAGGCCAGACTATCACCAAGCCCATTTTCCTTTTCCCACGTGGACCTCCCTCTTTAAATCTTTCACACAGAACAGCTTTTCAAAGCATAAACAGCACAGCAAATTCTTTGATATGGTGTCCTGCAATTTTCCTTTGCCATTCTGCCCTCTACCATCTTTGGGCTTTCTAAAGCTGCCTTCCACATGATTTCTGTTATATTTTATGGCCCCTGGTCTTCTTTGACTAGCTAGCTAAGGAAATTCTCTACTTTTTGGTCAGTCTTTTCTGCTACTTTTGTTGTTGTTGACCCTTATTACTGCCTGAAATTACTTCGTTCATTCAATTACTTGTTATTTTCTATTCTACTATCTAGTATTACTTCTGAGAGTAAGGTTCAACAATCACTATATTTTGAGAATCATGGCAGATAATAAAAGCTGGCAAAACAAATGGATATGCTGCACTGCTTCAATTTCTTCACCATACCTTTCTCTTACTCTAACCTACCTAAAGATGAGCTCTCAACTTTTTTCTCCTTTAAACTAAAAATCACCTCAGAATTAACACCCAAAGACTGAGTTCATTATATTCCCTAATTAAACAGCCCTCTTCCACAATCACCACTGTCTTATTCACCAGGTTGCTCCTCATTCTAGTATCTCTTATATCTAACCCTTCTGCACTTCTCTACTACATTTAGTTTTTAAACTAGGCATCATGGTACTGTATCTATGCCTGCAGGAAGAAATGGAGTCCTATTCCTTATTCCTGTTTGGCATTCAAGACCAAGTTCAAGTTCACTAATTCAACTTCTCTCCCCCAAGCAACATGACCCTTCAACATTTAACAAAATGTTTCATGATTTCGAACTAGAAAAGATACTGGCAAGTGCAATTAATCTTTAAACTATAAAGGGGTTATGAGGATGTTTACGAACAATGGCAAGTGATCCACATACTTCAGCATGCACCAGAGTCACCTAGAGACTGGTTAAAATACAAATTTCTGGGCCCCACCTCCACAGTTTTAAATTCATTAGGATTAGGCAGAGGCACCATAATTTGTGTTTCTGTCAAGTTTCTAGACAACACTATCTGTCTAGGGAGCACAATGTGAGAAGCACTGGACTGGAGAACTTATTAAAAACAGAATACATACCAGAGTTAAGGATGATGGGTTGATAAAAGTTTTCTTTCTTTGGGTTAAATTTACAAAATTATGACAGCAATGGATTCTATGAGACTTACTGCCTGTTTCCTCCCCCTTCACATTCCCTTATGCTTGTGTAATTATTACTAATTTTACTCATTTCTATAGGTAAAGTGGATTCCCTTCTACTCATACATTAGTTACTATAATAACAATTTCAAAAACTGCAAAAGGCTTGTTTGATAATCTTAAATTCCCATACTCAAGATCTGTTTGCCTAAACCTAAAATAGATTATTTGTCTAAAAGGAAAATAATTAAGATTCGTTAAGTCTGTGGGTTGAGGGCATGGGTGTTCATCTGTCATCTGGTTTTCATAGAGAGGAATTTTCCTCACTAACTCTTGGCAGGCTGCCCCACTGATTACTACTGAGATGAAATGCCCTGCTTGACCAGAGATTTCCCTGTAACTGACATACGGTTTCTCCTGTCTGCCTTTTATTTGGTGTGTGTGCATGCATGTGTGTTAGATACCTGTAGGACACACGCATTCTGATTTGAGATTTAAGAGGCAAATTCCTGGGCTAAAAAAGCCTCCTGTTGTTCAAAGTGGATAGAGTACAAAAAACTAACTGTCTGGTTCTGGGTTTGATGTTAGAACTTCATTACCGCCACACAAAAATCACTTTCTCCATTTCGGCTTTTGTTACTTACAAAAAAACTCATTTAAAAATTACTATGTGCCAATCTTTGTCTTTTCTCTTGACAAAACTGAATTAGGAGAAAAGAGTGCTGCTTATTGGATGCCCTTATAATCCACAACACAGTTAACCTAACACTGTTAATTCACAAAGCCATACTCTTTCCATAATACTGTCTTCACTTTAAGTCTTCACATTTATTAGGTCAGATGGAAATTTCTGTAGGTCAAAACAAAGTCAAATAATAACAACTTCAAAAACTGGAAAAGGCTTGGTTGATAATCTTAAATTCCCATACTCAAGATCTGTTTGCCTAAACCTAAAATAGATTATTTGTAAATGTGCCACTTTACACAATCAAACCCATACTGAAGGGATATTGCTGGGGGTATTTGTTATTGACCACCTCAAAAATCCTTTTCTCCATCTTCCTGTAATTGTATCTTTTTATTTCAAACTTGCCCTTCTTCAACACTCAATAAATTTGAAGGGGATTCATCCCAGACAGTCCCTAGCCATTCACTTTAGGAACACGAATGGAACCCAAAAAAGGTTGAATTGCAAGGAAACTTGCTGAAACTCTAAGAGGCAAAATTTGTTTTTTTTTTTTTCCTCACTAAACTGAAATCTGAGAGATGGGAAGTTTTACATCTGAGAGAGCCCAAGTGAGCATGTGCCTATCAGTCCAAAGTGTTCATTTGATTCCCTACTGGATCATGACTAAAATTTGTCCCATCGCTGATCTTATCATTGATTTTTTTCGGCAATTTGTCAAATTGCTCATGGAGTTGATTTTCTATCACTTTGCAACTCACAGAACTTTGATAAGGACATGATTATCAATCATTTTCAATTGCTCCACTGTTTAGGACTTCAGGGAAAAGTACCAAATGCCACAGCCTCCCTATCTATTGTCCCCTTTATTTTCTTTAAATTATTCAACTAGTTGATTGACAAAAATGTTAAGGCAAACAAAAAGTTCTGCTTTTTAATGGTAAGTAAAAAGAGCAAGAGACAAACTATTTGGAATTGAAATTAAAAAATTAGGAGGGCTATTTTGATTCTCTTTGTTCTTCTTTAAAAGACTTCGAGCTTCTATGTGAAAAATTTTAAATGGAAGGTGAGACTTAGAAAAGACAAATTTTAAAGAAAGCATACTGCTACTCCATACGAGATGCTTTGCCTACAAAATCTATCACAGAATAACATCTCTGATCAAAACCCCTACTTGGTAATCTTTGAGGCATTTTGAAAAAAGAGGCAGCTGAAGACTGGAGCTAGACAAAAATGGCTATAATTTTCAAAAGTGGCAATAACGTAGGTTCCTACAGATGTGATTAGACCCCAAAAGAAGATGAAAGGATGATGGATCCTACTGAGTACAGCTCACAAAGAGATAGCTTTGTTAAAAATACAATTTCAATTCCTTCTTTCATAGTCACTAGACTAATAAATCATGGGAAAAGTGTATGAAAGCTATATATTCCTCTATCATTTAGAAAAATTAAAAACGCATAGAAAAACAGCTAAGTAAATTATGGTTTGAAATGTGGTCCCAGATGAACTAAGGAGCTCTAAAAATGATTTTTCAATAGTATCTGTAACTTGAGATTTTTGCAGGCAAGATAAAAAGAAACAATCTGGAGAAAAGAGTTAACATTCCCAATTCCTGAATGGTTCCAAACTTCTGCTAGTGACTTGAAGGTGTAGAAATTGTATTTACCTAATCTATTAATATCTCAAGCCAAGTAATATCTCAGCAATTATATTAAGAGGACAAGATCACAATCCAAACAGGCAGGGAGGAATGAGGTTAAATTTTACTGGTACACAATTACTATATTTAATTCCAAAACCTAACTGTGGAACTATGATATATAAGAAATGCAACAGTGTATATGCAAAGATAATGGGACAATTTATTAAAGGTAAGTATGCATTAACTTGCTATCAACCTTCCACTTACTTGCATATCAAGCTATCAACCTTAATCAGAACACTCCAGGGGCCCCTGGCCTGAGCTGGGAGGTGAACCAGCAACCCCAGAGCTCTGACCATGGAGGGACTCAAGGCTCAGCACAGAAAGGCAATTTGCCCGCCCTCTCAGTAGGCTGCCCACGCCTGAGCTGGGAGGAGAACCAGCAGCCCCAGAGCTCCAACCATGGAGGGACTGAAAGCACAGCACATAAAGGCAATTTGCCCGCCCTCTAGGTTCACTAAGCACCCCTGGCATGAGGCACAACAATCACTCAGCAGCTCCCATGAGCCTACTGGCGAGCAGGCTAAGAATCAACCCACCACCACCACCACCACCCTCGGTTAGCAAGTGAGCCAGAGCTCTAGACATCTCTTGAGAGGTTGACCATATGCAATGTAGTAAATGGGGGAGATTTCCTTCTATCATCTCTTTAAAGGCAAATATTGTTATCACTGTTTTGCTTTGTTCTGATTAATGATATTGCTCTATTCAATGCTCTGTTCTGATAAGTTCTAGAATGTCCTGTATTTCTTTTGACTTGGCTATACCTGATTGAAAGAACAACTGTTCTGAAACTAATGGGATATACTATGGTTGAGGGTTTCTGTACCAATTGTACTGTACTATCTCAGTTGGCTTTGTTCCATCTTGTTCTGTTGTATTTTGCTACCTTCAAAATAATAAAAAATAAAAGTAAATAATAAGACAGATCAGTAAGGTACTGAGCAAGCTGAAACATGATATAACTAAACAGATAATGGGCTTGAAAAGCAAAAAGAGGAAAAGAAAGCACTCTAAAGGATATAACTGCAGGTATGTTTAAGTGTGTAGGATTGATGACCATGTTGCTGGGTTTTTGTTGGATCACTGAACGGGAACTGTTCGCAGCCTCACTGAATGTCCACCTTGTATGCTTTAATTTTGTAACTTGAACAACTATATCTAGAAGACAATATGTAATTTATCACCTAGTGATTTCTTATTGTTTATTTTTTTTTGAAATTCTGTATTGTTTCTTCCCTTTTTTTCTGTTTTGCTTTTTTTTTCTCTTTAAATAAAATTAAAAAAAATCAGAACACTCATTTTTTGGAAGAATTACACATGTATTAAATTCTATAAGTTACTAATTCCAAATCAAAATAAATACAAATTACAAAGAAAATTTTAAGTCTTAATTCTAATAGAATCTCAGAATTTAACAACTGAAAGGTATACTAGACTAATACAACTTAATTTCATAGCCACTGAAACTAAACACCTGCAATCACATACATCTAAAAAAGATAAAAATGCTTATAATAAAAGGCAAGTATTAAACATTAACAAAAGCATTAAAAACACCAATAAGTGATCAACATTTAAATCACAGAATAAATTCATAACAATGTGCAGCTTTTAGGGAAGCACCAACTATGAAGTAAATGACAACAATTATACTTTAAAAGAATACTGATGCCCCAGCCATTAGATACACCATTTGATGGACAAAAAAGTAAAAAATGATTTTGACTAGTTTTTCCAAAACAAAATGTTCAATAGATCTCTAGTTCCTGGTTTTTTTTTCTCTTTAACATAAAGTCAAGTCTACTTTCTCTGCACCCAAACAGGCAGTTATGGGAAGAGTCATAACTAACCACTATAACTGTTGCTCATTGTGGTTGCAAGTGGCATTTTATCAAGAGCTTCACCCCCCCACCTGACACTCCTATGTAACAGCACTGCTCCTCAAATCAGTGGACAATCTGATATTTACCACCTTTAATGTTTCCTATAGGGGCTGGATAGTAAAATTACTACATAACTGTGGCTAGATTTAATGTCTATTATTCTGAAAAAAGACTTAAAGCAAAATCAAGCATTATACATTTTGCAGCTTAGCCAAAAGAACTATGATCTATCGAATTTCTTACATAGCCACTTTCCGCAAGAAACAAAGATAACCATTTACCGGTACAGGTCCTAAAAACTCTTCTAACAATTAGAATTTTTTTAATAGCGCCAGGCGTGGTGGCACATGCCTGTAATCCTAGCACTTTGGAGGCCAGCCTGGGCTACAACAGGAGTTTCAAGGCCACTATGAACTATACAGTGAAAACCTGTCTCAGGAATGGAGTGGGGTGGGTGCGGGTGTTGGAGGGGGCGGACTGTAAACTACTAGATACAAATGTAATGTGGAAAGAGCAGGTGGTCTGATACCACACAGAAAGAATACATTCTTAAATTTATGACAGGTGCCCAGTTTCTTCTACAGTTTTGTTGTACTTGAATTATTTGATTGTGTTCCAAAGAAAACAAAGGATAACTTAGAATTTAATATTATTTGAAACTTGCATTTTTCCCTTTTAAAGAACCTTAACTCACACACACAAAAATAAATCCTATATGACTTGGTAATGAAAGTAACTTGTATCAGATGAGTAACAAATGCTACCTATAAAACAAGTAAATTCAAACAAGATCCCAGTTTCAGAGAACAGACACAGCCAGTTTTACACAATTGATACAGCAAAAAATCAGCAGTTTACAATGCCTGATTTATAAGTCTCAAAGGATTCCTAACTACTACTCCTGTGTCTACTGAAAATTAGTTTCGCTTCCTTTCATAATTTACTTATCATCTGGTAAGCTCTTTCCGAGACCAAGTATGTACTTAAAAAGAGCAAGTTATAGCTGCTGACAGTTATAAATCCGGCGTGACCACTTCAACAAATCTCTCAGAGCAGGAAAGATTAGAATAGGGGAGAGATTAATTTGTTCTTTTAGTATAGCTTTTTATCAGACAGCTATAAGGAGTTGTTTACCTATCTTCCCCAGTGAACAACTGTGAACTCAGAGTAGGTTTTGTGCCACTGACTTTTAAACTCCAGGACTGTTTGGACTACAGTGGGGGCTCAATGCTTATCGAACAGAAATGCTCTTGTTTGATCCTTAAGCTCAAAATCAATTTGAGAAAGGGGTGTCACCACAGAAGCCATGACAACTTAAATAGTAGACCAAATTAAAACCTCCTAACACACTTAAAGTAATTTGTCGGAGAAAGTCAACATTCAAGATTTTCAAACTACCATGGTCGGAAACCAAAGTATATAAATTTTCCTTCAAATCCTTCTAGATGATTGAAACGAAAGGTATTTCAGATTTCCCCATGAATTATATACCCTGCTACATAGCAATTATTTATTTATTTATTTACTTATTTTGTTGTTTTGAGACAGGGTTCAGGCTGACCTTGAACTTTCTATGTAGCCCAGGCTGGCCTGGAATTCAAAAGTAGTCCTCCTGCCTCAGCCTCTGGAGTACCTGGATTATAGGCATGAGCCACCACGCACACTCTAAGGCAAATTTTAACAAACCAGGTTCCTAGACACCTGGGGATATGCAAAGCAACAATACTGAGGTTCAATAATTTCATAAAGCATGGAAACAATACCGATTTATTTCAAAAATGTTACCCATGCCAAATAAAAATATACAAAATCAAAATTAGTAAGTAGTTTTAAGTATGTAATAAATAACAATGAAGCAAAATGTTACCCAGTTAAGGCTACCTGGTAAGAAAATCCTCAACCCTACATCCAGCATCTTACCTGAAATGCACTGTTTCTATCTCTCACTCATAGATCACCCTAGCTTCTCCTCAAGTACCACAATGAAACTATTCTTCTAGATGACCAGTGTCCTCTTTTGCTCTTAGATCTAAAGAACAAATCCTTCTTATCTAACCTACTGACAACCTTTGCTACTTTTAATCATGCGTTTACTCTTTGTTTTTCTGCTGTAATTCTTCTCTTGCTCCTACCACACGGCCAAGGAGGGAATCAATGGGGAGGAGTTGGGTGGCATGGTAGTCTTTATAGTAATTGTTTTCATCTGGTTTTAGTCAGAGAAAATTAGGTTCGTTTATAGATAATGACAAAAGTTTATTTGCATGTGCATTTACAAGGCTTATTTATGGTTTTTTGCTTTCTCATATTTCAGAATTTCACAATTTAATTAAAATGAAACCACATAATCAGAGCCTAGCTCAATGAACGTGTGAATAAAAACCACCCGGTTTCCCTATCCTATCCTCGAATACAGTGCCTCTTCCCATAACTGTGTCTACTGGAGAATGTGCCAGCCCAAAGCAGGCTGTAGTGATTCATTTCCCAACCTAGGGTTTTTGGTAACTGTCATTTACAGTACAGATGACTTATTTATGCCAATGAAGTACTTCATTATGCACAGTCTATGGCAAAACGTTAAAAATATCTGAAAAAAATCATGAAGCTGACTATAGACATGTTTGGTTTGATGGGCAATTAAGTACCACTTTACCTCAAACATTAATAATACCTCCATTTCTTAAGGGGTTGGCTTAATTTTTCAAAGTTGTATTTATAGAATCAAAACACAAACAAAAAAAAAACAAGAAATAAACCATGATCTCTCTGAATCTCCTAAAACTAGGAAAAAATCAAAAAGTTCATTCTACGTACTGCAGATTAGTGATTCTCAAACTTCCCTATGTATCTGAATCATCTAACAGATTCCACACCAGAAATTTCTTCAGTTGATGTGGGCCATAATGTGCAACTTTACATTTCAAACAACCTCTTAGATGATGGAGAAATGTTGATATTTCTGGGTCCAAAATTACTATTGTAGGCTTAAACTTTGACTAAGGAGCAACTACTGGATTGTCATCTCAATCCAAATTTCATGACAAAATATAAGCTATCTACTCATGGTTCTTTATTATGCCATTCTTAATTTACGTGGATAACTGAAAGCTGACTGATCGTCCAAAAATACAGTACACCGAACTAGTACTTTGAACTGTTTTGTTTCTAATACCAAGTATGTTGAATTTTTTCTACTTAAAACTTATAATAAAGCCGGGCATGGTGGCTCACACCTGTAATCCCAGCACTTGGGAGGCTGAGGCAGTAGGATCATTGTGAGTTCAAGATTAGCCAGGGCTACAAAGTGGGCTCAAGGCCAGCCTGAATTATACAGTGAGACCTTGTCTCAAAAAGGAAAAAAAAAGTTTATAAAATAATGTAAATAATTTCCTTTATTCAAAGTAAAAATATAGGTTCACATTCCTACATGTAGTACTTGGTAGTATTAATTTTAACAAATCTAGCTGGGAGCAATATAATTTAGATACCTAAATTTTCTACACCCCCCACCCGAGTAAATTGTATTTTTTTCTTCTATTGTTCTATTTAGGTATTTTAGGAACGTTTCATATTTACAGTAAGATTCATGTTTTTTTTTAAACTTCTGAAAGGCTCAAAAACAAGGAAAGTTAATTTTATATAATCTGTGCAATTTTCCAAATATAAGAACATACTATATCTCTAATTAAATAGGAGAACCAAATGTTCTATCATTTTTTCTAGTCTCACTGGTGCTGAAATTTCAGATATAGTCAAAGAAGAGAATTCTAAATTAAAACTGTTTTTTCCTTCTGTTCAGAAGCTGGAAGGCAGTATGAACACTTGAATGTCACGCCAGCTGCTCGGTCAGCCTACTCAGTTCTTCAGAGCTTCTATCCTGTCAATTCACAAGAACCTACACTGCAGTACTTAAGGAAACAGGATGCTCATTACTTCACTGAACAAGCTTACAAAAATAAAGTTGGCAATAGAGGGAGGCGTAATTTTCATCTGTAAGTGAGCTTTCTGTTTTATTAATTAAGAACTCCAGATTTCAAAGATTTATTCCAGTATTTGAACGACTGAATACAGAACTAACAGCCTAAGACACATTCCCATTTTTATGTCCAGTTTATACATGTAGTTTGACATCTGATGGTCTTTTGCAATTTCCAGCTGTATTTATTAAAGAATAGCTTAGTAAATCAATGCTACATTCAAGTAATTTGGCTGAAAAATAAGGTAAGCTGCATTTTAAGAGGATGTCACACTGGAATGTAATTTATCATTAGCTCAATGAAGTGCAAAGAATAAGGACATTAAGGATGTGCTGAACTGTAACTCACTCCATCATATCATGCTGACGATCCTTTGAATTCTGGTTTCACACACCCCTAAGCTTCATTCTAAGACTTTGATTTATACTCTGCTATTCAAGGTCAGAAACAGGTATGGAAAGTCATAACCACTTGAAATTGTTCTATTTTCAAAATTCCCTTTCAGTACAACTTATTCCTCTTTACTTCCCTTTACTTTTTACTGAACCCTGTATGTACATTTTCACCTCTAGGCTCAAGACAGTAAAGATTCCATCTGATCAGTATTTGCCTCCCTGAAAAAGCTAACTTCCCAATGGTCCAAATGTGTGACTTGTTCTCTATCCTCCTACTATATCCATCTGGTTAATTAGCTACCCTTGAATAGACAAACCATCTGGTGAGCAATGCTGGTGAAATTTTGAAAACTGAGTTCTCAGTTCCATTAGAAAGTTATTTTTCTCAGTCATATATGACCCACTGATTGAAACGTTCCTTCAATTCCCTGTCTTTTTTTAAGCTACTCTACTTTTTTGTTTCCACCCAGGTCATTCAACTGGCTCCAAGACATTATTTTCTTGATTGCTGCTGTAAGTCAACTCAGTCCCCTTTCTTGGGTTTCCTTACTTAGCCTAGGCAATATTCAGATGCAGTCTCCTCTGGAAAAGACCATGTCTCTTCCTCCTCCCCCTAATATCAACTCTTATGGGTTTTCTTACCTTACTAAACTATCCTTTTTGTTTTTCCCCTCCTTTCATCGCATCTCTTAAGTCTTTCCTCAATACTTCTCATCACCTACACTCATCTTGACCTTGGAAAACTGGATCTGTTCCGTCCACATAGTACTGAAATGACTCTTCACAGTGATTAATGATCTCGGTCCTTATCTCCTCTATGCTTTGTGTCATTAGACAGTGTTCCTCCTTCCTATTCATGATATCCCTTACTTAGTTCTCACAGGACTTTAAACCAGCCTAACCAGCTTTTGAAATCTTTACCCTATCCTAAACGAGGGTATCACCCAGGGATCTATTTACAGGCCACCCTTCTATAAGACATCCTCTCTTGAAAATTCATCCATAAAATGACCTATAAGACATAACTCAGAAAATGTCTTAACAAAGACCACCAGATATAGCTATAGGCCATATTGCAATTAACGTCTCCATTAAACATCCTGAAGCACTTCAAATACCAACATCAAAACTGAAGTGTCCCTCCTAAATCTGTTGTTCACTAAAGTTGCTATCAGTCCTAAAGATATGTCAGTAAACTAAATCCAAGGATGTCAAGGATTTTACAGTATAAACTTTGTAGAGAAAAATCACAAAAGGCATGGTGTACGGAGTTTTAAATGGCTATCTATCCAGGAGCAAATATGAACCTTTTAGAGTTTTCAATGACACAAATAGCCTACCACAGCACATGTGCCATAAGTTTTAAGAAAGGGTTCATTTTAGGATACACGTGAGGTGAGCAGTGCAGGAGTGTGGGGAAGAGCTGAAAACAAAACTTGGACAGAGCTAAGCAGAGAAGAACAAAGAGGCAGCAGAGGGAAAAAAAAGCTGCCCCAATATGGTGATAAAAAACACTACTTCTATCTCTGAAATATTTTCCTTTTTTTTTTTTGAGACAGGGTCTTGCTAGGTAGCCCAGGCTGGCTTGGAACTTGCACCAATTCCCTTGTCTCTGCCTCTCAAGTGCTGGGATTATACACTTGTGTCACAACCTGCTAAAAATTTTCTTAAAATACAATTTAAGACTAATAGGCATAGCTTGCTTTTTTGTTATTTTTAAATTTTTTTATGTTTGAAGTACATAACACGTACATGGGGAATATATATATATATATCCATTTTACTTTACCTTCCCCTCTCCCTTTATCCTCTGATCTTGTATATTCATTTTAGTGTCATCCCTTACAGAGGCTAGCAGATCGCTGAACCATTAGTATATGAGTAAGAGGAAAGTTGAAAAGATTTGTGTTAGCTTTTGATCACTATAAAGAATACCTGAGAAAAACGAAGAAAGTGGCATGGTGGTACGGTGATGCATGCTAATAACTGCAGCATGAGGCTGGAGGATTACAAGTTTGAGACTAGCCTGGGCAGCTCAAGGACTCAGTGATACCCTGTCACAAAATAAAAAAAAAAGGATGGGGGAATATAGCTCAGTATAAAGACCCTTGGTTCATCATAGTCACAGAGGAAGAGTATGCCAGAGGAAGGCTATTCACCTCATGGTAGTCAGGAAGCAGAGGGAGTAAAAGAGCCCAGAGGAAGATGCCAGGAACAAAATATAGTCCCTAAGGGGAGGTCCTCATGTCCTAGTCCACTCATACAGCCTCCACCTCCAAATAACCCTTTCAGCTATGAACTCATCAATAGATTAACCCACTGACAGGTTAGCAACCTCCTGAACAATCACTTCCCCAAAACCCCTCTCTGAACTGATGAGCCTCTTAAAAGAACACTGTATATCCAAACTCAAGATTAATGCTATTAAAGTGTTTAAGCTCCCCTAACAAAGTAGAAATAACAGGTGCACACACAAGTTTCCAACTTGCTTCTTACAACTTTTTAATAAAAACCACTGAAATCATTTTATAAGGCTAATGAGAGATTTGTCATTTTTTGAGATCAAACATGTCTTATTTCCTTTCTGAGCAAATGTAGAAAGTGAAATGAATAAGCCAGGAAATGATGAAGAGTATTATCTACCTATGAGCACCGTCTGCCTCCAGAGGTCTTCCACAGACCACTCATACACTGGATTAACAGAGGACAGTGTCACACACATCAGCACCCCTCCTTGCAATCATTTGTTGCAGTACACACTTAGACTCCCAAGCTGTTCGAGTTCCATTGACACACTAGTGAATTTTCCCTTCAATTTTCCCTGACCTTTTTTCCCTTTTCCCATCTATTATCTTCAAGAAACAATTAAAATTAAAATGCCCCCTCTACTCTGAGAAATGAATTTAATCCATTTCTCTGCTTCCAAAGTTTCTTGGAACTTTAACACATTCAGAGGGTACTGCAATTTCTTGTGTACATAGATTTCTCCCTCAAACTTTTAAGGTCTCAGGGGAAGATGATCTTGTTCATCTCTGTACCTCTTCGTGATCAGTCCAACAACAGTACTTTGCCCATAAAAACTGCTCCACACAGGATAAACTGTACTGGAGAATAATACAGTGATACCATTAAAAACAAACAATGGTCCTTTAGTAATTACTACTGTAAAGTCCATCTCAGAAGCCAGCAGAAAAGAATGTCAATCCCAGAAAAGTATTTTTCCCCTAACTATGACAGATCCAAAGCTTCTTAGATTTCATTCTATCACTCTTTTACACTAAGTGTGGAAAATTTACCCAGTATTGTAGTTTAATTTGTAAAATGGGAATAATACCATCTACCTCATAAATTTTTGAAAGACCTAAACAAGTTAATATTTTAAAATACCTTAGAATCATTCTAATGTCTTCAACCTAGAGCCTGGCACTTAACAATAAGCATCTAATAAACTATTCTGTTGTAACAGTTACAATTAGCCATAATATAACTTTAATTTCCAATAAATACTCATACTAACCATGTATCACATAATGCTTAAAATAATCTAGTAATATAAAGAACATAATAAATATCTGTTAAACGGACAAAGATAATTATTTCAGTATTTGAATGTAATCTGTTTGTACATAATGACATCAAATAGCAATTAGGAGGTTAAAAAATCAAGAGTGCTTTAATCATACATCTAAAATTTTATAACACCTAACCTCTAAATTAGATCTACTTTTAAAAGAATAGTACAGGGATACACAAGAGGGAGAAAAAGGTTTCTCACAATTAAAATTAATGTTTAAAATTCTTAAAGAGACTTTAAAATGATTAAGAAAACTAAATACTACCATGAAAAATTCTGTGACACAATATTCTGGGGAAAAACAGAAATATATCTATCTAGTATCTGTGACCATGCAGAATCCACACACTGTACATGGACAAGAATGGGGAAGAAAAGAGCTTTCTGAACATTAATCCTATGGATTTTCTAAATAATAAATTTTAAATATATTTTTAAATGATATAGATTATTTCCTGGATACTTTATTATATAATTTGTGCAAAATAAAACAAGTTTGAAGTTTCTCCCTCCCACTGATAGGCATTCTGACTTTACTCTTACCAGCATTTCATAGAGAGTGAAATGGAAGAAATCTGACAGCGCTGACACTGACCCTATAATATCCTTACTAAAATGCTGACTAAAAAAAATATGCTGAATATGTTAAGTTAATGCCTAGTAGCAAGAATACCATTCATAGAATGTATATTGAGCAACAAAACAGCAGTTTAATAATCATTATGCATTTAATAAATGCAGAGTTAATTAACCAGTGAGGAAGTGTAATTATTCCTGTTTGATGCTGGTTGAGCAAATAAGAGACAAAATGTAAAAAGTAGAGAGATGATGATACACTACATAAAAGACACACATATACCCCAGAAGAACCTTCTCAGAACGTGAACATGGGGAGAAAGTGTAATGGTGGAAGTCTCTGTGTTTTAAACAAAGGCTTCATACATCAATTGACTTGATTCTCGTAACTGGAACTATAGCAATCATCTAGGATAAATTAAAATGTGGAATCACTGTAACAATTTTTGCCTCTTTCTTATGGATAAAAACCAGCAGAATATTTAGCACTTTCATTTTGTTCAATCTAGTTAGAACTGAGCTGTGCATTCAAAGCAAAACAAAAAGAACAAAACAGAGATCGATTTAACTCAATGGGGGAAAAATATTGAGCAGTCAAAATTGGACTGATCAACCAAGAAAACTGAAAGATAGTCATTTAAATAGGAAAAAAAAATGTGAACTTTCAAAAAAAAAATGTGACTCACTGAAGGACTGTCTAGAACAGTTGTCTAAGCTCACACTGGGCTTACAGTAGCATTTGTATACCAACTAAATAATAAAATATTGATAGTATTTATATGAGTGAGGAGGTTATCTGTGGAGATATTACCAATTCACAAAAACACTCTACACAGATCATGCTACCTAATCCTTACAGCCTACTGAACAAGGTACTATTATTATCCACAAATGCCAGATGAGGCACAACTGGTCTTTGAGAGGTTATGAAAAACCTGACTCCATTACACATTCCAAACATACCATCTGCCTACATACTCAGTAAGCAACCTTCTCTTTATTATGAGTTGTACCATGCAGCAAATATACAGGTAAGATTTGAGAGTCTGTTTCCTAACAAGCTTTTTAAACTATATAAATTGACATTCTGATTTTTCTGTAAGTCTCATGAACTTTGTTAATATGAGTCTGAACCAAAAAACTCAGTTAGACTGTAGTTAGAACTGTCTTTCAGTCTGCAAGTCTAAGTCTTTACCACTGTCAATCTACTAAGGGATGCAATCCATGTCCTGTGAAATCCCTTCAGGCACAGCCCATTTCTAAGAATGTTGATAGCTCCAGGTCATTATTGGCAATCTCTTCCTTTTTGAAATATCTAGAGTACAAAGAAGCAAAAATGAAGGGACAACATCCAGTCACTCTGCTTTGCTACTCCTTAAACTGAAACAAATCTCTACATCTCTTGATCTTATTTTCTTCTCCTATATAAAAAGTCGAGTCAAATGCTCTCATGTTTCTTATCTAACACCTATGGCTGCCAATCTATACCACAGAACGCTCCTCTCACCTTGCAAGTGCAATTTCTAATTCTGTATTTACCTATGAGCATTCTTTGTGTCTCTATCTGGTTCTTCTATGTCTTTTCCCCACCAAATCACTTCACCTCCACATCCACACCCAGCCAAGTGTGAGGTCTTTAATCTCACCAGCACCCGGTAGTTAATATGCTAGATATGCATTTATACACTAGCTGTATCCTTCATTACATGACACAGTGAACCACAGTTTAGTATTTATATATATACTATACTGAAAATCTGTCTTTCTCTGCAACTCAATAGTGTTAGATTCAAAATCACAGCTGCATATTAGTATTTTCCTTTCCATGTTCTGCCTCTTGCTTCCACTTAGTTGACCATAAAACTGTACTTTCAAGTTTCATTTCTCATCTCTAAAATCTCCAAAACCCTTCTCTTTGTAACTGTATACTGTACGTCTCAAGTATTCCATAAATTTGTGGAAGTGAAGACTGTCATTCATGTAAATTTATTTTTAACGCCTTCTTGCTTTTCAAAAGAAGTCTTTAAAAGTATTTCCCCATTTAAGGCATATCTAGTGTTCTAAGTGGCAGAGTTACAGCACAGAGAAAAACAAATTATCCATTTCCCAAGAAACTTAAATTCTTTTGGGAAAATATATGTATATGCATATATGTATGTGTATGTATATCTAGCAAGTATTTAACTACAAGTATGATAAAAGTAAAAACTTTGATTCTTTTCTAATGTTGGTTATTTATAACTTAATGAAATGGAGAAAGAGACATGAAGCTATAAAGGGATCCAAATATTGCCTGATTATAGCCTTTTGGAACTGGCAGGAAAATGTAATAAGACACTTGGAAGAAGGTAGATTTGTATAATTTTTGGTCACAAGGCAGTATTACAAGCAAATTCTCTGAAGTTGTGTCCATGATAGCAAACACACCTCAGAATAGTACCTCTTTGGCTTACTGCCAAATATAAGTGAAAACCCAATTTTGAATGCTTAGCACAGAGGGGCACTATGCTACAAGTCTTAAATATGATAAATGATCATCATGATGATGGTAACAATAATAACTGCTAACAACTACAGAATGTTTTAGCTAAGGCCCTTACAAGATATGAGTTATATAGGCTGAACATACCTACTCCAAATACAGGAAAAGCTCTAAAATCTGCAATTTTTGAGTGCCATGCTGAAGTCCGGTACATTTAGGATTTTGGGTAATTTTTGCTCAACAGGTAAAGTCTATTAAGTATTCTACAATCCAAAACACTTGGAAATCTGAAATAAGGCATGTTAAATTATTTACGTAAGGTCACACTGTTATTATGCACCAGAGCTGGGATTCATGCTTGGTCATGTGGTTTGCTCCTCACTGATCTGCCCTGTGTGCCTTTGCAAATATATATATGGAGGAATCACATCTGACCTCTTGAGATTAGCATCCATTTGTAAAATAGACCACATAATTAAAGATAACAATTCATGAAAAACAGCTGCCTACCAACATTAATCTGGTAACAAATGCCCTTACAGAAAGTACACTTACTTGAATCGGAACATTTGAGCACTTAAAATAGGTCACATGCTATGAGAAAACAAAATCTGAAAAGCTCTTACAGGTATTCCAGACAATGCATGAAAAGAGAATTCTTATTAAAAAGCTGTCACAAAAATTCTTGGGAATTGTAATCAAGAAACACTGTAAGTCTCAGAGGTCACTTTTCATTATCATCAATATTTACTGAACCTCATTGTGTAAAAAGCACTATGTTACACTATGGAAATACAAAGAGATTAAAAGGGGGCTGGTATACAATACAATACAATACAATACAATACAATACAGTACAGTACAGTACAGTACAGTACAATACAATACAATACAATACAGTACAAAAATTCTTCATTAAAAGTGAGAGAGGGCTGGGCACACCTGTAATCGGAAGGCTGAGGCAGGAGGATCATTGCACATTTGAGACCAGCCTGGGCTACAAAGTGAGCTCAAAGCCAGCCTGAATTGCATAGTGAGACCCTGTCTCAAAAAAACCATAAATAAATAAATAAATAAAATTAAAGTAAAAAAATAAATAAAATGAACTAGGAAACTTTTATTTTGTTCTAGCAATAAGCTTAATGCTCATGCTTTTCACTAATAAGATACTTATACCAAGATGCAGGCAATCATACGATATGAATGTCAATTTGTTTCTTTCATAATCAAAATATTTAAAAACAGGCTAATTCATCTATTCTGAAAGATATCCACTTACATTTTGAAGGCAGCATTACCACTCATTCATTCTTTTAAAATCATTACCCCAAACTCTGAAAACATTTGTGTTATTGCAGTAACAGTGAACCTAATGGCCCATCTTTTATCCTACAGTTTGTGGTCTGCCACAAGGTATGAATCTACATGCTTGCTCAATGAATCAACTATTGTTTTATTATAGTGTTAAAAAAGACATGTAAATATAAAACTTGCATTGAATCCAATGTATAGTTGTTGTTTACAATTTAAGCAATGAAGTACTTTTACTATAATTCCAGAAAAGTGGACACAACTCAATTTCAAGACTATCAATAATATTTCGTGTGATTTAATCACAAGCTACTTTTAAAATAAAACATGTAAAAGAGTCCTTTCTAGGCTGTTCCTGCCACCACTGCAATTCTAATGAGAGCTGTGCTAATATTATCCTTCTGGGTAAAGATACTGTTTTTCCCTTAAACTTCTAACAAGCCAGCAATTAATTTTAGGCATCATTATTTCAAAATCAAATGATAAAAGGTTCTTAGAAAATAATGTTAAAGATTACTTAACATATAAAGCATTCAGGTCAGAAAAGGCTTTTTATAACCTGAGATTAATGTCATCAAATGTTTCCTAATTGGGAATAGATTAGCTATGTCTAATATGTACAACACAAATCCAAGCTGATGGTGAGAGAGTGGGGTGAGGGTTAGGTACAAAGTTTAGTGAAGGAGAAACTCCCACTCTGTTCCATAATAGGATGAAAGGGTTAAACAAAATTTTCAATTTATTCAACAATGGTTCCTGAGTTAATATTAGATACACAGAATCATGTAAGGTATTGCAAAAAAAAAATTTTTTTTAAATAAGGTCTACACAATTGTTGGGTGGCAGAATTACTAGTCATATATTTTGCTAGACTTTGAACAGCAGCATCAGCTATAACTCAACTTAAAAATTATAATGCTCCCTTGAAAAGGTCTGAAAATTATTTACTATATTTTAATTTTTAAACAGCAACAGTTTCTACTACTGATACCCTGATACTATCTGTATTAACAGGTTAAAGTGACATGCAGTTTGCAAAATAGTCTTCCCAAAAGACACCATTTTACTAAACCAAGGAAATTAAAACTGCAAACAGACATAGCCCATTCATTTTACATTCTCCATTCACATAAAATAATACTTTCCATCTCCTACATTCTTACATAATCTTTCTAAATTCCTAATTTAAAAACAATTGTAATTCATAATTCTCAAACTTATAAAGCAAATTTTTAAAAACTGTTATTACTGCACAACAAAAAAGGTGAGGTTTTAAAAAAAAAAAAAACAACCCAGCAGAAAATTACATTCTTTCTTTAGAATAACACTGTAGGGACTAGTATCCACTGTGGGAGAGAAGTCCTTTTCTGAAACAAAAAAACTAAAAACCACCAAACAAAAAAAAAAACCTTATCCATCACTCTGAAAAGAATTTGACAATTTTAAGGGTTAACAACTTCACATAGTCAATAATGCTGAGAATACACAAGAATCAGCAAATGGAAGCTTTCTGTATCACTGCCAAATGATACTGAATTCAGACCCTGTATGATGTCAAACACCTTATATTTACAGATCTAGGGTCCAGCTTTTGAAGTACTCCCATGTAAAGTCCAGTTGCTTTAAGTGATTTTCCCACAGGGGTTTAATTTCAATTGTGTGCTGGAAAGTGGGAAGCAGTGACTATACCTTCTCCTACATCTTCTAGCACATTAATGAACATTTTTAGGAAAAATCTCCAACTGAGATTAATTCATCCTTCAAATAATTTCCTCTTAACTCAGTAATGGCAATATCTGACTCACTACACTTTAAACGGAAGAACACAACACCAACATTACAATGAAACATGTTCTACTCATTTTTAAGACTGAAAATGCCACCTGTTGAACAAATACACACTCTCTGCATCCTCCTCTACGAAAGTCAAAGGAAAACTGTACTAAAAGGAATACAATTAATTTCCTTGAAAATCCATGAACTGGTTCCTTAACTCTTCTCACTTTCTTTCTCCTGGAACCAAACCTAAAAACGGCATTCATTTCTTTTTCTCTACAGTATCAGAAAATCACATATTCTTATCCTGAATTTCTCCAGGGGCAGAATATCAAATTATACATTCACAGGCTGGGCGTGGTGGTACATGCCTGTAATGCCAGCACTTAGGAGGCTGAGACAGGATTGCCTTGAGTTCAAGGCCAGCCTGGGCACATAGTGAGTTCAAGGCCAGCTTGGACCCTATAGAGAGACCTTGTGTCAAAGACAAAAAATTAAAAAAAAAAAAAAAAATATATATATATATATATATTCATATTTTTCATCAAAAACTTAACACAATAAAGACAATTCTCAAATATCCACAACAAGGGAGATTTCATAGAACAGATGGCAGGCTACATGTTCAAAGACTGAAACAAAAAAAGGAACAAGATGAAATTTAAAACATACTAACCCCTTCTTTTAGGTTTCTTAAGGAGAGGAAGGCATGTGTAAGTACAGAATGGTAAAATCTTAAAAAAAAAGATCTTCAAAAACAAATCTAGCACTTTTTGTCCACTAGTAACTCAAACCTCAGTCTCCTCTGTAGCAATTCATTTAGTAGGGAGAGGCAGTTGTAAATCTCAAAGTTTTCTGAAGAAATTGAGGAAACACATTTGCTCAAATAGGTGTTAATACTCAGAAAACCTGGCCAGTTTTGAAGGAAGTTGAATGAAAAGACTTGAAAGCACTGAAAGATTTCCCTTTTTGTGTAAGTCAATGATTAAGGCAACAGAGGGGAAAGTCACTTCTACAGAAATCGAAATTGAAATGCTTGTACGAGAAAGCACAAAACTCATCCTATTTAAAACAAAAATGTCCGGAGATTTAGCTCAGTGGCTTAAGCACCTGCCTGGCAAGTGCGAGGTCATGAGTTTGATCCCTTGGTACAAAAATAATAATAAAACAAAAAAATAAAACAAAAATGCCCTTTACTTGATTGGCACTCAAGTAAAATAGAAGTGAACATTGAGGTATTTTTAAGGTGACTGATAGACAACTTTCCTAAAACTACAGATATACTTGTATGTGTTTAACCTTAATTCTGACACCTTACAACTTTAAACAAAAAGGTTCATTTTTCCAACCTACAGATCATGGACAGCCAAAGCAAAAAAGTGCTATAACCAGATATACTTACTTCTAAGCTCAGCCAAACTAGCCCTTCACTTCCACTGAGAGAATGGCAGTAGGAAAACTGCATCGCTGTTTTTTCAAAGTAAGTTTCTACTGTGTGCCAGGCAATGTATAACAACACAGAACTCAGTGGTCACCAGTCATGTTTCTGTCCTAATGAATCTTGAATTCTACTACTTCACCTTCTCTTCTCCACCTATTTTCTATGAACACAAACACCTTAAAAGGTTAGTCTCTGAGGGGGCTCTAAAGGAGGATAAAAGGAGCATATAAAAAGAGCTCTTAAACTATGACAAGAAAGCTCCACAGAAAGACGGGGTAGAAGGGCATTCCTAGGAAAGCAGGAACAAAGGCCAAAACAGCTCCTGTGATGACCAGCACAAAGATCTGCGGGCGCTGAGTTAGTTAGGTGAGTTACAGGAGACTGGACATTGAGGAGCTTGCAAGCCATTGCAAGTTCAGGTACCATTTTAATTATAATGCAATATGGCTCTGATTTGTGCTTTAAAATTACTCTGGTTTCTGTGAAAAAATGGATCATGGTAGGGAAAGGAAAGAAGAAAGGGAACAAAGCTGTAACTACATTTGTCCTTTTTTTTTCCTTTGGTTTGGCAAAGAAATGAAAAGTTGTGACATTTCCAAAACTGGAGGAGGGTTCTAAGCACACTGCATCTGGCAAAATTACTAACTATTTATATTAAATGCTTCCTTACCTCCACATGCAAAGAGTCTGTGCGAAAGACTTAAAAACTGACTGCATCAGTGAACAAGGAAAAACAAACCAACTGGTGACCAAAAATAAAGGTGACTTCACAAAGTGCCTTTTCTTCTTTATAAAAAACTCGGGACTTCACAGTGTTTCTACAATCCCTTCACAGAATACAAAAGGAGTAAATGATACTCATAAAGTGGTCACTTCGCCTCAACTTCATGTTTTCTTCTAGTAGGTGGAGAAACAAGAACCAGTCACTGAATGACATTTAAAAACATTTGATGACTAATGAGCCCGTTAACAAAACCTTATTTGTTCCATATATTGTTATATTCATGTTATTTACTTTTCTGAAACAATTTCTTTCCTTCTCAAGTAAATTTTATATTTGTAAATCCTTTTTACTACCGATGCTGGAGAAAAACAACTGAGGAGAAAGATGGTCCTTTCATGCACTTTCTCCAATATATTTTGACCCTAAGATTCAGTTTTAAAAGTAAATTAATGTCCTTTAGCCGTAGGAAGGTGGAGATCATTTGCGTTTGTCTCACTAACAAAAATCAAGAACTGCCTTAAAAGCCCACTGAAAATGTATGCTGCCAGAAAAGCCCTCAAAAGTCAACCATTTCAGTATAAACATTTAACATGTAAACATGTAACTAGAGAGAAATTTGCACCTTCTTCTCCAGGGATCTCTCACTCACATATTTACATGTACATTCAGATGTCAAGTACAGTAGAAAATCAGGTGATTGATTTACACGAGTCATTTAAGGTTCTTGGTTACTGAAGCAGCTAATGAGTAACCCACATTTACAATTGCCCATTTCACAAGGTAACTTCCATGCTTTGTGTCTTGTACCTATTGATATACACCCCCCCAGTAGATCTAATGCTGTGTCAGGCATGAAACACATTCCCCATTTTAGAGTCTTAGGAAAAGGTAAATACTAAAACAACTTTCAAGCAAAACTTTCTTTAAAAAAAAAAAACTTTAAAGATGGATAAAGCAGGAATTAGCCCAAATCAGCAACAATTTGTTTTTATAATCAAAATTGTGTCTTTTTTTTTTTTTCTGGTTACATTTTTAGAAGGGGGAAAAACAAAATGCAACAAAGACAGAACCTAGTCTCTGTAATTTAAAATATTTAATATCTAAGTCTTTACAAAGGAGACTGCTTACCTATCTTTGGCCTAAGGGCAAACAGTTCCAAGCCATCAGAAGAGCTTTAAAAAAAAGTCCTAGATCTCACTACATACAAATAAAATTAGTATCCAACACTAGGGTCTAAGAACCTTAATTTTAAAAGCTGCTCGGTAACTTTTGAATCAGGAAGGTAAGGGCAGTAGTCTGATCCTAATCATTCTCCCCCAAAAAGCACAGAATATAAATAAAAGCTACAATGAGTTCAAGTACTAGTAGGTGACAAAATACCACAAAACTCAAATTACCTATAAACAGTATAGTAAATACCAAAACCCAACAGAACTCCTTGTTTTGAGAGAAGGCATCCCTTATATAGTTCACAGGCTGGCCTTGAACTCACTACATAGCCCAGGTTGGCCTCAAACTCTCCGAGATCTTCCTGCCTCAGCCTCCTAAATGCTGGGATTGCAGGTGTGGATCACCATGTCTGGTTCCTGACAGAAGGCATTCTTGAACTAAAGACTCAACCCACAAAAAGGCTAGGAACACTCAACCCACAAAATGCCTATGAATGGAGGCAGGGGTAGGGGCAATCAAACATATTCCATTTCATCTGATGCACATTCTCCCACAAAACAATGACCAAACACAAATACCACAAACAGTACTTCACACTGAATATACAACCTCAAACATTATTTTAAGATGTTAGAAATAATAATCATCTAAACCCAAAATTAAAAAATAAAAACAAAAGCCAGGGGGAAAAATGTAACTAGAGTTGATCAGTCTCAACGTGATACTGAAGCGAGGAGGAGACAAAATTATTTCTGAAATTAAAAACAAATTACAAAATGCTCGCAGAACAAGTCTTAATGAAAATACAAAGGATACTGAACAAAGCAAGAAAGGGAAAGAAAATGAGACAAAGGAGTAAAAAAGTTACATGGAAGTTGCTGAAATAAAAGATGCACAGGAAATCCAACACTGTATAGAGAGCCTTTTAAGAAAGAAAACAACAGGTCAGAACTAATATATAAAACTAACAAGAATAAGAGCAAAATCTAAACCAAAGTAAATCTAAATCTAATCTGAAAAAGGCCCACTGCATACCTGGGAATTCTGCCCTAGAGCAATCCACTTTAGGACATGGACTACATGAGTTTAAGGGAAAAAAGAAATCTTATAACCTTAGCAAAAAAAAGTTACTTTAAAAAGTAAGAAAACAGGACTTTAAAAGCAAGCTAAAAACAAGAGTGGAGCAGTATTTGCAAAAAAAAAAAATTAAGAATGTAGAACCCCGGATTTCCTTCAAGTACTAAACCAACAGAAAGAAAAAAGTTTTTTGTTTTATTTTTGCTGCTGGGGATTGATCCTAGTACCTCTGCATTCTAGGCATACACCCTGTGACTGTGTTAAATACCACCCCTGAAAGAATCACTTTGAATGTACAAGAAGGTGTGCCTTTCCTGAGGAATTCACAAGATAAGGAACTTGATCTAACGAATAAATGAGGAAGCTATAGCAAAACAACTAACAGTGAACATTTAGTATGTTTAAGTACAGAATTAAGACAACAGTGTCAAGATAGTTAAGAGAATACACATGATACACATGCTGGAAGGAAAATGTATAAATACACTAAGTGACGAAAGAGGAAATCACTATTTCCACAAAGGAAATTCCAAAAAATTAAAAACCTGAAGATGTTTAGGAACATAAATCTTAAAACCAAACTGCAATAGATCATTTAAGAAATACAGCTTACAAAAGAAAACCCTCACAAGAGTACCAAGTCCAAGGGCATCACACAGATTCGACTCTTTGGAAATTAGTCTTAAGGCTACACAAATTGTTTCAGAAGATGTAAAGACAAACATTCAATTTCCTTAAGGCAAGGCTGACATATCTACACCTAATAAAGATAGAATAAAAGAAAATTATAGATAGGTATCACAAAAATTGATGCTAGTATTTTAGTTAAGATTTCTGAAAACCCCAACATCACAATAAATAAAAGCAACACACCATAATCAAGTGAAATTTAAACTAGGAATATAAAGATAGCCCAATATTAGAAAATCTATTAGTATATAGGAATTAATGGAATTAACACTATAAATTACATAAATTTATTGATTAATGGGAAATTCTAAGGAATTCAATATATAGTCAACAACAAGGAAAGGAAGCCCACTTAGTTCTACTACCCAACAGCTTTCTGAAGGTTATAAGGCTATAAATTATCAAAAACCAAGAGCCATAAGAATTAGGAGAAAAATAAAGCCACCTCTATATAAATGACATAATATACCTCAAAAACCCTAGACTACAGAAGTGAATCAATGAAAACTAACTCAAGAATACAACTCTGTAAGAGATAAATTTAAAATTAATGTGCCTTACATACATACACTTAATAATATGATATAATGAAACACAAACATTAAAACTCAGGCATAAATTTTACAATGCTTAAAATCTATAGAAAAGAAAGTATAGACATGTTCTTTTTTATTTTTATTTCTTTCAGATACATTCTTGAAAGACAAGATAGATGAACAAATAGATACATTTATTATTCATGATTAGGATTTTTCAACATCAAAATGTGTTTTCTCTAAGTGAATTTATTGATTTAATCCAAGTCTACTTAAAAGCAAGTATTTTTTTGGGAACCAGACAAGTGAATGCTACAGCGTGTATAGAAAAAGAAACATGTAAGAATACCAGGGAACCACTGCAAAGGAGAATGCACGATAGAAGTTTAGCTCTATCAGATATGAACCGTACTATAAAGTCTTTATTAACTTAAAAAAAAAAAAGGTATGGTGCTGATATATGAGAAGATAAAGGATTACAATGGAAAGTCCAGAAACAAAAACTACTACATAAGGACATTACTTGTAAGAAAGGGGAAGCAAAGATAAATTTTTCCGTATACTGTGGACTACTTAAAACAGTCATGTTAGACAAACTAGCCAAGTCAAGACATGAGTAACAAGTTTAGCAAGATCACAGTAAAAGGACTCATTTCTCTAATGTATTAAAACTTTAAGCAAAGAGGAAAAGACTAAAGAAAAATGATCAAAAGTCTTGGACCATTCAGTAAAATATAAAAATTACCTTTAAAAAAAGTAGGGACATTCAACCTTACTTACAATAGAAAAGCAAATAATTACATTGAAATATCTCTCATCATCTGCACTAACAAAACTTCAAAAGCTGAAAAACGTAGTTTGTCAAGGTTTTGGGTAAATAATTAATTCACCAGCAACATATGAAAAATATCACATCCTAGCTTTAAAATTTAGTTGCAAATTTTTTTTGACATCTTCACATGGAGAACCAAAGTTTGCATCCATATTTGAGTTCTGGCAGAACTGTATTTGCTTCATCCAGTAAGGGGCCCCAGAAGCATGGGATCTGAAAGCAGGTCACAGAAGGTCATGCAGGTTCTGTCCAGTGTTCTTAGAATACTCCCTTTCCTGCTATGCCTAAGAAGTCCACGTATGCGTGGTTCTAGCTCACAGCCTAAACTGAGTGTCATTCTACACCAAGCACTGGACGGGTCTAAAGCAGGAGACAGAACTCTTCTTAGTCACTCCTCTGGCACCAGAGACTGGACAGTGTGGAGCATAGACAAGTCAACCCCGCCCCACCTCCTGTCTCCTATGCAAATTTCTGACTGAGAATCCAGGAGTATAGTAATAATTATTTTATACAATTAATTTTGGGGCAGTTTGTTATGCAGCAGTAGACAACCAGACAACAGTATATTGCTATGGAATAGAATTTGAACCTTTATTCCAGCAATTCCGGTTCCAGGAATTTACTATGAATCTTAACAATATTAAAATACATACAGAATCATTTGCTATAGCAATACTTAACACTTCACAATATTGGAAACTACCTAAATATCAAAATGACAGCATGGAATGGCACACAGCAGAATGCATACTGTAAAAAGAAAAAGGAGAAAAATATCTATAAGCCACTATAGTGGCTCAAAACAGTACATAGAAAAAAAAAATGGTATCACTTTTGTCAAAGAATGGAAGTTACGTAAATTTCTTTATTCTAGGAGAAAAAAAATAGGAAAAATGAGATGGAAAAAATGTTGGCTACTAGTAAAAACACTAGAAGTGGGAATGAGACTATAGCAAAGGACTGAAACAGCTGTGTGCATGTATTTTGTATGTGCAACTCTTTCAGAAGCATACTGAAGTTCCACATGTTGAAAATACTGTATTTAATTGAAACAAAAAGGGCTTAGGACAAGGAATTAAAACTGAATATATCTTATACCTTACTTTTTTGAAGAAACAAACCTAACATATACTTGTTTAAGTTGTTAAAAATCTTTCCAAAGATAAAATGGTGATACTTCCAATATCAACAATCCATTCATACAAATAATGACCCTAACTGTATTTCAAATGAATAAAATAATTACTCCAAAAGAATGGAAGAGAACTTTACATAAATAACTGACTACATAGCTTTAGACTGATCCAAGAACTACAGCTGTGAAAGAGAGGAGTCACTATTATACTATGGAGTGACAGAAAGAATAGGATGGAGAGAAGGAAGAACTCAGTGAACCAGAATGGAATAAGAAGGATCAGGGTGAATTTACGGCTTCATATATATTTGCATATGGCTACATTCATAGGCAACACATATATGTACACTCTTAAAATACAAAGGACCTGTAAGCATTAGGGAAATAATGGTCAATGATGCCATAATACGCCTAAGAAACATTTCAACACACAGGCAAAATTATAAATATATCAAAAGTAATTTTTAAAAGAAAAAAGCTGGTTACTTTAGAGCATGTAATGCACACTTCATGTTCACCCTCTATGACAATCATTTTTTCGGTCCATTTGGGGTTGAACAGGAAAGGAAATGCAGCTTCCTCCACTTCTCTCCCTGTTGTCTGTTAACTGACACCAATGTAACCTTGACTCTCAGGCCTCAGGCTAGTGCTAACAGACAACTTTCTTTCAGAATTTTTTTGATCAATTGTTTATAGTACATGAAAAGGTGCTTCAAGTTCCAAATCAACAAAACTTTAGGAACACAAATCTAGTTTCCACTCACTGCCTACATCTCAAACCCAAAAAAATTTCTTTAAACTAAGAAATATTAAATCCTGAGCTTTAGATGCCACCCTAATTCATGTTTTTCACTGAAGCCTCTACCTTTGCTTTCATTGGCATAAAATCTCCAAATTCACAGATGCAGTTTAATAAGATGGTCATGGAATGCCTCATCATAAGCCAGGAGGAGGGGGATTTGACCAGAGTTGAAGGAAGTAATAAACAGCTGCAAATTAAGTTTGCTTATAAAACCTAGAATCAAGCCTGTAACCAAAAACAGGGCTGCTTAAACTTGCAATCAAAATCTCTCTTTACTCACTCAACTGAGAATACACATTAACTATTGTGAGCTGGACCAACGTTTTCCCAACTTTGTCCTCTATTTCCTACTTCAGTCTATCTCATCATTCTCATCTCTCAGGGGTGTTTCCCTTTTGTCAGGGACAAGCTTTTGCAACGGCCCCTTCATCCAAGCAGGAAATAAGACATTTGTGATTCTCAACATAGGTGCTGGACGAGCACTTTCGAGCTTGTTAGAAACTACAGTATTAGACTCATTACAGACCTGTTTTTTAAACCAGAAACTCTGAGGCTCAGACTATACCAAGCCTTCCAGGTGATTCTGATGCATACTAAAATTTGAAAACCATGTTTTTAGTTGACAAAAATTAAACCTTAGTGTGATTTTTTTTTTTTTTTTTACTTTCTGTATCCCAGATTGAATTATGTCCCCTAAAACTGCTATACTGAACCCTTAAATTTCAATGTGATTGTGTTGGAGATGAAGCCTTTAAGGAGGTAATGAAGTGTTAAATGAGGTAATAAGAGTAGGTAATATAACTTGTGTCCTTAATAATAAAAGGAAGAGAGACCAAGTTTGTGCTCACACAGTGAAAAAGCCACGTAAGGACATGGCAGGGAGGACACTGGTTAAGTTAAGAAGAGAGACCTCAGGAAAAAACCAGCTCCTTTGTGAACTTCAGTGTTAAACTTCCCAGCCTCCAGAACTGTGAGAAAAATCAACCGCTGTTCCAGCCACCCCAGCTGAGATATTTTGTTATGGCAGCCCCAGAAGACCAATACAATTCTTTCTGCCTCAAGGAACATTCAATTTCAACCCTTTTTTCTCTTTAAGTAGGGACTGAGAAAACTAGCCACTGTCAGAAAATGCTCTGAAATTCTCTTCAATGTCTGTTCTTCATGCCAGTCTTTCATCCTTTTTAGACAGCAAAAAGGATCGCCTTGTCCCTCAGTCCCTTGAGAAGACGTTCTGAAATTATAAGAAACACTTTCAAGATAAGATGGTGCTGTATTTGAGAGATTCATCCTCTTCTGATTCATTACCCTACACAAGACACCAAACTCCTTTCTCAAACTTCTATCTTCCGTTCTCTCCTAACGAATACCAGATAACCAGTTTCTTTTTTTTTTTAAGCAGACTTTGTATTTAGGATTTTAAAGCCATAACTGTATCTCCCCTTTTAGCTAATGAAATGGAGCACATCATTAACCCTCCAAATAATTTGCCTAATGGAAATTTTAGCAAAACTGGTACTGTGTTGCATATACTCTTCACAAAGAGATACCTGTACAATAAAATGAATGCTAGCCAATCGATGCTCTAACTGACCTAAGGAACACTCTCTTAAGGGCTTCCATTAGGTTTCACTATACCTACATCTAGTAGACAGCAAATTTATGTTCAACGGCAATACGAAACTACAGGACCTGGGAAGTTTCATATTTTTCCTATGTACCCTATGTGTACATGCTCTGACATACATAAACTTACACTAAAGTGACAGTAAATATTTCCACAGTGGCTACGCATATACTAAGAGAAAACCAATGAGGATTAACCTAGAGAAAAACATTCTGTCTCTACCACATAGCTTTAAGTCATCTTAATATATACTCATATTTCCTACAAATACATTTGGCCTCTTTTAATTTACTAAGCATTAAGGCCAAAAAAGTGACCCATCAAATCACCTACTCCCTTCTCATTTAAATAATGACATCATCAGTGTGTACTACCACACAAAATGCTTTGTAAAAGTGGTATAAAACATTAATTAGAACCTAACCAGAAAATTAGGAAATTTTCCAATTTGTAGTCAAGTTTATAAAATGTTTAAAGATGTTCTGAGTATTTTTAGAAAAGTATAAATTCAGCTCATTCTTCCTCTTAATGTACATCAACTTCTAAAGAACTGGTGGTGTGAATTATAAAACTGGGACACTGAAAAGCAGCATTATTTTTTTTTCCCATATACTCTGGGACAACAGGCAAGTGCAGTGTCCCTGAGTCTCGGTTTTCTCATTTATAAAACAGCTGGACCAGTTTCTGTAAGATCTTTTCTAGAACTAAAATTACCAGCATTTCTCTGGCTGGGTGCAGTGGAACCAACCTATAACCCCAGCACTTGGTAGTCTAGGACAGGAGGACCCCAGTGAAGCCTAGAAGACATAGTGAGTTCAAAGGCCAGCCTAAACTACATTAACCCTGTCTCAGAAAACAAAACAAGTAATTATTTGTCTACCCAAAATGCCATAAACTTATTATATCTCCCAGTCCAAGCAAAAATATTAGTGTTTTTATCCTATGGGTTTAGGGCTACTTGCATTATTACTATTTTTTTTAGCTTATATTCTTTACCAGAAAATATACAAAAGAAACCTTAAGCAGTCATAATTCACATTCATTATCAAGTTTATTTTAATGTTTCAGTATCATGGCTCACTGACCAACTTTAGTTATTTTCATCTTGATCTAAAAACCTGTCAATTAATGCTGGGCATGGTGGTACATTAATGTAAACCCACCACTCAGGAGGTTGAAGCAGGAGGACTGTGTAGAGTTTAAGACCAGTTTGGATCACAGAGTGAGTTCAAAGCCAGCCTGAACTACACAGTTAAGATTCTGTATCAAAAATCAACCCCAAACTCAAACCAAACCAAAACACCTGACAATTCTGTCAATGGACAGATGTTCTTGAAACTTAATTTTCAACACTAGTATACTTTTTAAAACTATAGTCCACATTTCAGGTTCCAATTTTTCCAACATAATTCAAAAGATTCACTACTTATTATTTCATTTATCAGGTTCCAAAAGGACTGAGAAAGAAAATACAGGACACTCAGTTAAATTTGGTTACTTTTATCCTCATCTATGTCCCAAGCAATCTGGGAGATACTTAAAAAGTTACTGATTGGCAACCCAGTCCCAGTATCCTATTATTTTAAATTACCATTTTCTAAAGAACATAATTTCAAAACACAGATTTAATACTAATTGCCATTTAATTTTTGACTCAAAAGGAAAGATGGGTCTTCCAATGGCTCTCTCCCCCTCACTCTGGTCTCCCAACCTAACACACTAACAAAACATTGAAAATGGGGCTGGGGATTTAGCTCATTGGTTCAAGCACTTGCTTGATAAGTGGAAGGTCGTGAGTTCGATTCCCGGTAATAAAACAAACAAAAACATTGAAAATGAATTATATAAAACAGGCTTTTCCATTTGCCTGTCCTTCTTGCACCCTGACAGGACTAATAACAGTCATGCCTCTGAAAGGAAACCTGAAAACTCAAATTCTCAACTTGCAATCCTGGGACTAGCTTTACCTTCATATAAAACATGGCTTCTTAACCCTCACTGAATCCTTAAAAGTTGCTATATTGCTGTTTTTATTTGTGTACCTTACCTAACATCATAAACCAGTCTAGGAGATACTTTCCTTTTTTCTTCTGCTTTCTTTCCTTCATCTCTTATCTCTCCCCTTTTCAAATACTAAATGTCACTATAGAGCACTATAAATACGTAAGTTGTAATGATCTATATTGAATTAACACTGATATTACGACAAACTTGGAATTCACTTGTAGAATAAATTCTTACCAGCAGCTTTGCTTTTTTCTAGTTTTAAGCATAAAATATATAGAAATTCTGGTAATGAACTTTCTAGATGCTTCAATTCTTTCTAATAAGAAATTCTGGGGACATTTGGTATATTCTAGACCTTAGATGTTCATGATTCCTATGCTTATAAAGTAGTAACATTTAAAATATATATATTAAAACGTATACACTTAATTTTATTTTCCCACCAAGATTTCTCTTAACATGGTTCTGTCAGTCTGAAGCACTAGTGATACACACAAGACTCCTATCCGGTGCCTCATTCCACTGATAATACAAACAAATCTAAACCACTTTTATTGGTCTTTTTACTGACATATAAAAGTTATAAATGGACCAAATCTACTTAGCTGCTTTAATTTGAATAATTATTGTACAAATAGAAATACTTATCCTACTCCTATCAATTAAAAATTACAATAATCAACAACTTTCATTAAAACTGCCAGGAGTGGTGGTACACCTGTAATCCCTGCACTTGGGAGGCTGAGGCAGGAGGATTGTTGCAAATCTGAGACCAGCCTAGGCTACAAAGTGAGCTCAAGACCAGCTTGAACTACATAGGGAGACTCTGTCTCAACAGACCCCCAATAAGGCTGCCATTGCTTAAAATATGTACTCCTAATTTGAATTTTCCTTTAGTAATTGGATATCTTAAAGAAACTCTTCAGTATAAGCACATCTTCATTTTTCTAAACATGTTATCCAGAATAATTTTGTAACCAGAACTCATTAATAAGGTTGATGGCTTACCCTCTGTATGCTGGTTAAAAAAATTATAGATACTATCAAACCTCTGTGAATAGCAACATTTTGCAATATAAAATCTATCAATGCAAAACATCAACACCCTAAGTCAAATCACTTTTCATTCTTGTGAGATAAAGTCAATAGAACTTTTTTCTCTAATAAATGTATGCTAGCTTTGCACAGTGACAGTATCACAGCCAATGAGGTTAATCCATGGCACAATTATTGCTAACTGAAGACTAATAAACATGTGCTTTATTATTTATTAGTTTTAACATCTAGTGCTTTCTAGGATGTTGTTTTTCTACTATTGACTTATACTGCTTTCCCTGGGACCATCAGAAACATCATATTCAATGACAATTACTATTTTTATCCTGAAATCTAACAGTATAAATTCTCCCTTTAAGATCTGAATAACATCAAGTGTTCACTGATTGTCACTTTTTGTCTGTTTTTTGGGGGTTTTTTTGGCAATGGGGATTGAACTTATTCATGACCTCACACTTGCCAGGTAAGTGCTTGTGCCACTGGCTTATCACTTTAAATGGGTGGTACAACAGAATAGAACTAGATTTAGATCTGTCCTTTTGCACTCAATATTCAGTTCATTAAGAATAAATCTCGTGGATGAATAGCCAAGCCCTGAAGAATCATTTAAGATAAAAGAAAAAAATCTAGCTGTTGTCACTACATTTCTGGTAACATGTCAAAAGGCCCATCTGTGTACAGCAGCGAGAGCAGTGAACCTGAGTTAGAGACCTGGCCCACAGGGTTTATGCCACTGGGCACTTGGGCAAGTAAGTGCCCAGAGAAAGGAACCATTACCTTACAGTGAAACTTTATAAAGTCAGAAATTTTATTTTAAAATAAAATAAAAGTCTTTTCACAACATACTGCAAATTACCTTAAGCAATTTTTAAAACCCAAACATAAGTAAGCCACCAGGTGATCACTTGAGATCACTACTGAGTTTAAGACCTTTAATATACCAGGAAATCTGCTAGGTCCCAAGGATACAGAAATACCAACCAACCCTTGAAGAAGTCTATCTATGGAGATAATCTTACAAACAAGATAAATTTCAGATGACAAATGATATTTTAGAAATACCCTATTTTCCTGGCCCCTTCCTAGCATTCTCAGTTCCCAAAATAGGAAAGTCCAATTTTTTTCCACATTGAGTCTGAGAATACTCAAATTTTGTTTAAAGTATCTTTCTGTAAGTAAGAAATTAACACTGAAACAAAGCTAATTTACACACAGCCTGCCTGTCACAAGGTAAAGCAATTAAAGGGAAAAGAAGCTTGCTAGCACTCAGAAAAATCACATAATCTTCAAGTGAAGGAAGGAGAGCATTTCCTTTCTCATGCATCAGCACTCTGCGTCAGTACTATATTAAAGGTAAAAATAAAAAAAATTAAAAAGGCAATAAGGAAAACACAAGATTAGTCAATAGAAATTTCAAATAAAATTTTGACTCTTCACCAAGTTTCAGAGTTGTCAGTCCACTGTAAAGGTCACAGAACTTAAGATTATAAAAAGCAATGTTTTTACCATCTTATTCTTCAATCATGGCTTAAACGGTTTAGTTGATTTAAGCACAAAGGCTTAGACTCAGACTTTCCTTGTATTGAAGAAAATAAATGACATTTGATTAATATGTTATCGCTTTTTGTTTTTCTGTACCAGTTAAAATATCCCAGATATAAGTCCTGAAAGAGTACAATATGCTGCAGTTGTAAGTATTTCTGTATGCATACTGGATTTTTCCATCTCCCACACCTTATACAACTGTTGCTAAACTAATCATCTGTTTTCTACCTGCTGTTTCAAAGTCAAGGGAACACTGAGTTAATTTAAAATGATGGCAACACATATATGGAAATGATTCTGCCTAGAAAAACTGCAGGAACTGGCTCATCAAAGAACTTAGCGCTAAAGTATGTCTTGAGTGATAAGGGGTATTCTGTAATGTGAGGAATTTAGGCAAGGGGAGTGTGACAGGAAAAGGCAAGGAACAGGAAAAGGTACAGAGTGGGCACGTCTGTAATACAATAAGAACTCCTGGCATGACTATGACTGAAAGTGACCACTGTGTCAACAGAGACAGGACAACACAGGGGGCTCAGAATTAACATCACAAATTCAGTAAAAACCATGTGATTTTCTGGAGCGGTCCAGAGGGCTTCATGAAGCAGAAATCACAGAGTCTTAAAAGATGACTAGTCCAGATTAAGGCATTCCAGGTATGAAGAGCAGCACAGAGTCACCGTTTTCAAACCAAACTGTCCATGACTATTAAGTTTTACAAATGCTCATTAAAAAAAAAAAACCTTTTATACTGAGATGCTGACTTTTGACTCCTTGCGCTGTGTCTACCTCTAAACAATCTTTTGTTTCTCAAATTGGCTCTCATTTGCAAAGTTAAGAAATTAGTTGTCAAAATACTAGAGAAACGTATTTAAAATACTAATAAACACATCAATTAAATACCTACAGTAAAGAGAAGCACTGAAAGCTTTGGATACAAGGCACTTCTGGCTTCTTAGAATGCTGTTGTGCCAATTTCCTGCTTCTCTACTTTGTTTTACATGGTTCAGGAAGCTAGATAAATAACAGCCTCAGGCCAGTAGAGAAATTATTATGTACCTCTCCTCTTTCTTCTTCAAGTTCTAATGCTTCTTTCATTCCAACTGCATATAGCAGTCCACTATTAAGTGGCGTCTACTGAGATGAGCAGACTGGTTTCATTGACTTATACAATAATTGAATACTACGGTTCTGCGTTAATTTGGTACATTTCATTCTTTTACAACGACACCTTTTCTAAATAATTAAGGGATATTATTTAAGTGGGGGAAAACACCTGTTAGTGAATGTTCAAATGTGTATTTAGATATATACCCATCAATTAAATGTTACATCCAAACAATTAAGTAATCTTTCCTATTTTCTTCCCTTAACATCACTTTGTAACTATCACCTTAATTTAAAAGTTCCTAATGCTACTACAATCTGCAACTGCCAATGATGATCCCAAATTCCTTGTATACACCTGCAGCTTGAGATTAAACTATAATCTCTCTAGACCCCCAAACCAATCAAAATTTCTTCCTTTTAACTTTCTGGGGCATCACCTTATTTGCAGCTACCTGACATCAAATGCACTAGAGGAGCAAGGCCAAATAATCTCCTCATAGGAAGCGTTTTCCTTTATTCAGGACAAAGACAATTCATACAAGCGTCCTGGGTGGGGAAACAATTTAGTATGAATCTAAATATATCACAAAGAGAGACAATGGGAACAGGCTCACAATTATGCAACACAGAACTGACAGTCTAACTTACTATCTTGACTGTGTGTGGAAATAAAAGCAAAGCTCAGGGTCATTTTGGGGGGAAAAGACGACAGAGATCACCAGGAAGGAGGAGAAACAAAAGAAACAACTGCAGCAAAACTACTCAAGTTTGGCTCAAGTTTGAATGTTTGCCAACAGATTCTACAATGCCTCTTGACTCCTGCTAAAATAGCTGGAAGTCTGCCGCATACGAAGCGATCATAGACCAGGAAGGGAAGGTATGTGCCTGACACTGGTCCCCGAAAGCATCACCACTGCACCTCACCACTAGATGCACTGAGGCTGACTGCAAGATCTTTGTCTCTTCTCAGTTACCAAAGTCTCCACTGTCTAGTAAAGAGATCATGTGAGTATTTTCACATCAATTTATTTAAAATCTTAAAACATAAAGTAAAGCAAGACATATAATAGAAAGATATTATTAGGATACCTTAAAATTCCTTGAGGTTTTTATCTATAATAATTATGCCTTAACATTTTTTAGATTAACTCTGAAAATAGATTTGTACTTAAAAGTGTAGATGTTAAAGCTTTTGTAGTTTTCATCTTTATTTAAAAAAAAAAAAAAGATGACATACATAAGCCATGCAGGGTGGCAAACACCTGTAAGTCTAACTACTTAGGAGGCTGAGGCAGGAGTGCAAATTCGAGGTCAGCCTAGGCAACTCAGAGACACCCTGTCCTCAAAAAGAAAGTACCGGGCATGGTGGCAATACCTGTAACCCCAGCACTCAACAGGCTCAGGCAGGAGAAATGCCATGGGGGTTCAAGAGCAACCCAAATGCTGTCTCAATAAATAAATAAATAAATAATTTTAAAAACATAAACAAAAAAAGGAAAGCATCTGAGGTGTGGCCAGAGAGCTGAGCTTCCCTGGGCTTGATCCCTAGACACTGTCCCCCTCCTTGGCCAAAAAAAGGGAAAAATAACTGGTTCTGTTTTAAGGTACTTTGGCACACTTCATTCATTCACATTTTGAACTCACACTGACTTTTATTTCTATGTGTTTCTTCTAATTATTCTGTAGTAAAGTCTACCTTCTTTGCATATGGGTAGTAAAACTATTTGGGGAGCAACTAGAATCTATGTAGTTATACAAATTAAATTTATATAGTTTATACAGTTCATTTCTCATCTTCAACTGAGTAATTCAGCTGAAGGAGAAAGAAACAGTAATAAATTCTCACCTCATCATAGGGCAGTTTCTAAAAAGAGACAAAACACTGTACAGCAGTCCAGTGTCAATGTATTCAAGCTCAAAGACTGGGCACACGATACTCTTTCAAGAGTTCTTAAGAACCTCCCAGGCATAAATAAATAGGGCACTGTACCAAGGGCAAGTGGTGGAGCACCAGTCTCTGCTCTCAAGCTGAACATCTCATGGAAGTGTCAAACACATAAAGTAACAATTAAAAAAAGGTTATTGGAATTTGAGAAAGTAGAGCATAGACCTAAAGCTGGGGGAAGGTGACACTGCATATACTGTGAAACAAGACCAGTGATTTCAAAAACCTGACCAAAAAGGAAGCTGGAAGAAAAGTTTAATCAAAATGTCACAAACAGCAAAATCCTTTAAATTGTAATTACAAAGGTCATAACAGATAAACATCTACAAATAAAGATGCATACTGAAGAATTATTGAAACCATTCATAGCAAGCAAATAACTATGGGATAGAATACTATGCTCATTGTGATGTTAATGAAACCTTAATTTAAATACATGCAAAATGATAGTGTTTTAAGAGCACACAATCATACCTCCAGGGTATGAACAGGTATATATAAATCTTTTGCAAAAGGGAAGGCGACCTAGAGATGGAGGCGGGGAAGTGGTGGAAGTAGAAGGGGATGAGAAATTAATGAAGGTATGTGCCAACTCCCCAAGAAAAATGGAGCCATGTACTGCAAACATGTACCCACAACAAAAAAGAAAATGAAAAAATGCTGAAGTAAGCTAATCCTAGGGGCCAGGGATTTAGCTCAGTGGAGTAAATAACTGCCTGGCAAGCGTGAGGTCATGAGTTCGATACTTGGTACCAAAAAAATAAAAAAATAAAAAAAAAGGAAACTAATTCTCAGATTTAGAACTATGAATGATTCTGTCCCACTTTTACACTGTTCTTGTATTTTCCACATCATACATTTTTGTTACGCTTTTAATTGATATAAAGTTCATATAAGTCATTATTTAGGATATTCCTTTAAAACCATTAATAACCCTTTTCTCTTTTTCTATAGAATATCTCATCCACAAATTCCACAGAATGCACTAATTTATACAGCTTAATATCTGTAAATTTTTGTAGAACAGTAGTACCTGGCAGGTAGAAATTAGCTACACAGGTGTTCACTTTAACAGTATCATTTTAACAACGCCCCTTTGTTTAGTCAAAGTAACTACAGTGCTTTAGAACTGGCCCACTTTTTGATTAGGCACTATCATAAATAGATCGGCTCTAAAACATTATTAGGAAACCAAATATGGCAACCAATAAAAAGAAATCTAGGGCTGGGGATTTAGCTCAGTGGAGTGTTTGCCTAGCACATGCAAGGTCATGAGTTTGATCCCCAGTACCCCCCCCCCAAAAAAAAATCTAGCTAGGTGTGGTGGCGTCACTAATCCCAGAACATGGGAGGCTGAGGTGGGAGGCAAGAGGGTCCCTGCCTAGGCTACACAGCAAGTTCAAGACCAGCATGAACTATGTAGGGAGACCCTGTCTCAAAAAACTGAACCCAAACAAACAAAAAACATGGATGGAATAAGCTAAATGTGTGGATAATTCAGACCTGTCATGTGACATTCACTTCTGTAAAACTGCATTTGCAGTTTTATACAATTTGAATGCATCACTCAACATTGCTTTAGGTAAAACAATGTATTTTTGCAAAAGTGTAAGTGATTAATAATGACTTTATTGAACACTTTTTAGTAAAGACAGCGGTTAAGACAAATGAAGATCTTTCTCTCCTTAATTGCTCCTTCAGGTACAATACTTTTCTACTTTTCAAGTTCAGATTTCTATTTATTTATAGAAGTAGCTGTGTTTTTGCCAGAGGTGGGAGGAATAATAGCAAAAGATATATATGAAGTCTAAGACTAGAAAAGAAAGCAGGAGCACAGCAAACAATATTTGTAGAGATGGAGTTCTGGAGTTTAGAGTTGTCCATTTTCTGTGATAGAATACCTAAAATCAATCAACAAAGAAAATAAGGTTTATTTGGACAGTTTTAGAGGTTTCAAGGGACTAAAAAAAAAATACAAGAAGTTTCAGGAGAGATGATTAAGCTCATCTTGATCATGTTATTGATTTCATTGGAATACATACAGATCTAAACTAAAGACTTTCACGTTAAGTGAAGTTTACTACTGTACTTTAATCATACTTTGGTAAAGTTCTAACAATTTTTTTTTAATTATGAGAGAAAAGAACAGGACACAAGCTACATAAATGTCCTGGACCCAAATGTGTGGCTAACTATGCAATTTACTGACTAGAACATTTTCTTTGGACACAGTCAGTGGAGGAATCTTTTAACTCTCTTCCCTTGAGCTGGTCAAAGTACTCAAAGTAAACCCTAGAGATGGGAGAAATTGTGATAAAGGATGTTTATGTAATCCCCTTTTGTGACAGAATACCTGAAGCCAGATGCTTGTAATCTACAACTGAATGAAGGAAGAGGACTGGTGATCTGTAAACTCTCACTTAGGTTTCATGGTAGTACTCAATTTTCAACCTATGTTCCCCAAACTTCTGCAAAGATGAGTAAGAGGGGTCACAGAGCTATACAGAATGTGGAAATGTATCTTGGTATCAAAGTTTTAAATTTTCAATCTGTTCTCTACGTTTAGCCCCACTGTCATCTCTTCATTAAAGGCTTATTATTTTCCCAGCTCTGAGCCTTTGGGGAATTCTGTGATACAAGCTGAGTAGAATCCAGTCAACTTCCAAAATTTTGGTGTGTGCTCCTCTTCCCTGTGGATCTAGGACAGAAAAAAACAAAACCCCCCAAAACATACAAAACACCTCTCCCTTACTGTCTTCTTAGTACATGTTTACCAGGAGTCAAATTAAATGACTTATAACTTTCTCAAATAGAAAGCTTAGACTAATTTAGCTTTTCAATAAACATGGTTTTTTTCATGAATGAAACAGCGTAACACAGATGAAAAATCAAATGATAAGGTAGTGGAAAGGCAAATCAGAAAATAAACTACACAGAAAAGTGGTTTTTAAAAAATGGCAGGGCATGGTGGTACACTCCTGCAACTCTAGACTCAGGAGGCCAGGAAAGGGTCAGTTTAAGTTCGAGGTCAGCCTGGGCTACACAGTGAGCACGAGATCAGCCTCAACTACATAGCGAGACCCTGCCTGAAAACACACGTACACACACACACTCCAAAATGACACCATGGGGGCAGGGGAGGTATTTATTATAGCTTTCAAAGGTTTTTGAAAACTTAAATTTGGATAGTCCAACATAGGGTAAAAATCCAAACTAAGTTTTAAGTCCAGTCACATGAGTCTCACAAAGATATATGTAGGTTCTCAGAAAAATGTGCATTCCTACCAAAAAAAGATGTTTCGGCAAGAGGACCTGGGGTGACAAAGAAACCAGTAAGGTCCCAGTGTTCTACACATATAAAAACAATGGTATTTACACTCGAAGGAAGAGTTATCTAATCTTAAATCAACTGTATGTGCGAGAGGGACTGACTGACTGATCACTGATTTTTGCTTTCTTGATCCCTGACGATAGGGAAGGAGCTCCTTTTCCGCCGCTTTGCCATCCTTTCTTTTCCATTTCACTGATCTTGTTTCCATTTCCCAACCCGAACTGGTGCCCTTTCAACTCAGTACTGCAGTGCTTCATCACAGTATTAGTTGTCCAGAGCGTCCAAATTAAAGTACCTAAAGTTCATGAGTCATTTTCTTAAATAAAAAGTATGATTTTGAGGAGGACTAGAACAGGACTGAATTACCAAAAGGAACAGAAAATCTCTTATGACCAAGTCAGCACAAAGTATGTACCATTATCATGCATGTGTATTCGTTCCAGCAGAAAAGGATCAAGACTTATGTACTACATCCTAACTCATTTCACTTTAGCTGGTTCCACAGATCACAGTCTTCAGATTGTTTCAATAACAAAACTACTTCTGTGCTTCACTCACCAACAGTGTTATCAAGACCATTATTGAAACATTAAAGCAAGAGTCATCTTAAGATTCTTTCTAGGATATCTTACCAAAACTTTGTAAGATTTAAAAGGATTAGAAGAATGCCAGTGCACCTAATGAAGTCTCACCTGCACTAAACACTGATTTTTGTTTCAAAGTTTTTGATGTGATTTACATACTGAATTTATATAGATCCGTAATTGCTTCATGTTTGAAATTATTACTCTGCATATCACACAAAGTCAATAGCAATGATGAGATCAAGTACGGGCTTTATTTTGTGACCTAAGGAGGAAATTCAAGAAAAGCCACACTATCATGCTGCACATTTTAACAGTTTATGTCCATACCACTTTTCCTGATGCCCACAGTGATTTTGAACCAGGTCATAAGCTAATAGGCTTGCTTGTAGTTTACAAAAACAAACATATCAAAACAGCTCCAAGGATATTTCCATCAATAAAGAGCAACTATAAAATATCATTTTAAGTTTTAAACCATTAATATATGCTTTGCATTGTGGCCCTTTACATCATGCAATGTACTAATGGGACTATAAATCCAATACGCACATCTAAACAACATCAATTCTGATAAAAGGAAAAAGATGACACAAGCCACAGAAAAGTAAATTAGTCATTCTGAAACATAAATATCAACAGCAATTGCTAATATAATGGCTTATTACAATCAGAATATAATCTAACATGGACAAATGAATTATCACACTGAAATTCAGAAATGGAAAAGTACTTCCTACGAAGATACTAAATTATTTTAATAACATTCTATGAAATGCAGATATAAAGACTATTTTATGAGCCAACTTGAACAAGGTTAAACTATCAAAAGTAAAGAGATTTTAGAAATCCCCCCCTCCCGTTTCCTTAACCTTCTCTGCTTTACCTGGATGACAAAAGTTACATGATGTCTAACTTCTAAATCAATATGCCAAAATACTTGACTGAACATCTATTGGATAAAATTCTAAATATGCACATGCACTCATGTTTTATCTCAAATTCTGTTTTATCTTAACTCTTCTGTATTTTCCCTAAATGAAACTACCAAAACAAAAAGCTACACAATAGACGTACAACCTACAACACAAACATAGAGGAATTCAGACAAGAAAATTAATGTGAGATGAATGAAACACTGTTGAGTTTTGAAGGATCAGAATATTTAGACCAAAAAATACAGTCCCATCTGGTGAAAGAAAAAACATACATGAAGTCACAGAAAGGGGACAAAGAGACTGGCAGTCTATACACTGTCACACACCAGGCAGTCAGCAGTATTGCAGTACGAAGTGAAGCTTCCAAATTCACAAAACACAATTCATTTTGTGCTCAATGTAAACAGCACCCCCTGGAGGTGTGCAAAGTAGTGATCCTGGCTAGGTAATACATTAAAATGGACAGGAAGATAATCCACTAAAAGGGACTGTGTGAAATTGGAGGAAAGAGCACTGAACACATCTGCACTGGTTTAATCCACAGTAGTACATAAAAACATTTGAGGGGCTGGGGATTTAGCTCAGCAGCATAACTGCCTGCCTTGCAAGCACATGGTCGTAAGTCCCATCCCCGATACTGATAAAAAAAAAAAAAAAATTTGAGAAGCCCCACACAGGAAAACTGCATAAACTAACATAACCATCCTGATTTTCACTTTTCCCTCCTTTTTCCCAGACCCCTAATATTTTTTAGAACTAATGTTTAAAGATATACTTTAAAAAACAATGAGCTACTTTACACAAAACCTTCAAAGTCTGGATAAAAATTAAAAATGAGAAACCACTAAAAGTTTTAGTGAAGAAATGACAGCACATAAGCCATCTAAAACAACAAAATCCGGTTATGATGGAGCACCCACGTATCCAGCACTGTTGGGGGCTGAGACAGGAGGGCTGCCAAGAGTTCCAGGCCAGCCTGATTTACACAGCAAGATCCTGTCTCAAACAAAATAATAAATAAATAAATTTTTAAAAATTCCAATGCAGATATGAAAAGCAGATTTAAGTACCAGATATGAGAATTTTTAGAGAACAAGAATTTTTTTAAAGATACTACTGGGGAACAACTCTCCAGAGTAACAAAATGGATGGAATCACATTGTTAATAATAAAATTACTTTAAAACTATTTTTTAGGTTCAGCAGTCAAATCCTTCTTTAGATTCATGTTTTAAAAAATTAAAATTTACTCCTAAATTTATCAGGCTTGTGCAGCAGTAATAACAGTCTATAGTTAGGCAGTGTAATCTCAGATTTCACAGGGTAAGCAAGCACTGATCCATTCAAAACCACTCTGATGCTTTCTCCTAAAGGCCAGTAACAGTAATGTTTATACAAAAATGAGTACAACAGATTTTAAGAAATAAGACTGTGGGAAGTTATTTGCACTTGTAAATAAGAAATAGTCTTACCAGAGAGATAAACAAAATACAATAACACATACTACTTAGAATAGCTGACAATGTCCTAGGAAAACTAATAGAAAACGGCATTAAAAGAGTATAAGAAAATGTTCGCCCACAATGTATCTTCCATAAAGCCTTATTAATTTACATTTCCACAATCATTAGTAAATTATAATTTGTGAAACCTCACTATTCCCTAATTCCCTTTAGCTAACATAACTAAAATTTCAAAATATCAGAGCAGTCTTGCTCTGCTTCAAAATTAATTTCATTTTAAAATGTATTTTATAGCTGGCCATGGTGGTACACACCTGTAATCTCAGCACATAGGAGGTTGAGGCAGGAGGACTGCTTCCAGTTTGAGGCCTGCCTAGGCTACATAATAAGTTCAAGTCCAGTCTGAACTACATAGTAAAACTGTCTCACAAAAAAAAAAAAAAAGGCATTGTAAATACAGGTACAGGATATTGCACATATGAAGCTAAACTCCCTCTGCATTTTAAAGAGCAGATTTATGTAGGAAAACTAGCCATGCTAGATAAAATAATTCCAAAACCAAGTCCAAATGGGCTTTACAGTGCTCGACTATATGAACTATTAACATTTAAGTGAAACAGCAGTGATTTTTGTTGATACACTGAACAGCAAGTTATCAATAATTAATTCCTGAAAGATTATTTAGTACTAACCAGTTTTTTTAAGTAGCTTCAAAAACAATACAAATGGATTCATCTATTTGTCTGTTTAGTTTGAAGGACTTTTCCTCTAATAAAATGTAACAGCTACACTCTAGCCGAAACATACAGTGCTATAACATAACACACATTTTTTTATGAAAATAAGCCTCTATGTTGAAATCATTTAGAGACAGCAGACATAAAACATGAAAATAAAAAAGAACATTCTCTAAGAACTTACAGTGCTTAAGTAACCACAGATAGATCTTCTAAAAGACTATACATACAAACAACAGAAATATTTTCAATTTAGCAGTTTCACAACTGTTATAAAATCACCCAATTCAACCAAACTTTACTATAACAGTCAAAAATATTTGAAAGCACTAATTCCACTATGTACAAAATCTAATCAATGATGTTTTCCTGATTTACAAAGGCATCTCTACTACATAATTTTAGCTTCCTTACAAGTTTGATGCCTGTGTTTCTCAAAATTCAGACTACTGGGCCCCACCCAAAATCTGCTGAATCAGACTGGCAGGGGCAAGGCCAAGAATCTGTACTTTCAGTAACCCCACCCCCATCGACTCTTCTGCACACCAATGCTGGAGCACCACTACCTGCCTTGTGAGATCTTTAACAAGGTTTCAGGCTTCTGGAAGTAAAATTTCACTTGGGACTTTTTAAAACTTTTAACATTACATAAAAAATTAATCTCTCAAACAATTTAGATAATAGCATGCAGCAGAAAAACTGGTACATAAAATATTACAGCAAGAATAAAAAGAAAAATTAGTATAGGACATTTTAAAATCAGATTTAAGGCATTCCTAGTTATTTCAAGACCAGGCTTTTGAAAACAAAATTCTTAACTTAAAAAATCCATACTATTAAAAATACAGTATTTCAATTATGTTCAAAACTTCATATACTCTGCTGTTAAGTAAATCGAGGTTATGAATTAATTACATCAAATAAAAGCAATGATTAAATTATAAAGCAGGACCCAAACAAAACTATTTATATTCTACAATTAAATGAGCACCCACCAGAAGCTGAGTTTCCATATACTTACATAACTTTGATACACTTACATAAACATGTATAATGGGAAAAACACAGAGCATAATTAGAAAGCCATCTGAAGTCCAGTTCTGGGTGATCTAGATGCTACCTGCATGACCTTAAGGCCTGCCTAGATAAATCATTTTACCTATCAGTGGGCAGTGGGTGCAGGGTACAACTGTCTACGTCACTCATCTCTGACAAGTGTATTTTTACTGTGATAATCAAATGAGTAGTTACATTCTGAAAAACTGTGAAGCACTTCATAAATCACTATACTGTACTAAGGCATTAAAAAAGCAAAATTTGAGAAATGTTATCTTCAGGTATCTACCATAAAATAGATGGACTACAAGACAATGTTAAAAAAAAAGATCAAAGAAATTTGGTCTTTGAGATTCAAATAAATATAGGACACTATGGAATATATTCTGTAAGCCACAAACTATAGAACATAAGAATTTTATTCAGTTCTCTCTCCTTTGTGCCCATTTATAATAGATTCATTTCTTGCACAGCCTGTTCAGACTTTTCCCTACTTCCTGATTCTACTGTCTCATGTTGACAATTTCTACAACAAAAAATGTAATAGGACAACAAAGGAAACATCATTTGACTATTTTTATATGTAACAAAAAACAGCAAGTACTTTTTGTCATTCCGTATTACAAGTTTTAAGGGGTCATTCCTTTTAAAACTCATTTCATAAGAGATTTCATTCAAAATGAACTACACATGTTTGTCGAATTCCAAAATAAAAAGATTCGATCATTGTATTGTATACATAACAATGCAATTATCCCCCATGCATCAACCTAGTAGTTTAAATAACATTATTTAGTTCGGGCCCACATTCTGCATCTTGTGACCATGTAGTAGTCAAGACATAAGCCATCTTTTATCTCGAACAAATTTTTTGTTTAATTTTAGTTTCTAAAGACATTAGTTTATAAAGATGTCCTCGGCTCAATGGCAAAGGTTTTGCAGTATATTAAGAAATCATAAATGTTGAATTAAAACTTCAGCTGATAGGACAGCAATAATATGTTGTGGTTTGTATCTGTGTTGATTTATCCATTATTTGAGAGCTTTTTTTCTCATGTTACAACTATAGTACAATAATTAAAATTATCCTGTGTCTAAAAAGACTTTACCTTAAAATTTATTATTTGGGAAGAAGGGAAAGGAGAAGGAACAAGTAGGCAGGGACATCTCACCAATTCAGCTGTCATTCACGACAACATTCTTTATAAAGAGAAAAAAACTCCACTTATTTTTATAGGAGATGCATTTAAGAAGAGCCATATGTAAAAACCAGTTTTTCAAATGTGGTCTTTATTAACTTTAAAAAAGCAATATTCCTACCAGAAGTGTTTGGGTTATTTTAAAACAATTGCAAAACTCTCAGTAAAACCATAAAAGGCAAGTATAGAAAGACAACAAATAACAATTACCACATACCTATTCGGGCAAGGTTATTTTACTAATTTTGAGAGTACTTTAGAATCTGATAACAACTCAGCAGCTTAGAAAGTCTATAATACTACTATCATGCTCTTAGATATCCTTAGTTGGTGGAATGGATAGTTTTAAACATTTACAATGCAGCTATTTCCTTCTTTCTGAAAGGGATCCAGAGTATCAATATCCCTATTATTTCAACAAAAACACAAATCAAATCTCGTTTCCTACCTCATCTCAGAAAGCTCCAATGGATTCCAAGCTTCAATTAAGAAACTATGCTTTCCCACAAAATTACAGAAATTCCTCCCGAGTAAAAAATTACAAAATATAGAAAAATGAATGCACATCCTTCCTTATACATCTAAAAAGGGATGGCAGTGATGAAAGCTGCGGCAAAAATCAAGGAGTATTCTCAATTTTCATCATTTACATAAAAGAAAAGTCACAAAATTTTAAATTAAAGGTGGCGCTCTGTCCTCAACTCACCCGAATGTGACTCACTCTTGCAGACTATATGGTAGGAAATAACAGTTACTTTTCAAAGATCCTTGCAGTTACACCCAAGCCAAAATCAGGACAGCGATCCACCCTTAATTACAGCAATTTAACCATCTTATCTAAAGCAAGGTAGAAACTAAAACATGTCCCTGAAATCATGCCTAAAACGGCCCACTCATTCTCTAGCCTTCAAACGCACCCAATAAAGAAAAACTGTCTCTATTTTCTTCAAATTTGAACTCACCAAGAGGAAAAAAAAATAGGGGCAAGGAGACCTAAATGAAGAGCACGAGCATAAAAAGCAATTCTTGTCCAATTTCTCTTACTTCCCCCAATCCGCCCCGACAAACACAAGGACAGGGAGTCTGCCTAGGGAAGGCTGGTGGCAGAGCAAAAGAAGGCCCTCCATTCACACGCGCGGGCCACCATCCAAAAGGATGCCCGGAGAGAGTTTCGTTCGAACCAGACCCTTTCAAGTACTTCTTATAAAATACATCCACGCTGAACAAGAGCCGTATTTTAAAATAAGTCTGTCCTCAGGTGGGGTGGGGGTTTAAACACAACAAAGGCTTCCATGTTGAAAGGCAAACAGTCCAGTCATGTGCACACAGCTACACACGTATGAAAAAAAATCCATGTAACTAATGTATCAGTCATAGCAATCAATACCAACAGGAGCCATTAGATTATTAATAAATCCAGAAAAGTAGCGTGCATAGCAACCAAAGGTGTCTTGTGTGCAGCTTTCTATGTTACAGCAGAAGGTAAAATCGTGCCTGCGGGGAGGGAAGAGCCCTCAGCGCTTCTGCAGACCCTTCGGCCCATCCCGACACCTCCGCGCCGGGTACCGCTCCACCACACCCGGCGAGAGCACTCCCACGGCTGCGAGTCCCGCAGAAAACTGAATGGAAGGCGCAGTGACCGACCTGGCTGGTGACCTAGGCGCAGACTCCGGGTTCGCTAATTAGCTCAGCACCAGGATTCTCCAGCAGGAGGGCATAAGGCGAGCACACCCCCACCCCGCCGCCGGCACATCGTCCTCCTCCTTACTGACCTTTTGCAAAAGGATGGGGTATCGTGGCTTTCATTTTTTTCTGCTTGTTTTTCTTTTAAACTAAGTCGGAACAAGCAAATTGGACCACCCTGAAGACCCAAACGAAAGACGCGGGGAGAAAAGCGCTACTGCTCTCCAACTCCCAGAGTCGCCGTCCGGTCTGACACGCATCCATCAACCACCCGGGGGAAGGCGAACGAGAGGCCCTCGCTCCCCGCCCGCCGCGAGCCTGGGGTGCCGAAGCTGGGGATTAGAGGGGTGATTCTCCCCGGACGCGGGAAGAGGGAGTGCTGGGTACCGCTGCCCTCAAGGTCACCACGCGCCGGGGCGGGGGCCACCGGTGGCGGGATGGACTGTGGCGCGGACGACGCGGCTCCTCGAAGTCAAAGCCGTGCGGGTGTACCCGAGAAGCCACCTGGGCCTCGGGCCAGGGGCGACGACTCCAGCTGGACCCGGCGCCGGGCGCACGGTGAGGAACAAGCTCACCTTTACGATCTCCAGGCCGGACACAACCTGGAAGCCGCCTGCCCACCCGCGCCAACTTCCCCCGAAGCCGCCGCGATCCGCCGGGTACTCGGTGGCCCGAACCCCGCCGCGACCTCCGCTCACCCCCACCCCCGCAGGTGACCGCCCCCGCCGCTCACCTCACCCGGCAGCGGGCACCATTTCCCGAAGAGAAGGACAAGGAGACCACGGGGGGTTGGGGGCTCTCCGCCCGCAGCCGCAAGTGGGGTCGGGGTCGGGGTTAGGGTGCCACGCGGAGGCGTGGTTGCACCTCCGGAGGACGCGGCCGCCGAGCCCGGGCGCGGCGTCCACCAGCCGGGGCTCCCTACTCACGCTGCACCGCGAGGAGGCGGCGGAGGAGGAGGCGGCGCCCGGCAGCCCCCGCCCAGAGCCCGCCGCCGCCGAGTGGCCGCCCGCGTCCCCGCAGGACCCGCCTCCCGGTCCGCAGAGCGCACTCAGGGCGCCGCGCTCCACACAGGCAGCACCCGGCCTCGCGCCGCCATCCGCAGCGGCCGCGGCGGGCGGGGCAGGGGGCGCCGCGCTTGGCCGCACGGGGCGGGGCCGACGGCACCGGGCACGGGCGGCCGCGCACGAGGGGCTGCGAGCTTTCCGGGCCGGGGCCCGCGAGCCCCCGGGGTAGGGTAGGAGAGGAGGACGCTCACCCGTTCCGGCCTGGCGCTCCCTTTTCTCCACACCCGCACGCCTCCCGCTCCGCGCTAGCGGCGCAGCTGCTCCCGCGGCCACTGCCACCGCCGCCGAAGCTCGCGCCGCCGCCGCCGCCGCTGCCGCCTTGGCTGGGCGCGGTCACGTGACGCGGCCCGCGGGGAGCCTGAGGGCGGGCGCGGGTGCGCGCGCGAGAAGAGGACGCGCGGTTGGGACAGGGACAGCGAGCCGAGCCGCACCGAGAGCGCGTATAAGGGGAGGACCCGGCGAGCGCGTCCCCGCTTGGCGAGTGCGCGCCCGGCGACTGGAACCTGCCGCGCGGTCGCGAAAGGGTGGCCGGAACGAGGGGAGGGAGGGGGGTCCTCGTGCCTCCGCGCGCCCCTCCCGCGCTTCCTTCCCGGAGCGCCTGAGCTCGCGGCTGCCCCCGCCCCCTCCAGCGCCCCTTCCCTCCTGCCGAGGCGTGTGATTGGCTGGCGGCCTCTGACGTCCGTGTTTCCATGACGTGTTGGGGCGGGGGAGGGGTGGCGGGGGAGGAGGGGGCGGTGCCTCCGTCAGTTACAGCTGCCGTTTGGGTGCGGGGTCGCGCCGCTCCCGCGACATGTGGAGGCAGGAGCTCGGGGACTGTCGCAGACGCCCTTCACGGGAACGCCGCCTGAGTCGCCCCCGGTCCGCGCCCCGCAGGGCCCTACAGCAGGATGGGCGAGGAGAGCGAGCGCTCCCGGCGTGGACAGGTTACGGCGAGCGCCAGGCGGTGGGCGTTGCAGCGGCTACTCGCCGCGCCCCTGCGCCTACTGCCCGCGCGCCACTCGCCGCCGGTCCCGGGCCCAGACTCAATCCGGACGGCGCGAGTGCCTCCTCGGACGCCGGCCCACGCGGCGCTCTTCGGGGCCCGGGACTGCGGCCCGGGGTCCCCGCCGTGCACCCCGACGGGCCGCGCGCCCACGGCGGCGTCCACAGCCTGCGGGGCCGCGCGCGAAACCCTCGCGACCTTGCTTCGCCTGTGCTTTTTCTACCTTCACCAGGCTGGTGGCTCTTCAGGTCACTTGTAGCATCTCAGCCTGACACCTTTGCTACCTCTGGGAGGGGGAAAAAAAAGACGGGGTAACTTGCAGTCGTCTAAATGCTAAAAGGTGACTGGCTCTGCTCCAACCTTCAAGAGATTTTGCAAATTGGGAAAAAAAAACACCCATCTTGACGTTTACTTTTAAAAATAAAACGGATTTTCCTGCCTATCCGCTCATGCACACCTTTAAAGACGTGTATCTTAACTGAAATGCCGTACTCCAGCTTCGTCTAATTGTTCGCAGGAACCATCCCTTCTCGCTCTGACTTTGTCGGAGTTATTTTTGATAGCCCTTAAGCCAGAGCAAAAAGCTAAGTTCAGCAGAATTCTTTCTCCCAATTCGAGAACTTCAACAGACTTCTCAAAAGCACATAGAAGTACTGTGTTATGTATATCATGTTCTCTTTTAGCACTGATTTGAGAATATGTTTAAAGGTTTTAGAAACAAAATACCTTAAACAATTCAAAATAATCATGTTGAATTTATTTTTCATTTTATCTAAGCAGCCCTCTGAACTGTGCCCTTGGCCTGCAAAATCACCATTGAACAGAATAATAGCAATTTTTTCCTCTTTAATCACTGTTAGAGTTGGCTGTACCGCAATAAATAGCCCTTCTTGACACTTTCAAATCTGCTTAATAGATGAAGAAATTAACTAAATTTTGCTTAGGTAGTTTCCAATATTCTCCTGAAATATTTTTCAAAGGGCTTAGATACATTTAAGAATCCTTGGCTTTTCTCCAGCTTTTCCTCCAAGGAAGTCACAATAGAAAATTGAATTATGCATTCTATTTTAATCAGTAATTTGACATTAAAGTACTGTATGAATCATTTCTATAGTACACCAGCAAATGGATACTAGAGGAAGCTAAAATCTGTTCACTTTGTTGCCGTTCTGAATTATAAAATACATGGTTTTAAAGTGTCATGGTTACAAAAAGTAACTGAACAGCTTCATTATAGAATATGATTTCAATAAAGTGTTAGGTATTGGTGTGTAAATTATCCATCGATGAAACCATATCTCTGAATATATTTTAAGGAAATGTGAGGCACATATGTGATAAATTTATAATCTCGTTAAGATAATTATATAGTTAATTATATTTGATTTTTATATTTTCAGTTTTGGAATGGAAAATAAAAGCTGAAAGGAATATAGAAATAACTGTGTGCATTAAATTAAAGAATTCAGACCAGGAGTGGGTGATATGCATCTGTGATCCCAGCTACTCAGGAGGCTGAGGCAGGAGAATCACAAATTTGAGAACAGCCTAGGTAACAGGGAGACCCTGTCTCAAAATAAAAAATAAAAAGAGTTGGGGGATATGTCCCGGGGGGTAGAGCATTTACCTCAACCATACAAAAATATAGGTTCATTTCCCAGTACCACACACACACAGCCAACTTTTTCTCCAACAGAGTTAGTATTGAAACCTGAGTGGCAAATTTCTCAATGTAAAAACCAAGAAAATACTAAATTGCTTAGTAAGCGTTTCTGTAAAAAAAAAAAAAAGTTGCCTGAATTCAACAATGTGATATATATGATACAGTATCTTTTGAATCTTATAGTTTATTCCACCAATTTAATTGACTTAGAGGTATGTCAGTGCATGATAAAGTACAATTTATTGTTGAAATGATCTCACAAAGTTCTTATGCTTTTTAGTTACAATGCAAAATTTATAAAAAGACAAACCCTATGACAAGTTACTATTTCGGGATGTCAACATTGAGAAGTGACTGCATATTAAAAATAATATATTTGGCAATTTTTTGAAGTATATTGTTTTTAGCAGATTATATCTGAACTGTTGACATCTTTAGTGGTCAATTGATCCATTCAAGATGTATAACTCTTAGAGATAGTTTTCTAAAGTCCTCGTGGTAACTAAGTGCAAAGGGAAACCTAAGAATCTTTATTGTCAATTCTGTCACATGATCTAGCAATAAGACAAAAAATGGCGCACCAACAGCAGCATATTTTTAAAATCACATCCTTTCCCCAAATATACATGTATGCATATGTGAATCTGTCAGTCCTGATCCCCATCGCTGCTAAAATCATATGCTAAACACTGACTGTTTGAGAGAGGGAGGAAGTAAAGGGATATTAAATACTTCATTAAAAATAGTACTGTATGTGCACTTAATTTCCATTAACCTGAATCTCTAGAAAGAAAGATGTCAAGAGAAACAGTACTTAGCTGAAACCATAGAAACGGTTATCTACTAGTAACAACCTGATTACATTTACTGAATTAAATGGAATATAATTACAAGTCAGCCCCAAATAAGAATTTTCAAGTCACATAATGGTAAAGTTTTATATGTAAAAAAAACAGTTCATATCATCATTCAACGAAAGGCCTGTAGTAGAAATGCCAAGAAAGATACCTGTAAATGAATGTTTATCACTCTTACTTCCTTACTCTTTAAGTATCCAACAAACATACTTACTTCTGCTATCTCTAGCCTTTATAAGTTGTGTTGGTTATTTTTCTCTCATTTGCTGAGACAAAATACCTGGCACCCAAAATGAAGGAAGGAAAGGTTTACTTAACTTACAGTTTGTGGAGGTTTCAGTCCATACTCAGCTAGCTCCAAGGCAGAGTGGCATGGCTCAGGGGCAACTGTTCATGGTGGCTGCAGCCAATACCAAAAGTGACAAGAACAAAAGGGAAAAAAAAGGGGGAGCATGCCTTTTTTCCTCTCATATCAGAAAGGCTACAGCTTTCTGATGGGTGTAGCACTGACACCATTGTCATGCCTTCCTCCTGTACAGGCTGAGGATGTTTACAATGTAAGGCTCCTGGCCCCCTGCTGAATCACTTAGTTAAACTTCTAACCTTCTCAAATTGACACAATGGACAATATCCTAAAGAGATGACAAGGCATGTCCTCCACACCCCAGGATGGAGACTTGCTGAGTTACTTAGTTAAGCTTCTAGACTTCTCAAGTTGATACAATGTATCAAACCATAACATAAGTAGAATTCATTAATTTCTTAACAATGACAAATAGGGTTGTTTTGGGGTGAGTTTTTCTTATACTGTCAACACATTATTTGATGTGTAATAAATGCTTAATAAATGCCATTATTATTCAGAAACACTCTTTACTCCTTATGATCAAGTTAATATACTGCAAACATTTTTAAAGAAAATATACTTGTTTGGTCAAACCGATTGTTATTTTAGAACAGAAGTGTTTGCTTCCTGTAAAATACACAGTATTTGTCATCCTCCTAAAGTGCGATAGCAAACAAATAACAAAATGACACCCAGGATTTGGAGGCAGATTTATGTCATTGATGGGCATGACAAGGAATCAATTATTCCTCAAAATATCAGTCATGGAAGGCTCGGAAGGGAGGTTTTTATGGAATTGTAAAGGGGAGGTGCAGAGGTGGAGTACTTGGCTCTCTTTGATTGGTTCTCTTTGATTGGTTACAATATGCATCATAGTGACCAGCTCTGTGTCACAGTGAGCAGCTGTATCTAAGAAACAGAAGTAACAAGAACTTGTGACAGGAATTGTTACCGGGGTAACTCTTAACAGACTTGCTTGGGGTAGCATTTTCTGCTATAAAGTGAATCAAGTTTAGCTATTAATCATCACCTAATTTGGTATATTCTAGAACTTCTCTTGATAAATAACATCTTAAATTTATTGAATCAGACCTGCATATGGCTGAAAGTGACCAAAAACTAGGTTAGTGGCAGCTTTAGTGAGTAGGGGTTATTCTGACATCAGAAGTTCAAAGGAGTAATGGCATGATGGTTGAGGCTGTTGAACACAGTCATCAATGACTCATACAAATGACTTTCTGCTTCACCATCTCTGATACATGCTACCAATTAGACAAACAGCCAGATTTCTCAGACTGATGGCAAATCCTACATTGGGGGGAGGGTGGTTTTAGTGTTTGCATCTTTGATTAATTCTTCATTGCTGCCTACTCTATCTTCAAAACTCCTTTGGGGGTACACAGAAGCAATACCTCCGTGAAGCTGGCAGTGTAGACCCCTCTGGGTCTACAGTGTCAGAGCTTTGGGTTGAGACTGTTCCTTTAGGTCGATCCACCACACTGTTCTCAAGTTTCTTCATGTGCTCTTTACTAGTCATTCTTTCTGTTCACCTGGCAATTTCCAGTAGCAAGTTTTTGTACTTGTAAACTTCTTTATACTAATTTCTATAAAGTTCACCCATTTTCAGTGCCATAAGAAGCAGGATAATGTTCCTTATTCATTTATTCATCATGTATTTATTAATCCTGATAAATGTCCTCTGAGGTTACCACAGTAGGAAAACAAGATTCTGTTTAAGAGGCACTAGCATCAAGGTGAGAGTTCATCTATTCATTTATACAAAGAAATTTTTATTAAGCACTTATGCAAGGCCCTACAGAATTTGGCACCTAATAAGTGCTTAAAGTAAAAGTTGGCTCATTGGAATGGACAAACAAATGACTATCACTTCTCTGATGATGAAGTCTAAATTTATATCCACAGCCTTATTGTTTTATTCTAATGGCCTGAGGGAACTTCTTTGAAGGTCATTTTTTTTCCCCTTCCAGATAGAAATGATGGAAAGAAGCCAATTCACCAGTCATCAAACACAAACCTTGCAAGCCACTTTCTTGACCCTTGTGTTTGTGATGGGGGGGGTCAGGTGAGGAACACTTCAAAAAATACTGAAAGTGGGTGAAGAGATAATAGGAAGGTGGGAGCTAGAACATGCAAGGGGGATTCACTGTGAAAGAAAAAGGAACATTTCTTTTTCTAAGGCATAACACAAAAAAGAAATGGAAAGCAGTTAAAAGTGAAGTTTAGAGGGAGGATAATATAGCCATATATATACCAATCTTAATATTCCTTGTACAATACTTGCTTATATCCACCAGCCAGAATTTAGTAAGCTAAAGACTGGAATGGGTAAAAGATTAAAGAGATGGAAGGATGAGCAAAGGATTAAAAAGTGATATTCAAGTCCAGTAAAGTCAGAGGATGTTTTTGTAGCAATATAAGTTTGGCAATATAAGTTCGCATGACATTCTCTTGTGGCTCAGATTTGGGGTTTCCTGTTACAGTTACATTTGGTAAGAGTTCGAGAGATTTTTAGTACAGAGCTTCCTGGCAAAAATGGACATGGTCTTGATAATCAGATGATGCTCTTTTGTTCTAGATGTCATAACAAAATCCAAGAGTTGCTGGCTAAAAAAAATGTGCTAGCATTTTCATCACTGTGACAAAATGCCTGAAATAAACAACTGCAAAGAGATAGGGCCATGTTGTGACTCATAGCTTCAGAGGGTTCAGTCAGTCCATGGTTGGCTGTGGTTGACACTGAGGGTAAGAGTTTCCACATATGAATGTTGATGGGATACAATTCAGTTCATAACACAGATTCATTTGGTGAGCATTTTTTGAGAATTCCTATATCAAAGTCCTTCTTTGGATTTACTAGATTTGATTTTCTGCATTATGTAATTCTACTTCTCAAAAGTTTGTGTGTAGTGTCATAAATGCTGTGGCAAATAGGAAATGATGCTATATACAATGTAGTATAAAAACAAGAAAAAAACAATCTATAATGTTAGGAATACAGAATTTAAAGGTAGAGCAGCAAGTAACATATAATAGTTCAGTAAATTACCGAGTCTGGAAATAAGAAGCTGCATAACACCAAAGACAAAGAAGAGAGGATAACACAGAAAGAAGCAATTAACATGACAGCTAACTCTGTATGAGTAATCATAGGGGTGAAGAGACTGAAAAAAGATCTTTCTCAAAGTCCTTAGGAAACCAGGTATGGTGATATATGCTTATAATTCCAGCCCTCTGAGAGGCTGAGGCAGGAGGATCACGGGAGGTTCAAATCCACCCTGGACAATTTAGTGAGACCCTGTCAGAAAATCAAAGTGTTGGGAATATGGCTCACCACAAAAGCCCTGGGTACAATCTCCCATACCATCTAAATTTAAAAAAAATCCAAAAACAAACCAATTGTTAGGGAAACTAGTTCTCTTAGAATTCCATATTTAACTACAGCATAATATGAGAGTAAAAAGAAATTAAACATTGTCAGGAAAACACTAACTGAACACACTTCTCATTTACCTAGGAATCAAGGTTCCTAAGTTTATTCACACATAAATATGGGAGTTTCTGCATACATTGAGTGGGTGTTTACATAGGCAGCAGATGCATATCAGAATAAAAAGACACGAAAAGAGGTACCACTGTGAGTGAAGAAGTGGTAACAGAGTTATCTCTGCTCATCATGTGGCTGAGCATAGATGCCTCAGTTTCTTTGTGGGACAGCTTGGAAATGGCTCCTGGAGAGGTGAGAGCACCTATCAGAAGAGTCTAGGTAGCAGCTCTAGAGAAGACAGGCTAGAAAATCAAGAGTTTGGAAAAAAAAAAAAACCTATCTCAGTAATAGGAAGCAAGATTGGAAGGCCCTGCTGAGCTCTTCCAAGACCTCCCACATACACCCTTAAAAGTCAGTGTCTGGATTCCAGCCACACTGAAAGTTTAACTGCCAGAAGATTGTTACTTTCCTCTCATTGCTGGGACAAAATACCTGACTTACAAAAGGAAGGAAAGATTTATTTAGTTCACAGCTTGTGGAGGTTTCAGTCAATAATCAGCTGGCTCCAACACAGGGTGTTGTGGCACAGGGATAACAGTTAAAGGTGGCAGAAGACAGCAAAAGCAGCAAGAGCGAAAAAGGGGAGCAAGTCTCTTGTCCTCCCTTATATTGTAAGCAGGCTACCCACCCCCCCACCATCTGGGCTTCCTCTTCTAGAACAGGATCAGGATATTTGCAAAGTGAGAACCCTGGCCCCCTGCTGAGTCCCTTCTTAAACTTGTAAACTTCTTAAATTGACACAATGTATTAACCATTACACAGATTATAAATGTAATCTAGCCAAGAAAAGACTTCTTCCGGTTTCTCTTCCTCCATCCTCCCTGTTCTCAGTAGAGGAAGAGCTACAGTTTTGAGAAGGGACAGAAAAGGGAACTAAACCTTTTCTCCCTAATACATACAGACAGGGAGGGCAAATAGCTTTAGGTCAAATAGAGATTCAAGTTTAACAGTTTCCATTGTTGTAAGACCCAGAAAGTTAAAGAATCTGCTTCAGGTATTGTTAGTGTAATAGGCTAACTAAGAAATAAAAATCACATCCAGTTAATCAAGGGTAAAGGAGTTTTATTGCCAAGCCTGGCGACGCAGTCCCCTGATAACCGGTCTAGAGACTGTGCGCCTTACAACTAAGGGAGCTTGTTTTTATAGAGGAGCAACGCAGCTGATTGGTGGGTAGGCTGATAAGAACACGGGGAGTGAGCTGGTTGGTCATTTTAGGGCGGTAAAATTTCAAAATTTATGGCGGCAAGTGAAGCGTCATTTCAGGGAAAAGGAAACTTTTCTAAGAAACAGAAACTCACTCCAGAACTTATCTTGTGGCTAGAACAAGGACTTAAGTCTAAAATGGCGGCGTATACGGAACAAGTTAAATCTAAAATGGTGGCACATATGGAACAAGATGACGGCGCGGGTAGTTAGTGGATGATCTGAGTATTACAGTTAGGAGAAAAGTATGGTGTGGAGGTTGTTGAAATTGCTTGTTGAATAAAAACACTTCACTCATTTGCACTTGGGGCCATAACCTAATACGTAACCAAATGTCCTTAGAACAAGCATAATCACATGAGCTGGATGTGGTAGCCCATGGAGTTAATCCCAGTACCTCGAAAAACTGAGGCAGGAGGATTATGAGTTCAAGGCCAGTCTGAGCCACCTGGGGTGATCCTGTATGGAAAAACAAAGCAAAGCAAAACAAAACCACCACCACCACCATAAAACCTATACAAACACAATGAAAAAGACCGAGCAATTGCGTATCATAAATCCTTTGAAAAAAATAGGTAGTTTTCCAGGGAGAAAACTGAAGTGACAAGGAGTTACTTTGTGGTGGAGATAGAAAGGGAGAACCTACTTTGAAATTCTGTAGATAACACTGCTGAATGCTTATCACCAGGAAAACCTGGCAACCAACTGTGTCTGGTCAGTTTTGTCTTCTTGTTCCTACTCTCCAGTCCTACAATGTTGAACTCTACAAATTTCTTTATGCCAATAATAGAGAAACTTCTGGAGACAGTTGTCACAGAATCAAATTGTTCTACCGACTCTAAACCATTGTGAACTTTCTGGTATGAGATCACTTGCCAACTCTAATTGCTTTCTTTCTTCTTTCTTTCTTTTTTTTTTTTTTTTTTTTTTCTGTTTTGGAACTCAAGTCCCCTAGGTTCTCATTGTTTGCCCCGAACTCCAGTAACTGTATAATCTGCTTCTTGCCTACTCAGTTTCGGACCCAGTGATTAGAGTTACTTCTCACATCTGTGTACACTCACTTCTGCTTGTTTGTTGCCTAATATCTAACCTTGCTGGCTCATTTTGAATTTTAATTATGCCTGTTTTTGAAAACTTGGCCCAATGGCTAACTTCCTGGCCTTGTCTAGATTCTCCATTTCCGTTTCTGATTTTTCCCTTTTCTAAATTCTAGCCCTTCTCTCTTTTTTAATGCTTTGATATCATTAATCACAATCCTAACACCAAGGACTAAGTATGTACATTTCAGTTTCATTTTCTCAAATGCCTTGTTTTAATGTAAGATAGTGTTATATATGAAGTTACTCCACCAACAAGCACAATATTTACCAAGGAAAATAGATTTTCTTATGCAGTAGCATCTTGCTTGTGGGACTACAGGAATTTTCTACATAAAAATCTGCTGAGAATCATTTTTACTTGGTTATGTTAAATTCTCTTTGGGTTTCCATTAGTCTACTAATTTAATTAGATACCTATAAGATGTTTGGCATTTGAGTTAATGTTTTTACGTAAAGCCCTAGTCTAATTAAAAATGTTTTTATTTTTCTCACATTCTTAAATATGGTTGTATTTTTTCCTGTTATCATTTTTGTGCTTGTTTTGCATACATTTTACATCTTTTTGTGGTTATAATATCCATTCTCAATACCCTTTATAATTTCTCATCTGTTTAAAAATTAAATGTTGGTCACTTAATAACTTTATATTGTTTCTATTTATGTTCCTTATACGTTTTTCTCCACATTTTTAGACCCTTATCCATTACTATTATAGAAGGAAAAATAATTGAATTATCACTTTCATATAATTCTTTTTTATTTGAAAAGAATTTAAATAGCAAAACCAGGGACATTATTGAATGTGTATATATGCTTTGTACTTTTGAAAATACACATTCCACCCTGAATAGTTATTAGATTTTTAATACTAGGCATAGATAATTACCTATATATTTGTATCTGCAATTTCTTTGTAATACAAACAATACAAATAGGTACAGTGTGAAAGTGAATGATCTCTATAATCACATCTAACATCACCAAGGTAACAAGTTGTTATAATTTGTGTACAATGGCTCTTGCTGTGCTGACATAAAAAGAAGTAGAAGACACAGTTTCTAGATTTAGTGAATATACACACATACTAGTATAGACAAGCATGAAAAAATAAGAAAAATAATCCCAAGAAGATACATAAATATGTGCTAATGCAATACTTACTGTATATATTCATGCTGATCGAATTAAAATTAATGGAAAAGATTACTGTGGAAAAGATGACTCTTAAACTTAACTCTGAGGAAGAGGATATGACATTTAGAACCTGAGTTTAGATGTTAGGCTTGGATTTGAACCTCAGTTTTGAAATATATTAACTGTGTGATCTTGGGCTAGTTCTTTACTCTGATTCTTCAGTTTTCATCTATTTAAAATGGGAACAACTTTCTAGGTTTCTTTTAAGTATGAAAATGTACAGTATAGTTTTTTTTATAATGGATACTCAATTAATAGGTGTTAAACGTATTATTTTCCCACATACTCTGTCTGCCACATTTTGGAGTAAGCGTTTATATTCTCTATCATATGCAAAGGTGATATGATTTACTGGAAAATGTAGTTAACATTTATACAACTTCAAAGGAAATGTTTAAATGTGTTAATTTATATTCAACATTTTAAAAGATTTTAAAAGTTTAAACAAGTTTAAAATAGTAAAGGTTCTAATTGTGTAACATGTATTAGTTGAACCAATAACTCTGATAAATGTTTTTTGATGACACAGGATCCTTTTATAGCTAGAAGACTGCTATAATTTAAGGCCACTGCAACAGCTATACCGATACGGCAAGAAAATTAGCAAATGTTTCCGAGCAGTGATTAATCAAGACAGCATATAGTCTTCCCTGGAAACAAAGATAAACCATTTTTCAAGAAAGCATATGACCACTGCACTCTGAACCAGAGCCCAAGCTACCTCCTCAACAAGTAATGTTATCCCAGCCATGCAGCTGTGAACTAATTAAACAGTCCAGGTGACCGTGCTGAACTTTAGTACCGCAATTAACAGAATTAATTCAGGAGACATGTTATTAATGTCCAGGTTTTATCAGAAGAAGGCAGGTTCCTCTTTTTTCTTTTTGTTGGGCAGTATTAAAAAGTTAACATATGGGATAAGCCACTTATTATATACAGAGCCTATGAAATCCATATATAAGATATAAAATAACAATGCGTTTTCAAGCAAAATGAGGTTAATGCACTCTGAAACTCGAAACTAAAATCCAAAAATAGCACTTTAGATAAACTGTGAGCATTTTTAAAGTAAATTTACCCTCTAATACGGTTATTTCTAAGATTCTAAAAGGCACATTGATACACATATGCTAGACTGTGTATTTCTGAAGTATGTAGCAATTTTATATTTAATTAACTTAGACATAAATGAGTGATAATTGGAAGGTATAAAGCAAAAAAGTTAAAATTACTGTGAAATACATACTTTTCCTGTTAATAACTGAATTTTAAAATTTATATCTACAAATCTGAACAATAAAAACATCTTGCTTTATAAATAAATGCTGAGAATTACCATTATTTAAATTATTACACATAGGCAGTAAGCACAGAGGTAAGCTATGTAGACACTTAATGACTGGAAACTTTTTGCAGGCCATAAACTACATGACATTATTTCAGGAGCCATGATATAGTATATACTCAAGAAAAGAAGCAAATCAACAAAGTTTTTCCAATCCTGTCCACCAAAATGGAGAGAATAGTACTCGGCATACATTCCTTTCAGTGCTATGACAAACCAAGATGGCAATTTGAGTAGTTCAACATCTGACACTTATAAGGTAACAGATAAAAATCATCCTGAATAACCAGCAGAAACCTAATGGATACTTCATATAGACAAATATAGACAAATGAGCATACCTCGTCTGTAACATGTGTTCCTATTTTTAAATTGAATAGATGCAAAAGAAATTAAGCTGTGAGATAAGGGAAATTGTCTACATGTCTTTAAAAAGTTATTTTTAGTTTTCACATTGATCATGAAAAGTTCAAATCGATAAATACCTATAGAAAATATCAAAATATTGTACCTACTTTAGAACTACAGAGGCAAAGAAGATCTGATAGTAACCTTTTAGCAGTAAGTACCACATTGCTAACTAATTGCACTACTGGAGCTCCAGATTACAGTGACCTTTTAGTCAATTTACATCAGCTGATTTTTTAAAAACCAGGTACACATGTCTGCTCTTCTCTTTGCACAGGTATTTAATCAGCTTAGTTTCTAGGCAAACAATCATCTCCAATCTCCAGTTCCTTCTGTATAGGAGTGTGATGCTGTGGAGCTGATTTCCTGTGTTGATCTTCCAAATTCCTTCCTAAATAATTCTAAGTAACAATGAAAGACTTGGTCAAGGATTGGTCTTTTGAAGCTAGTTAAAAGAAACTGATCTTTTAAAGCTAATTAAATGACAATAAAGAGAAAAGTTTACTATCTTGGTACATGTTTCCAAAAGTCTTTACCTTTTGGACTAAAACATAGGAGTTTATAAATTATCCACTCTAGCTCATGCAAGTCAGACATTCATTTGATAGATAAGATGCCAATTTAAACTCTTCCTTTTGTCTCCCAAGTATTGCTCTAACTGGTTAATCAGTGGCTATCTTGCCATAGTTAGCATATAGATTGGAAGAAGTCCCTTAGGCCATGATTTGATGACTTGATAAAAGGAGATAAGAGCAACTTTTTTTAGAGGTGAAGGATGTTGGAGTAAGAAATGATGTAGGAAATGAGCTATTTGGAAGTCTACTGTTACCCTTAGGAAAATGCATAAAATTTGAATAGTATGCTAAGAATTTTTGGAAATAGGAGGTGAAGACACAACATGAGATTAGATAGGAAATCTGTTTAAAAAGGAACTTGGGGTCACCAAAGCAAAAATGATGAAGATGCTGAATTAGTGGAGATGTTGAGCATGAGATAACTAATTTAAATTCAGTAGTTGTCTTTATCTGGGCATGGAGGTGTGTGCTTGTAATCCCAGCAATTGGGAGGCGGAGGTAGGAGGATCACTGCAAGTTCCAGGCCACCTTGGGCTACCTGTCTTTAAAAAAAAATTGTCTTCAAGCATTAGGATTATTTCCGAGAAAGACAATAGACATATGTATAAGTAATTTGCTTAATAAAAATGATTTCTCATGTTCATTCAACATGTGGTATCTAGCTACTTTTCAGGCATCATTATAATATAGTAGGTAAGAGAAAAGCAAGGCTCATGGTTTAGTAAGAATAATCAAAACAAACAAACAAGAAAGGAAGTAATTCTAATTTAGTGGATAAGTTTCAGTTATCTCTGTGTACCACAGAAGCTTCACAGAGATGATGTCCAAGTTAAATTTTGAAAACTTAGCTTGTCCATGAGAGTTAAGAGGTGAGGACTTTACATGTGGAAGGAGCAAGGGGTGATCAAAACATACAATGAACATTTCAAAGTTATTCATGGTATTTTTTAAAGGTATGGTAAAAGACACATTGCCATTAGTGGCTCTCAAAATGCCTCTCTTTGTTTCAAACATACTATCCCATCATTCTTGCTACTTTCTGAAGCAGTTCTGGTAGTCCTTACTTGTGTCTTCACAAGGTGTGAAATTGTGAATGCTGCTGCCTAATGCTGTTCAGCGGAAAAGGCAGGCTCATGAAAAACATCATGTTGTGTCCACGTCTACCTTTTTCACCAGATCTGGCATCATGAGACTTCTGTCTCTTCCCAAAAATTAAAAACATAAATGTTTTGAATCAATTCAGGACACTGAGGCAGCCGGAATAGTGTGACTAAAGACATTTATGAAAAAAAGACATCAAGAACTGTTGCAGAAAGTGGTGATAGCTGTGTTTGAAGCAAGAGGAAATATTTTGAGTATCTTTAATACTTAAAAATACTTAATTGTTATTAATAATATTGTTAAATATTATTAATTAATAATTACTAATACCTTTTAATACTTAAAAAATTTAACTGTTCACCTTAAAGTTCTTGATTATGCTTCACACAAAAAGGTAGGGAAGTGTGAGGCAGCTCTATGTAAAATAGAGGTTATCCATAGTGGCTGAAACATAATGTAACTGAAAGTTAGATTTGGTAATGAAGTTGAGGCTGGCTAGAGCCAATGCCTTTTATGTAATGGTAAGAAGTCTAAACTATCTCAGAGGCAGTGTGAAGTCATCATAGGGCTTTAAGCTGTATGTGACAGAACCAGGTTTTATTTTTAAAAATTACTCTGACAGTATTGATATTAGGGGAAAGAAACTCCCAATCTACCAGATGTCCAGTACGAGTTTGTGTTCTCTAAAATCAAAAAATGAATTTTCGGAAAAACAGAGGTTAAGAGCAGAATATATTTATTGAGAAAAAGAAAGCTTTTGTCTGAGAGAGAGACAGAAGGGGTCCCAAGTGGCTTGCCAAGAACCCCGTCTTTTCTAAGGATCTTATATGGCAAAACCACAAGGTGAGGCCAGTCCAAGGTGGGAAAAAATGGGAACTCACAAGGTGGGTATGAGGTGGGACAGAACTATGGTCAACTGATAAGATTATGAGTATAATTGCTGAGGTACAGTTGACTAAATCAGGGACAAACGAGGAAGCCAGTCACGTAGCAAGTGGGCCTGAACAAGGAACCAGGCCTTTGCCTGTAGGGGGTTGGGTTAGTGACTCTTAGCTTCCTTAGAGTGACAGAGACCTATTTGATTATCAACCCTGATATTTATCCTTAGGATGTGGGTGCATTTGTTTGGTCTTTTGTCCTGAGGTCTGGCCCAAAGAGGAGGTGTCTGTCTCCCCCACAGTTGCAAGGTATCTGGTCTCCTGCAGTGGCTCCTTCCAGGGCATAGCTCTGACTGCCTATATCTCTATCTAACTCAGCTGCCTGTAACAGTATTATGATTTAATGATGGTGGGAGTTCAGACAACTCTTCAGGAAGACTAGGCTATGTCAGTGATGCAAGCATTCTCTAAACCAGGAAGGAGTGGCAGAGATAGAGTTAAGAAGAAAGATTAAGCAGCTTGGCTCTGTAGAATTCTGGTATGAACTGTACCATCTAGACACAAGTAGACATCTTTAAAAGGCAAATGTCCTTTGGGAGAAAAAGAGAGAGAGAGATAACATATTTATATATAAATATATATTATATATAAGGAACAAAATAATTGAAGCCAAAAATATCCAATTTGGCTAGCAGGATAAAAGGAAGAAACAGAATTTTTCTCCATAGGCCAGACTCTTGGGCAATATGTAACACATATATTTAACATGTTTGAACATTCTCTCTATGTAATACTTTCCACAGTATATTCATATTGTCACTATAACCACTCTATCAGACAAAACTCAAAAGATTTGGGTAAAAAATATATTTTGGGTTTTATATAAATCTCTCTCTACTAAGGCATTTGTCCATCTGAAGCTAAAAATTGACACATTCAATCAATTGCCATTAATGGTAATTGGAAAAAAATTGATCTGGAAAGAACTCAAATGGCAAAATCACTTTCTAAAAAAGAAACAAAGTTTTCATAATAATACACAAAACATAACTCAGTAAGAAGCAAAAATAATTGAGGCCTCACATGACTAATTTACTGAATAAGATAAATGGATAGAAAACAACAAACTCATTTCCTTTGGGCCAAACTCTTGGACAATAATAGAGAAAACTATGTTTTGGAACTGTTTCACTTCTTCTTATTGCTCTTTCTGTAGTTTTTGAATGCTAAGCATCCTTTTACTGCCCAATTGCCTTCTACTCTTTGTGATACCCTGGCCTCTTTCCCCAGTCAAACCAGGGCCTTCCTTCCTTTGCTATAAACCAAAAGAAACAATCAAGGGTACGAATTTTGGGCATCTCATTCAGTGGGAGACATATTTTTGATTAGAGAGTGTGTGTGCTTCTTTGGGGAGGTTGTCTCAAATCATAGAACACATAAAGTGCTCATCTATACTGATATGTGTATTGTAGCACTTTGCTTCCAAAATGACTCATTATAATATTATACCTCCATTGCCATTTCATGATTTTCTATTGGGTAAATATTAATCTCTCTGTTTGGCCCTTTAAAACAAAAAAGAGGATGTGTAATAACTGACCAAGTCACATTACTGTGGGCATGATGACTCAGGGCCTTGAAATGACATGTCACTTTCAAACTTTCCCCTCATGCCACTTTCCTCCTGTATCTCATTTAGTAAATGTGCCAATTCCAAAATCCGAAGTATAATGATGTGTAAAATTTTCCATGACTGTAAAGAGGCATAAAATTTTAATACCTCCATGGCCAAAAGTCCATTTTCTTTCTTCTTCTTCTTTATTTATTTTTTAAATTTCCGTGTTTGGCTGCCAGACTTGCTGATAAACTAAATGGGCAAAGAGTAAACTGTTATCCCCACAATTGATCTCTACTGGCTAATTCATATGAGGCTTTTAGAAATGTGATTATAATATAACTAATAGATATTCGTGACTCTTTTAGAGTCATTGGTCATAAAATGCTTTAACAATCAGGCATCTCTTCTATTGTTGTGGGTCAACAATGCCTACTCTCTCTAAGAGATTTGTTTTCCCAAAATCTAAATTCCTCTATATCTCATACTTTCCTTTATGTTCTTGCTAAAATCTGTTCCCTTCAAGATCTAGAACTTCTGCTGTTCTCATTTGTGAAAAATAAGCTTTTTCATAATTATCAAGAAGATTGGAATCTCCAGATTTTGTTTCCTGACCCATATCTGTCTTACCGTGGCATTCTCATATGCAGTTGCTCTAGAGAAATCCTTCTAGTCTGAGATTTAAAACTCTTAATTTGGAAACTTAAGCCATTATAAAATGTGTGTGAGCAAGATATTCTGATCTTTAAATGTGGCACTGGTAAATACAGCATTATTAGAAGTCAAGATTATTTTTCATCTTTTGCATTTGCCCTGCATCTGTTTAAGACTTTATCCTGAATTATTCTGTCCTTGACCTTCAGCTATTATTTCCTCCTCTCCTTTCTTCCAAGAGCTCTAAGCTTTTTCCTTAGTCCTACAAGCTGTTCTAGTTCTATCATCTGATGACACAATTATGTTCTGCGTTCCTGAACTGCCTTCTCATGGGTTTATTTCTCACTCAGAAAGTATAGGAATGAAAAATGCTAAATGAAATCAATATTCCTTGTTACTTGGTAAGCAAGTAGCTCATTTAAGATTTAAAAAATAGTGGTGTAAATAGTTGGACATAACAGCTATGAGTGGCTGAATGCCAATCTTTTTCTTTTAGCTGTAGAAAAGGAAATCATTTTCTTAAAATACCATGACTATACATTATTGGTTAAAAAAAATCATGTTAATTTTGTTGGTGATATTGTGAATAAGATATGCTGATACTTTTACATCACTATTTTTTATTATGTTATTTAGTAGAACATGGAACTAGATGTTGGCACACTTTCCTAAGAAAATATTATTTTATATATAATTTCAATTTCAAATAATAAGTAAGCATTTTTAAAAGCTATTTGTGTTATCAATGGAAAACTGTGTCAAGAGCTACTAATTTGTCAGGGAAAACTTTTTTTTTTATTGTTTAGAGAATTTCGTTCTTCACACAAAGAAAAGCAGACACTGAACTAGCTAAGGACATAGATAAATCTAAATTTCTGGAGTATTCTTTTCAGCATAAATATTTAATTATGTCATGAGAAATCCCTTTGAGAAATTGTGGGACACAATGGGATTGATTCTCCCCATAAGTAGGGTACTAGTTATGTATTTGAGAAAGGAAGTAACACTTTTTAAATCTAAATGATGGCTCTTTATTCCAGGCACTTTATTCCTTTTAATCTTCACTGTAGATATTACCATCTCTAATTCACAGATGAATAATTAAGGTTAAATAACTTGCCTATAACTGGACAGTTAGTACTAGGAAGAAACAGGTTTGTGACATAGGGTTGATTATAAATCTCATATCCTTTTCATGTTTGTAAAATAGGTCCTTCCAGTTCATTCAAAGCTGCCTTACAATGTGTTATAATGCTTTCTTCAAGAGCCCTGTGGGTTGGTGGAGAATAATATATGCTCTGGGTTTAGAGCTCTGTCCTATCACTTACTAATTGTGATACTAAGCATTACTTGATGTCTCTGTGCCTCAGTTTCATTATCTATAAAAAGGGTGTCATTATAATAATACCAACTTGATGGTGTGGCTGATGGGTCTAAGTGAAAGAATACATATAAAATACTCAATAAATCAATTAATACTTATTCAATCTTTGTAGACATTTTCCAAGAGTTTTATTTCCCTTAAAAAATTTGATCTTTTTGGGTAATAAATAGATTATAGATTGTAAATTGTTTTTCTTCTGGCTACTTATATCTGGCTCCTTTGGCAATCAGTGCTCTGTTTTAGATTTTGGCTCCATTTTTTTATACTCATTTTTTCTTCTTTCATGAATGTAGAAGTTTTTTAAATGCCCATAAAGGTTTTTGCAAATCTTCCCTTTTGAGAGGGAATTCTCCTTCCATTGAAGACACATGAGATCTAGGAGCTTATTTGATGAATACAATATGACAGGTGATTCTTTTGAGGTTGAGTATCAGGAAATCTTGTATCTTCTATCAACATATCTCTGAATGCTCATTCTGGGAGCTCCCAGCATCTGCATTATAATCTGACTGCACAGTGCCCTGCCTGCTGGAGATACCATGTGAAAGCTCCATGGTCATGAGACCCAGCTAAATCCAGTCTTCTAAGTCACTTTTGCCCAAGTGTCAGGAATTTCATAAAATTAAAAAAGAAAGAAAGAAAGGAAAGAAGGAAGGAAGGAAGGAAGGAAGGAAGGAAGAAAAAAAGAAAGAAAGAAAGAAAGAAAGAAAGAAAGAAAGAAAGAAAGAAAGAAAGAAAGAAAGAAAATCAGGCCATCTATCAGCTGAATATAATCGAAGTTCCTGTGTTGACAGAGAGCTTTCCCAGATGAGCCCTGCCCTACTTGCTGAGCCATAAAATCACGAGATACAATAAAACGGTGGTTGTTTTAAGTCACTAAATTTTAAAGATAATTTATTCCGCATTTATTACACACTACTGTGTCAGCAACTCTTCTAGATGCTGGAGGAGACATCTATAAACAATTTGAACAAGGTCACTACAATTACAAAGGTTACTGTTATTTGTCAGATTTTCTAGAGAAAGAGAACCAATAAGATAAATGTCTTAGCTACTTTTCTCTTGGCTGAGACAAAATACCCTATACCACAAGTGAAAGGGGGAAAGGTTTATTTCAGCTCACAGTTTGTAGAGGTTTCAGTCTCTAAGTCAGCTGGCTTCAAGACAGGGTGCCACATGGCAAAGGGGCATGTGGAGGAGAAGCCATCCATGACATGGCAGGGCAAGCAGAAGGCAGCAAAGCAGAGAAGTAACAAAGCAGCTTCTATCTCTCCCTTTACATTCCATCTAAGCTACCTACCTTTTGGATGCTACCACCCACACCGAGGATGAAGCTAATCTCAGCATCAGACACCCTAATCCAGCCACCTTCAAAACTCCCACCCATGACTCCAAGAGGCTTGCAGGGCACAGCTAGATACAAGCCATAACAGTAAGTACACACAGATGTATATGTGAGGACATTTATTATGGTAATTGGCTCTTGCAGTTTTGGAGAATTAAGTCCCACAGTCTGCTGTCTACAGAACTGAGAAAACTGGTGGTGTAATTCTTTCTGAGGCCGAGGACCTGAGGGCTGGTGGTGCAAATCCTAATCTATGTTTGAGATCCCAAGATCCAAGAGCTCCAGTGTGTGGACTTCACACCTCAAACGGAGTAGACAAATTTGACCTTCCTTTGTGTTTTGTTCTGTTCAGACCCTCAAAAGATCGGATGATATTCACTTGTATCAGGAAGGGTATCTGCTTTACTGTTTTCACCAATTCAAATGTGCATCCTTCTAGAATACTCTTGAGACATACCTAGAAATACAGATTTACCAGCTATCTAGCCATCCTTTAGCCTAGTCAAAATAACACATAAAATGAACCATTCCCATTACGTTCTACAAGATAGATGATAAAAATAATTCCATATATTTTAGGTATTCATAAATATTAAGGAGAAAAATAAAACAAGTACAATGATAGAGACTGACAGGGGTAGATATATGGGATTATTTATATTGGCTGATTAACAAAGGCCTCTCTGAAGACAGCTTATAAGAGCCAGGAAACGATTGATATTATAACAGTATACATTTACTTAGTTACTGCTCATTAATCTACCCACCTACTTATCAAAAATATTTATTACCTGCTATTCTGTTCCAGGCACTGTGCTAAGCAGAAGGTAATCCTAACACCCTGGGAGGCGAATAGACTGGTAGTATCACAGGAATATGCACCTTGAGCTTTAGGGGCACAGAAAAGTGGTATTTAACCCAACCATGTAGAAAGCAGGAAGACCTAATGCTCTTCTAGCAAGTTATGTCTTTTCAAGGAGACGACTCGGGAAACTGTTTACTCCCTTAATATTACTATAGAGTTTAAAACCAATAGGAGCTTCCCCTCCGGCATTGTGTGCATATAATATAGTGCTTGGCCCATGTGTAGTAATTTGTTGAATTAAGATTGCTTTAAGATTCTGTCTATAACTCATATAAAAATCTTTCTTGCTACTTACTGAGTTTTTTGCTTAATGAATCAAAATGACCTTCTATAATATGACCATTCATTCACTTTCTCTTTCAGACTTACCTTGGAATTTTCTCGCTGTTCGCTAATCAGATTCATTCAGAAACAATGATGATGAGCCAGTATTGAGGATCTTCAAAAGAATATCTTGTTCTCTTTAATGGATGCCTCTAAAAAAAGAGCATTTAAATGTATTTTTAGCAGTAGTAGCAGCATAGTCAGCCTGTGTACAGGGACTGCTGCGGTGACTCATCCAGGAAAAACATCACTCCCTTGGATGTCTAAATGATGTCATTTTGTTTTTTAAAAAAGAAATGGTTGCATTACTTTATTTTCATGACGCGCGATTGCGGGCGCTCATTCATGTGAGCTCCATCTCATCCGGACCCATGTTTTCAACGATGTGTGCACTACTGATCCTTTCAAAAATGCCTTCCGTTTGGAATTTCTAGCTCTCTATACCCAAGTTTTCCCAAATCCAAGAATTCCAGATGTTTTCAGTTTAGATAATTTTCTCCTCTGTTCAAGCATTTACTTTTCCTTTAATCTCTCCTTAATGAATACTATTACCCCAGGCTCCTTGCCTGAGGTAAAAAATGCAGAAGTGGTCTTGGATATTGTCTGCTTCCTCAATGCTCAACTCCAGTCTTTCACCAAATATTGCTGACCTTCCTTTCACAATATATCTGTGACTTACAATCACCTTTCCCCAATCTAATTGCTTTGACTATGGATTTTATGTCTTTTTCTAGATTGTTGTCCCTTCTGCTTGGAATATGCTTTTTCACCTTGATTCCATAGTGAATAAATTTTAGATTTGATTTAAACTCATTTCTTCTGTATTCCACAGCATCTTTTTCAAGCTTTGGTAGTAGCCTTAATCGTAGTGTTGTGTTATTCACTTGTATTGAGATCTGTGTTTAACTTTTTATTTTTCATGGCTTAATATAGTATGTGACTTTTCATTTATTCCTTCATTCAATAAGTATGTATTCAACATGGACTGGTTAGTCTGCTTCATCTTGACTACAAAACAGACAAGACCATGCAGGGCATATCGTATATTGAGATAGATGGATAATAAAAGAAATAATGATAGTAAAGTGCAGTAAGCATAATGATAGGAGGGCAACAAGAGGCCATGGCAGTATGTAATGTAATTATGTAGAGTTAGAGAAACGCTTTCCTGAGGCAGCAACATTTACTCTGAGCACTGAAAGAAGATTCAGAGGCAGCCAGATTTAGGGATAGGAAGGTGGGACGAAACAGAAACATATTTCTTTCATAGGACATGGCATAGACTTGGAAGTCACAGAGAAGGGACTGAAGCCTTGGAAGAGACTGAAAAAATATTGTAAAGTCATTAATAAACGTTTTCAGCCAGGCGTGGTGGTGTACAATGTAATCCCAGCACGCAGGAGGCTGAGACAGAAGGCAGGAAGATCGCTGTGAGTTTAAGGTCAACCTGGGCTACATAGTGAGTCGAAAACCAGCCTGAACTTACTTAATGAGTGTCTCAAAAATAAAAACAAAAACAAACATCTTTTTTCAGTGAATAAAATCTGAAGACGTGAGCCCAACTGTATGGCTGGGTCTTCTAAAGAGTTAAAACTCCTTTTAAATTGTACAACAAGTTTCCAGAAGGAGTTTGTAGACTTCCCTGAACATGTAATGAAAAACTAAGTAATTTCATTTTATTTGACAGTTCAAGCTAATCAATAATAATTTCAGTAATAACATCAATGCTCCTGTCATTTTTAGTCGCCTATATTCAAATCCACTCCAGATCTCTCCTTCTTTGTTAACAAAACCTCATTTTATTGCAATGTGCTTTGTCTCAGGCAGTGGATTGTGTTTGCTCTTAAATTGGGATATTTGACTATTTCATAAAATTCCAGTATATAACCACTAGTCTCATGTGACTGCTGAGTAATATGAGAAAAAGCTAGTCTGAACTGATATGCTATAAATATAAAATATATATTGGATTTCAAAAGCTGAGTAAAAAAGTATGCTACCTTATTAATAATTTTATATTGATGACCTATTGAAATAATAATACTCTGAATATATTTTGTTCAATTAGGTTAAAATAATTCACTTGTTTTTGCACTTAAGAATGCTGGCCTGAATGTTATGTATGTAACATACGTACTGGAAAGCACTGATTTAAGCTATTAAAAGTAATCCGGGTTTTCCTTTTTCCTTTCCCAGCTTCCCTTAGGGGTCATGGCCACATGACCCAGTTCTGGCCAATAAACCTGAGAAGAATTTTGCTGGGAGAAATTTATTTTTTAAATTTTTTAATCATTTGATAAGAAGAGAATGAAACTGTACTGTTTTTATTCTAACCAGCTTCTTTCTTTTTCCCCATTGAACTGCGATCATCATGGTTTTATCCATTGCAGCTTTTGAAGTTTTTTAAAATAATGTTTTTGTTTAGTTTTAGTTTTTGTTTTTTGAGACTGGGTCTTGCTATGTAGTTCAGGCTGACTCTGAACTCACAGGGACCTTTCTGCCTCAAACTCCTGAGTGCTGGGATTACAGGTATGAACCACAATGCCCGACTAAAAATACTTTTTTTAATGGCTCGACATTTATAGGGAAAAAAAATCAAGAGAAACACAGAGATTTTTGTCTTTGAGAACATTGATTCATTGCTGCTTTGTAAAAAAATGACATCCTATTTATTTAAAATACTATTGTTCTCACATTCTGTCCCGTATATGCAGAGGAATTATTAAATGAGAGGGGAAGTATATCTGGCACTGTCCTCAGTGTGGACTGTGTGGAACGATTGTGACTCAGCGTTCTGACAGATGTGTACTTACAGGTGTGGGTGTTTGTTTGTTTGTTTGTTTGTTTTGGTACTAGGAATGAAACTCACGACCTTGCGCTTGCCAGGCAGGCACCTGTGCTGCTGAGCTAAACTCCTGACCCCTTCACATGTGTTTTTTAAAAAATTATAATTGTGAAGTTATCTTTTGTTGGTCCTGAAACTATCACTTAAGTCTATGTGATTGACAATATTATTTGAGTCTTCCGTATCTGCATGATATTTTATCCACTTGTTTTTATTTTTTTTATTATTTATTTATTTATTTATTTTTACCAATTATTAAGAGAGGGATAGTGAAATCTCCAAGTGTAATTGTGATTTGGCTGTTTCTCTGTGAAGTTCTATCAGTTTTATTCTTCATACATTTGAAAATGTTATTAGATGCATAAAGGTTTGGGCTAATATGTCTGCTTAGTGAATTGATGTCTTTTATTAGTATGAAATGACCTTCTTTATGTCCAGTGACATTTTTGTTCAATATGTTCACTCTTAGATTGCACTGCATATCAGAATGATTAAAGTTAGAGAAACCGAGTGTACTAAAGGTTGAGAAGGGTTCGTAGAAAGCTGTACTCTTTCATGCCATGGAGAGAAGGTTAAACCAGTATAACCATTTTAGAAAATGGTTTGGTAGTTTTTTATAAAGTTAAACATACACCTATTAATTGACTTAGAATTTCTGCCTTTATATATTTATTGAAGAACAATAAAAATGTATGTCTATAGCAAGTGTTTTTATAAGATATGCATAGAAAGTTATAAAATTCACAGGTGAAAAAAACCTGGGTGATCTTTAATAAAAAATATTGTTACATATTTATATAATGGATTACTAATTAGAAATAAAAAGAAAAAAACAGTTATTCTAATCGATATGAAATATAGTCTAATTTAGGTTTAATTTCTTGCTTAATGATGGTCATATTTTCTATTAATGGAGTGTCTAAATCTTTTAGTCATTTTTTAAAAAAGAAGTTGCTTATCTTTTTGTTGTTTTTGTGTCTTTTTGTTGTTGAGTTGTAGAATTTACTTAAATATTTCAAATACAAGTATATGGTTTGTTAGCTATGTTTGCAAATTTGTATTTACTCCTAGTTTGCAGTTTGCTTATTTATAATGAGTGTCATTTGAAAAGTCAAGGTTCTAATTTTGTGGAAGTTTAATTTATCAGCTTTTTATTTCATAGTTTAATTTTCTGTGTTGTGCTAAATTTTTTTTCTGCCTCACTCTATCACAAAGGTTTTCTGCTATCTTTTTTTGTAAAACTGCATGACATTATGTATGTGTATGTCTTTGATCTATTTTGAATTAAATATGTTTTGGTTTTTTTGAGACAGAGTTTTGCTACGTAGTTCTGATTGACCTTGAACTCACTATGTAGCTTAGACTGACCTCAAACTCACAGCGCTAATCTTGCCTCAGTTTACCAAATTCTGGGATTATAGACAGGCAGTGCCACACCAGCCCTATCTTGACTTAAATCTGGTTCATGATGTGAAGTCGGTTTATCTCCATAAAAATATCCAGTTGTCCCAGACGATTGGTTAAAAAGACTTTGCCTCCTCACTGAACTGGTTTTGGTATCTTGATTAAAAATCAATTGACCATCTATGTAATTGTGGCTTTGTTTGATTGTGTTCTGTTTCATTATCTGTCCCTACATTAATTCTATACTGTTTTTATCACTTTAGCGTCACAATAGGTCTCGAGGCTAATGCAATCTCTCCAACTTTGTTGTTCTTTTTAAAGATTGTTTTAGCTAGTCTAGATTTTTTTCTTCTCTGTATACATTTACGAATCAGATGGCTAGTTTTCAAAAAATCCCTAGGATTTTGATCCAGATTACATTGAGTCTATAGATCATTTTGGAGAGAACTGCTATCTTAACAATACTGATTTTGCCAACCCACAAACATCTTAATTCTCTGCTTATGTAAGTATTCTTTAATTTCTCTCAGCAATGTTTTTTAGTTTCCTTGTAGAGGTCCTGGATATCTGTTACTAAATTTCTATCTTTTCATGTTTTTGATTCTATAAATGACATATTAATTCTCTTACATCCCAATATTTGTTGTTAGTATGTAGAACTGTAGTTGGTCATTTGAATATTGACATATCTTGTGATTTTAACTGACTTCATATTCTAATAACTTCTTTTACAGATTCCTTAGAATCATCTATACATATGATCATGTTGCTACCAATAAAGGTAATTTCACTTCTTTTTTCCCAATATCTATTCATTTATTATTTTTTTCTTGACTCACTACACTAAAATCATAGTAAATGGCTGAATAGAAGAGACAAGAATAAATATGCTTACTTATTTCTCCATCTTAGGAAGAAGACTTTATCACTAAGACTAATGACAGTTTATCAGTCCTTGGCTCTGAATTCTCCATCCAAGTTGAATACTGCTTTATTCAGAGCAAATTCCATACCCAAAAAACCTCGCATAAAATGGTCCCTACAACCTGTCTGACCACATCTTCCATCTCTCTCCCTCCAGCTTTGCTCTAGCTACACTGGCCTTTGTGCTTTTCTTTAACCTGCCGACACGGACTGTTCACTCTATCATAAAGTGCTTCTCCAGATTCTCCTGCGGCATCCTCACACAATTTAACATGTCCACTACAGATGGTTCCTCCACAAAGGAGCCCTCTCTGGACCCTTTTCATAGCTTACTTTTGTTACCTTTTCCTAGTCTATTTTCTTCTTATGCTTAATGTGTGTTTATAGATCTTAGCACTCTATGAGCTTACATTATATATATTATGTGATATCTTCCTGATATTGGATATGTCCATGAGGTTATGAATCTCTCTCTCTCTCTCTCCCCCTCTCTCCCTCTTCCTCTCTTTCTTTCTTATCAATGACCTGGAATAATACTTTACATACATAGTAATTGGTGTTCAATACATATTTTTAAAATAAATGCCTAGTACCTTAAAAACATAAAAGGACCTCAGGAATCATCTAGGTTATGGGTTTCAAGCTGTGCCTTGTGAAAACAACTTTTTTCCTTGAGCTAATAGTTATTTCTAAAAATAAAAGAGTGAGTCTCATCATTTAGTAACTTTGGGATGCACATTGGCTTAAAAACATTTTATTTCAGTAGTTTTCTGAACTTTTCTCATAATAATGAACATTCTAAACTTCTGATGGGGGATACTATGCAAAGTTATGTAGCATTTCTTAATTTCATTTACTACATAATCTTGTTTGCAGGCACCTCTCTGCCTCATAAAAATCACTGTTTCATTAGAACATAATATAGTAAACATTGATCTAGGATGACTGATTCATTTTATAGATTACTATGTTGAGTATTGAAGAAGTCTCCTTGTTTGTTCAAGATCTAAAAGCTATTAACCATACAACTGCATCTTAGATCCAGGTTTCTGCCTAGTTGATAGTGCTGTTTACAATGAATCATTTTTTCCCCCTTCTGTTTGTGTGCTTTTCTGTAACCTTCTCTTTTTTCTCCCCTAATTTCTTGGTTCTCTTCTGTTGTATTATTAGTCAAATACTTTTGCCTAAAATAATAGTAAGGAAGCTCTTTTTGGGGGTTATAGGCATTATTTTCTGATTAAAGTACTTGAATTCAAGTGTATACATTGTGAGACATTTAATCATTTTTTGTTTTTGCCATTACTTCCAAGATCCTGGCTCTGTTCTAAAGAGGCTAATTGACTGGACTCAGGTTTAGTTATTTAAGGGAATATTTTGTTGAGGAGAGAAATGCAAGTATATCAGTTAGGGTTCACCAGAGTAAAAGATTTAATATATGATACATAAAGTGTTAGCAAGGTGGGCTTACGATGGCCAGCCACAGAGTCAGGGGTGGAAGAGTGCGAAAGGGTAATGTGTGTACTGGAGAGCCGGAGGATCCAGTCATAGGTCAAAGCCCTAGAGCTCACTGTAGTGTCTCTTGTGCGTCCATATCAGGAAGCTGAAGGTTGTGGACTGAAAGGCTGAATAGTCTATACTGGAAGCCTGGAGATTGATGTCCAAAGGCAATAGCTCCTACAAAAAAGCAAAAGCGAGTTTTTCTTCTTCTTTTTCTTTTTATTCCATCCAAGCTACAAACCTATTGGCTGGTACCACCCACATTTGGGGTGGGTCTGCCACCTTTAGTAATTCAGTCACCCAGACACACCCTGCATTGTGTTAAACCAGTCCACTAGGTGTTTTCCAAGTTGATGCCATAATTCACTATCACAGCAAGTAAAGGGGATAAAAAGTAACATTGGCTACTACCTATAGCAGAAATGATGTTAGTTCTATTTCAAAGAGTAAACATTTACTAATTAAAACAAAATGTTATGTATAGCTTATTGATTATATTAGTACAGAATAAATCCCTTTAGACTACAGAAAATACTGAAAGCCTAGGAATTAAGATGCATTTTTAAAAAACATAAAAAGACTACCAATTTTAACCAGCATCAGTTGATGTGTAACATCTAGTGATTATTCTTTATGAATACGTAATGAGTCTCATTCTGCATATGACCTTAAGTCACTTTTACTTTCAAGGACTTTGTTTCTTCATCTATGGTATGAAAAAAATTGCTGAAAGAATCTAAAAATCTAAGGACTAGAATAGAGGGTGATGGTCTAGACTGTCAGCAAACATTTTTTGTAAGGGGCCAGATGTAATTATTTTAGATTTTTTGAGCCAAGTATACTTTGCTGCAACTTCTCAGATTTTGCCTTTGTGGTACAAAACAGCCATTGATTCCTCTCTTATCTGAGGCAGATATGTTCTAAAATCTCCAGCAAATGACTGAAACTGTAGATAGTGCTGACTTTTATGTGTAGACTGTGTTGTCCTACATACATAAACCTAAGATAAAGTTCAATTTATTAGACAGAGTAAGAGGTTAACAATAAGTAATAATGAAGTAAAGGTTACTTGAATACAAACACTGTAATACTATGGCTGTTCATCTGATAAATGAGATGCTACTAAATGACTAACAAGCAAGTAGTATAGATACACTTGACAAAAGGATGATTCATGTCTTAAGCAGGATGGATCAGTGTGAGATTTCATCTTACTTCCCAGAATGGCAAGCAATTGAAAAACTTATGAATTTATATTTTTGAAATATTCTTCTTACTATTTTCACACCATGGTTGACACTGGGTAAATAAAACCATGGAAAACAAAATTGCAGATAAGACAGAACCACTGTATATAAATAAATGAGTACAGCAGTGTTCTACTAAAATTTTATTTACAAATAAAAGTGATCTGTAGTTTGCAAGTCCTGGTATAGAGAATTAATACCTTTTCTCTGACCACACATATATACTTAAAGTTATCCCATATGTAAAATGATATCTTTGATAAAAGTGGTAATTCTTCCATGTTATCTATAAGCAGCACTAGTACAGTCTCCATAACAAATATAGATTCTACTGTAGAAATTCTGTAGTGTTTTTCTTTTTACTCTGTTTTCCTTTTATAGGCATTCATGACTCAATTCTATGGTAGAAAATAACACAAGCAGGGGTCAAGTGTGTAGTTCAGTGCTGGAACACTTGTCTAGTTTATGTGAGCCCTAGAATAAATCCCCAGAATCCCTAAAAAATTAGCAAAACAAAACTAGTGGAAAAAAAAAACAAAGAACTTTTCAGTAACATTAAAACTTCTTCACTTGTATTTTGAGTTTCTACAGATGATAGATCCATTGAGAATGCTTGTAGTAGCAAATTACAGAGAACCAGAGCAGCAATGACTTAATGATCAGGATATTTACTGATTTTTTTTTAAACAAGAAATCTGAAGGGAGGCACAGTTCAGTGACTCAGTGAGAAGCCTGTATCTCCATTTTGCCATGTTCCTTTGGCTCACAGGCTTTTGTTATCCAATTTAGTCTCATGAGGACAAGATGGCTGCCATGCAGACAAGATGGCTGCCATGCTTAAAGCGTTGTCTTTTGACAAATGTCCAAATCAGAAAAGGCAGGAGAAGGATCTTCTCTCTATATCCTATTTTTTTTTATTAAGAAAGAAAATTATTATCAGAAACTTCCTAGCAGACTTCCCCTACTTTTTACTGGGCAAAATTAGGTTATTTGCCTCTGCTTACATAATCCCTAGCAAAGGGGAACCAGATTGGCAAACTGTAGTCTGTGAAATAACAAAACAAAACACTCCATCATGGGGTCTGTTTTTGTAAATAAAGTTTTATTGGAACACAGCCATGCCCATTCATGTTTGTACCATCCATGGCTGTTTGTGTGCTATGATAATAACAAAATTGACTAGTTGAGACAGAAACACATGCCTTACAAAGCCTAACATTGTTTACTACCTGGCCCAATTCTTGCCACAAAATCAGGATTCTTTAGACAAAAAGAAGCAGAAATGGCTTCTTTGCACGGCAACAAACAGACATTATCATCATTTGCAAGACTATTTTTAATTTTGAGGGAGAGGGCAGACAATAGTATAAGACCATTTATATGGTAAGAAAATGCAAATTCCAATAAATGACCAATGATGCACATTTTGAAGAAGTTTTTTTTCATTCTCATCTTGAACTTTTCATTTCTTATTTCTGTTGCCATTTTACCTACTTCTTAGTAACATCTTTTATCTTTGATCTTTTTTTCTCAATACTTCCTTTTATCCTTTAGGAATTCAAAAAGAATTCTTCAGAGTCAAAGCTTCTAAAGGGTGTGTAATCTGTAATTCAAATATTGAGTAAAACTGATTTTTTCTCTGTTTTGCAACATATGATAAGGGTGCCTGCCTGTTTCACATTACTCTTCTGTCTGATTTCCTTCACTAGCAGAAAACCATGGGGCTGGCTAATGTTTTCCCTGGGATCTGAGCTACTGTTCTCAGAACTAAAGAGAACATTGGAGAACAGTATCCTACAGTGAGTGATATTTGTAATCAGTTAGAAGACACAACACCAAATGCTGGTGAAGAAAACATACCAAGATCTTTCAGAAAGTTTGATGCAGTTGAAAGAAAGTGATGCAGCAGGAATTTTCGTAGTGCTATGAAGTTCATGTTCTCTAACTTTTTCTGTTGCTTGTCAGTATAGATTGTGGCCAGCAGAAGGAGCCTAAGAAAGTAGACAGGTTTTTTGTTTTTTGTTTTCATCACCACACAATTCCCTACTCCTTTAGCCTCCAAAGAAGCTGCAGCTTTTTATCTAGGTGACACAACAGAAGTGTTTAAAAATAGAGGCACTGGGAAAGGAACAAGGGTCTGGGATGTGATGGAGATGGTTTGACTTTGTTCAACAGCCATTAGAAGTTAGTTTCAACTTTTTTAGATCTAAGCTTATGGAACTTTGCCCCATGGTTTGAGGGAAAAATTCACCCAGTGTGAAATTTTGGAAAGCAGAATTCTGTAAGTTAGGACACACAGATCTTCAATGACCCATTTTATAGCTATAGCTTCAATTCAAAGAAGTGTTAATTAATTGAGTGGGTCTAATTGTACCTCACTTTCCTTACATTAATAGCCATGGAGAAAAATGGGGGTGCTAAATAATGACTTCCAAGGTTTAACTTAAGTCTCTGGACCTTTCAGGCCTCCCACACCCTCTCCCTCATGTCCTCTCCATAGTGGCGGTTAGAGATTTGCTCCTGTGGCAGCTGTCACCCTCTACAGCCTGGCCCTGTGCAGTTGGCTCTGTCTCATTCACCCCTCCTCCCTCTACAGCTGCCACCCCTTCAGCTCTCACAGAGGAGTGAAAGGGTTTCCTCCTCACCACTGCTCGCGGCTCTGTTTCAGGATCTCAATGTTAGCCTGCGTCTTAATTTACAGGAGCTTCTGCCAAAGAATCCGGAGCATTTCCTAGGAGCTAGGTGGAAGTAAATTTGAGTGACACAGTCATACATCATCCTAAATGTTTTCTTCCTCACTACTAATAATAGGCATCACAGGATGGATTCTAGACACTTTGACCTTCTACTTAAGGTGCAGTGCCCTATCTCCCCTTTTCTTTTTGGGTGGAAGAGTATCAAATGTGGCTTCCTAGGTTTTTCACTTCAGTATTTTTCTCAGAGCTCTAGGAGACTCGCAAACAGCTCAAACTCTTGGAAGGCTGTTGTTTTACCTCAAATTTTTAATATGAGTGTGGCATTTGGATTCTTCCTTGCTTCCCATCTTTTCTCATCCACTAGGCCTAGGTACATATACAGCAATTAGCTTGTCATGTGAAGCCTTGATTTCTGTGGTATTGGAAAATATAGTTCTATGCCTTTTCTAACTCACTTACCTATTCTTTTCCTATTCAGAATATTTCAACTTTAACACATATTGGCAGATATGAAGGAGGTGCTAAAACATGAGAGGTAGAAGGAGACCTAATCATTATGACTCTGGTATTTAGCCATATATTCACTTATTGGACCTTATTAAATATATGCTATGTCAAAAATAATGTATTTGCGATACTAGAGTATACAAGGATGCAAAAAAAACATGCTTCAGATAGTACAGATATTTCAAATAATACAAATACTTCAAATAGTAAACAGAATGCATGATTTAGATGAAACTGGGGAAATTTGAGGTAAAATCTATGTGACTGAGTTATAAATCTGGAAATCATCCCCATAGAGATGACATATGAAGTTTTAGAAAGTGGCATTTATTTCCTTAGTCAATGAAAATATTAAGATATTAGATATATATAATATTAGATATTAAGATATACAATTAGGTAATATGGTAGATATTCTGAGTGCTTATAAAATATGAATAAATTAGAATGGGGAGCTATTGTTTAATGGCCACAGAGGCTTTCAGTGAGCAGTTTTTTGGGGGCTAATCTCTTTATGGTGACAATTTCAGTTTTACAGGGAGAAAGGAATTCTAGTGATTTGTTGTGTGTACACAGTATGAATACACTTAATACCACTGAACTGTATTCTTAAAATGGTTAAAATAATACATTTTATATGTATTTTACCACATAAAAATTGAAAGAAAGACAAAATGAATAACAGAAATACATAAATAATTTAAAAATACAAAGAAATAAATAACAACAAATCCTTTGCCTCTATGGATCTTATAATGTAGCAGAAGGAAACACATAACATATAATTAAACTATTTATAAGATAGAAAGTGTTAAATATTATATTAAAAAAGATAAGACAGGATGAAAGAGATTGTTAGCCCCAGGTGGGTTGCTATTTTAATTGATTTGACAAGGCAGGTCTTGTGGGGTTTTTTTTTGTTTTTGTTTTTTTGGTACTGGGGATTGAACTCATGACCTTGTGTTTGCCTGGCAGGCACTTTAAGCCACTGAGCTAAATCCCCAGCCTGAAAGGGCAGGTCTTACCACTACTTACCCAGAGACTAGAGGATAATGGAATTAGTCCCATCAATATCTGGGTGCAAAGTACCCCCAAATAGTGGGAACCTGCAGTGCAAAAGTCTTAAGGTAGAAGCACGTCTGTTATTTTCAAGGGACTACAAGAACATGGATGTGATTGGAACAGGGTGGGAGTAAAGATCAATGTCACTGAGATCATTGAAGGACTTAAATTTTACTCTGAGGGAAATTAGACCAGCTGCAAGATTTTAAGTAGAAGCACAGATGATGCAACATATTTTAAAAGGCTAATTGAGTATAAAGAGGTTAGGACCAAGGTAGCAAGAGAAGAAGCAGTGACAAGAAACCGCTAGTCTTTGGATAGGAGACTCTGGTAGCTTGGATTAGAGTAATGGTAGTGGAGATGATAGGACATATTGGACTTTTCATATATTTCAAAAAGACAGCTAAGAGAATTCCCCAAAGGATTGGAGATGGAGAGCAGAGGAGTCCAGATGATACCAAAGGCTCTGACGTGAGCCAGTGAATTGCTGGAGTACCATGTTGGAAGATGCTTTGAGTACGCAGTTTTTTTGCGGGGATGATCAGGAGTTCAGTTTGGAAAACGCTGCATTAGTTCTGTTGCTACAATTTTTGTTTTAAGTTGCACAAATGAAGACCATGGAAAGCATGAGTCAGTCACAGAGTGTCTTGCTTGCAGGATTGGCTCAGAGTGGGCGTGTCCTTTCAGATGTGGAAGGAAAAAGGAGGCAGGATCCTAAGAGCTGTCACTGACTCATGCTTTTCCTGACCACCCTTCGTGCAAGTTAAGAAAACTCACCATTATAATACAGATCCCATCGACTGAGCTCTTACTATGTACTACATTCGTGACATGTTGACCCTTGCCTACCTGAGTGACTGACCGAAACGCTAGATCTCAGTTAGAGCTTGTGAGCTTCCTGTCTCAATTCATGGAACTCTTGTCTTTTGTCCATGGACTGCAGCTGAGAACTCTGGAGTGTTCATAGTTCATCAACACGCCCTTCACTTTCATTACACACTCTTGCAACAGTCCTACGGATGGAATAAGTCAGTGATATCCTTTTTATGCTCAGAGGGCTGGAATGACTTGCCCAAGGTTAAACCACAAATTCCAATTCAATATTTTGGGTTCCATGACTTCAAGGCTAACAATATCCCCTTGCCACCCAACTTCCTATTTAGAGCATCTTTAAACTTACAAAAACTTTATAATCATACACTGAACACTTTCATACCTTTTACCTAGTTCACAAATTGGGACTTTGCCACCTTTGATTAAACACACACACACACACACACACACACACAGTTTTGGTGGCTTTTTCTTTGTTTTTTTCTTGAGACAGGATCTTGCTATGCAGCTCAGGCTGATCTTGAATTCATGGGTGATCCTTCTGCTTCAACTTTCCAAGTGCTGAGATTATAGGCCTGTGCCGCCACGCTTGGCGCAGGGACCAGCACCAGCCATCTTGTCTTGACAAAGAATTGCAGAATCCTTTCACATGCAAGTATGCAACCTGAATCTCTTAAGAATAAGATATCCTCCTACATAATAAATCTTTTCACAACTAAGAAAACTAGTAATAACAACTGGATAACATCATTTAACATATCTCCTGTATTTAAAGTTGTTTATCTTCAAGTACCTTTTATAGCTGTATAGTTTCTTTGTAGGAACCAATCTAGGATCATGCATAGCATTTGAGTAGGGTGTCTTTCATCTTTTTTACAGAACTGTTTCTCTTTCTCTCTCTTTTTTTTCATGCTACTATCTTTATTGAAAAGTTCGGGTCACTTGTCAGAGAGGATGTCCCCAATTCTGTATTTGTTTGATTGTTTCCTCACTTAGATTTAGGTTAAGGTATTTTGGGCAGAAATAGTACATAGCTCAATGTCAGGCTGCTCCACTATGGGTGAGGCTGAGTTTGATCACTCGGTTAGATTTCTCCATCATAACCATAAACGTTCTCTTCTCTAAGTCTTAAGTTATCTGTGGAATAATAGTTTGAGACCCAGGTTTTAGCATTTAGGGATAATGATCCAGGTCTGAATCAGCTGCTACATGGATGTCTAAAGAGCTTCCGTTCTTTCCCCATGCTGTCCACAAACCAGGAATCTTTGGCTCTTAAAGCTTTACTCCCAGCATTCTGAGGCTTCATGCCCAGTATAATCCACTGTGAGCACCAGCCCTGTGGTGGAGGAAGCCGAGGAAGCAAGCTGTGCAATCAGATAGTGATGAGATAGCAGGTGATCATCATGTTCTAGAAACGCTAGGCAGGGCATATAATTGTGAAACAAAAGTGCTACTTTGGTGACAGTAAAGTTTCAATTCTGTAATTCTGGGGTAGTCACAGATTGTGTTTCCTATAACTTAGCAAACTTTTTTCAAACTAGTTTTGTTTTGGAAGAAAAAAGAACTAATACCATGCATACGTCTATTTTTAATTCTTTTACAATTATTTTCTATCCTCTTTACCCTCCTTCTCTTCTCTTTTATTTTGTATTGTATTCTTTTCTCTCATCTGAACCTTTCTCCCTCTCTCTCTCTCTCTCTCTCTCTCTCTCTCTCTCTCTCTCTCTCTGTCTTTGGTACTGGGAATTGAGCTCAGGCAGGTGCTGTGCAACTGAGCTAAATTCTCAGCCCTCTAAGCCTTTTTCTTTAAAAAAAAACTGCTCAAAAATTTATTTCTGAACTTTCACTTTTTTCAGTTTACTGCCTAGAATTGACTAGCCTCTACATTTTTTTTTTCTAGTTGACCTGTCCCTTCTCGTCCTCTCTTTAGGATGAGAAATTTAGAAAGTTGGACGCAATCTTTACTTACAATAAATGATGCTCTAGGTTCAATTTATATACTAAAACATTTGATTTTAGACAATACTTGTTTAAAACATATTACAGTATTTTGACAATCAACCATTTTTAGGCTCAATTGTCTCAGCTGAACTCTGGCTATCTTAAAATATATTATTCTTTAACCACACCCTTTCTCTTTTTATAAAGCTGAAAAATAGGAAGCACTTTTTTCTTGGTAGTTTCTAACCACATTTTTGCACTGTGGTTCATGCAAGTAGTTGTTGATAATCAACTGAGAAGTTGCTATGTACAAAAGTCATGCTTAATGAGGTAGGGAAATGAGGGAGAGAATATTTCAGAAAATGTGTGCTCACCTCTCCCAACATCATGCTTTTATGGCAAGAAAGTAAATAGATTTTCTCTAATTTTCTCATTAGACCCACAAAAAGCTATTTGGTTGTTCAAAGGTCATTGTTATAATCACTTTGTAATTTAAATAAGGAAAAGTGTGAAATTTTCATCTCTGTGTAATCTTTTCTAAAATACCATAATTTCCCAAAAATCCCTTAGCAAATCTTTCTTGAATAATTTAAAACTCAAAATAGTAATAATAAATATAGTACATGACATATTAGGTTGGAAGATGTGAGGTTGTTGATTGACAGGTCTTTAATTCTCAGAGCCAAAGTTGTGAGGAAAGTAAGGCAGAAGCACGGGAGAAAGCCTTGCACAGTGGCAATGCACAGAACTTGTCAACATTTTCCAGTGAGTTCAGGAAGAAAGAGCCAAAGGACATGGGCTCTTTCCCAGAGCCCATGGACCAAGCACCTGCCATGTTGTTTGTCTAGACAAAGAATGCTATTTTCTTCCAAATGTTAATTTAATCCCTTCTGTAGCTAGAAATTTAGGCAAACTGTAAAAGATGCATGATATTTTAGAAGAATAGATTGTCTGAAGATCAATTTTCAAGTCTGTTTGATATTAACCAACAGTTTTCTAAACTTAGGTGACCCTAGAAATTATCTTTCTTACTTGTAAGTGAAATAAACAAAACAAAAGTTTTTTTTAAACGCTGTGGTGCTTATGTCTTGTAGAATTTCCTTAAAATTTAGTGATTCTGTATTGGAAGTTCAGGCCTGATAACTGTTGAAGGCTTCTTAAATCCTTGTAATAATAAGATTATAGCATAATATTAACAAGACTTTGTTTTCAACATTAAATATTATAAAATTCTATAAATACATATTTTCTACATGTAAAAAATGAACATGTTGTTTACTGATATATACACAATTTTAAGAAGAATTAGAATTACACAGTTAAGGGGAATTTAGGCCTAGTGGTACACTCTTGTAATTCTAGCGCTTGAGAGGCTAAGACATTAAGATTGGCAGCAGTTTAAGGCCAGCCTGAACAACATAGCAAAACCCTGTCTCAAAAAACAAAATAAAAATCTAATAAAATTTTAGTCACATGACGTTTGAGAATGTGAAAAATAACATCATTTTAAATTAAAAATTTAATATTTGTTTAGACTCAAAATATTTATCAAGTTTTTCACTCAGATGTTTTAGTCATAATTAAAAAAATTCTCTTGTAATCTTTTGCAATTAAACAACAAGAAAAAGCCAAAATCTGTCACTGGAGATTTTTTTTTAATGTCTAGCCCTTTATCTTTAAACTGATGGTACTGTTCCAATGAAACTTCAGCAAATATTGTTGTGATTTTTAAAACGATGAAGTGTTAAAATGGTTTATTTGTGCAATCAAAATACTTAAAAATTGGTAAAACCATAAATCACACATAATAGTTGAAAATATATAAAATTTTATTTCAGTATTTGTTAAAAAATATTAATTTTTTTCATCAACTCTTGTCTCCTGGGATAAACCAACATAGGGGCAAAAATAATGTTATAATGATAGACACAAACAGAAATAGCCCGTTTTTTTTCTTCCATCTACTTTCAGGAGATACAGTCCTCACATTCCTCTCAAACAATTCTGAACATCACTAGGGGGTGGTCTCTAGTACTACCATGAACTACTACATCAGGTGAACTTTTTTCTTCTCCTGAGCTCATTATGTCAACACCAAAAGTGGCAATTACGTCACCCTACTCAGGAAGCCACTGGTGTCAGTGTTGTTGGTGTCATCTTCTGATTACTCAAGGTTGCCTTGTTAGATGTGAATTAACAGATTGTTGTACCAGCTTGCTGTTTCCAAAACCACTATATTAGTCAGCTTTTGAACCCTGTCAACAAACACCCAGAGAAAAACAACCCAGAGCAGGAAAGATTTGTTTTACTTCATGGTTTCAGAGGTTTTTGTCTGTGGTCAACTGTTTCTATTGATGGAGGCCTGAGTTAAGATAGGCTATATCAAAGCAGAAGGGCGTGGTCTAGTAGAGCTGCTCACCTAAAGGCAGCTGGAAAGCAGAGAAAGGGAAGAAAAGCAAGAGAGGAAATCACCAATCACAGGTTATCATCCCAAGGTCATGGCTCCATGACCCTCTCCCTTCATCTAGGCTTCTCCTCCTATATTTTCAAAATATCCCAATAATGCTAGTAAATTATGAATCCACCCAAAGATCAGCCCACTGATGAAGTTAGAGCCCTTAGGATCCAATCACTTGCAAAAACCCCAGCTCTGAACATGTGAACTTTTGGGGAGCAATTTAGATCCAAATTGTAACAGACACCTATACTGGTAATGAGACTGATTAGCACTCTGCGTGACCTGTGGAGATTTGAGGGGACAAAACTACATCTTCTCCTTGGTTTTCATCTTTCACAGTATTCAGGATTCCATGAGGCTGAGCTTGAAGAAAATTGTTAGTGACCACCATTATCTGATTGACTTTTAGTTTTCTTCTGCCCTTGGGACAAATTCTTTTCCTGTAGTCTTCTCACCTCTCAGATAAATAATCCCCTACCATTCCTGTTTTACAAGTTCTGCAGATATATCCAAAAAGTGCATATTTGCAAAATATATTTTAAAATATGTAGCAAATCTATAGGAAGACAGTTAAGGAAGAGATATTTAATGATACCTTTTATCTGACGCAGAAAGTCTGTGTCATTACACTCCAAAATTGTAACCATCTCTATCCAATCATCAAAGCCTTTGTTGGCATTTTTTATACTTAATGCTCAGTGTCTCAGTGATATTTTCATTTCTATTGAACAGAACATTTATTTATTTAATAACATGTTGCTGTCTTATAATCCTGTATCTGGCAGAATATGTATCTGTAAAAATTGTTAGCATTATGAAGCATCCCATATAATCCAATCTTGCTATGAAATCTGTTAGCTGAATATAATGGAGAACATATATTTGAAGATTCATTGTAAACACGTTAAAAATGTTAATTCTTTTGCTTGAAAATTACAGAGGTACACAAATTAGAAGGAAGCCTTGGAACAAGGAGGTTTGTTGGAGACAGTGTCTCAGATACCATCACAGCTCCATGTTCTTTGGTTTTCATGGTTGTTATCTGCTTCTCCTGTGTATGTTAGTTTTCTTCTCTTGCTGCTGCTGACATGTGGTAGAAAACGTGGTTACCAATAGCTCTTGAGATTTACATTCGACCACTTTAGTTATCTGGACTCTTTCAGTTCAATTTTTAAATAGCATTATAAAAAGTTTTATTGGCCTGTCTTAGGAGCCCTTATGGCTATTATGGACTGAATTTTACCTCTTCCCAAAATGAGTTGAAGTTCTAACCCCAAATACCTGTGAAAGTGAACTTGCTTAGAGACAGGACCTTGGGGTATTATCAACTTTAAATGAGTTCATTAGAGTGGGCCCTAATCCAATAAGCTCCATGTCCCTGTAAAAGGAGAATTTGGACACATAGAGAGGTAGACAGGGAGAACATCTTGTGAATGAAAGCAGAGCAGGAAGATGCATTTACAAGCCAAAGAATGCCAAAGATTATCAGCAAACCACTAGAAACTAAGAGAGAGGGCCTAAACAAATTCTCCCTCATGTCCTGCTGGAGGAACCAACTCTACTGATGCCTTATCTCAAAATTCCAGCTTCCAGAACTGTGAGACAATACATTTTTTTTTGTGTGTAACCATCCAGTTTGTGATATTTTGTTATAGTAACTCTAGCAAATCAATAAAAACATTTAATGGAGGTTTGTGTTTGGGATTATGTATACGTTGGCGATACATGTATTTGGTGGGAGTTGATGCTCAGAAATTGGTACTAGATGTTCTCTTAATCTCATGATTTGATTTTCACTGTAGGTTTCTCAGTGCAATTTATTATAATTTGAAGCTCAAGTTAGATTAGTAAATTTGAAAATTCTGGCTGTGAAGATTTTTGTTGAAAAAATTAGTCTTAAAGATTTGAGTGAATGATGAGGAATAGCCCAACAGGCGATTTGCAGATACCATTATATAATTCTCATTGATACTTCAGAACACAAGCTACCATAATTGTGGAGAAAGTAATAAATTTGCTTTTTTCCAGGGCAGGTTGATGTCTGTAGCAGAATGGGATTTATATAAGTGAACCAGTAGTGTTCAAGAGTCTGCTGCAAAACAAGATGATGTTAAGCAAAATTTTGTGCTCCTGTTTTAAAGGGGCAATCTTTTAGATTATTGAATGATTTAGCTTCTCTTGTATTCATTTATGATAGGCCTCATTTTGAGACATATTCTTGTAACTATGGATACCTTCTAACTTTTCTCAACTTACTCTTCACTACTAGTGCCAGTATTCACATCGATGAGTAATTTTCAGTGGATTGAATAAAAGTTGTATCTTTCTCTGCTGGTTTCTAACCTAGGTATAGGCTACTCAAGACTACATCAGGGACCAGGAAAACTACAACTCTTGAGACAAATGCTGCCCACCTCCTTGTTTTAAAAGGCAGTGTTTTTGGAACACAGACATATCTGTCATTTTCTTATAGTCTGTGACTGTTTTCATGCTATCTCAGTGGAGGTGAGCCAATAGACACCATAGGGTCCACGAGGTCTAAAATTTTTGCTACCTGAACTTTTACAGAAAAGATCAATCAACCTCTGATATAGATAGCTGTGCGGAAAAATTTTGCTTTTTCACTTTTTAAATTAATACTATCAGGGACAGACTTTTTAGTCTAGAGTAATACAAAATTCCCATATTACTAATAAATTAGACTCCACGTTTTTGAGAATGACCAGGTGATTTTGAAATGCTTCATTGAACTCATTTTTTTTTTTTGCTTATGGTTATTTGTCATTAGTAGTTATTTATATTTTCTAATTTCTTTTTTCTTTTTTTCTGTTTTAAGTAGCTACGGAACTAAAAAAATGGAATAATTGCATAAAAGTGTCACAAGTTTTTCACCTAATGTCTCTTCTTCTTCTTCTTCTTCTTCTTCTTCTTCTTCTTCTTCTTCTTCTTCTTCTTCTTCTTCTTCTTTTCTTCTTCTTCTTAAGGTAGTAAAATACAACAGAACAAGAAGGAACAAAGCCAATTGAGAGGGTAGTGCAACTGGTACAGAACTTTACAGCAGTTACCGGGATAACAGCAATAGGTACCATAGTATATCTCATTATCTTCACAATAGTTGTTCTTTCAATCAGGTATAGCAAAATCAAAGTAAATACAGAACATTATAGAACTTATCAAAACAGAATGTTGAATAGAGCAATACCATTAATCCGAACAAGGCAAAACAGTAATAAAAATATTTGCCTTCAAAGAGATGGTAGAAGGAAATCCCCCTTATTTGCTATATTGTATATGGTCAACCTCCCAAGAGATGCTTAGATCTCTGGCTCCAACTTGCTAAAGGTGTGTGTGTGGGGGGCTGATGGGGAATGGAGTGTGCTGGTTGCTTGGTTTCCCAGTACCCTAAGTTCCAACATGGTGCAGATCTCAGGAGATGCTGGTGGTTCTTACCCTGGGGTGGCCACTGCTTGCCAGGTCACAGCCACTTACTGGGAAGGCAAGCCAGTTGCTTGGTTTCCCAGAACCCTGACCTAGTGTTTTATGAAGCCAGGAAGATATTTGTGCTTGATCAATACCTGTGTTTCTTTAGAGGAGATCACTTAGGGCTTATACTTGCAAACCCAGTACATTACTGTTTTTTATTTTTTATTTGTCATATAGAGCAATGGGTATCAAGTTGTCATTTTGTACATGTGCACAACATATTTTGATCATTTCTACCCCTGAATATTACTCTTTCCTTTTTTTCCTCTTTCCTCCTTGCTCTCCTCCAGTAGACTTCCTTCTACGTTCATGTCTCATCATCTTTCCTTTCCTTAAATCCACACAATCCTTCAATCCACATGACACTTTTCTTTCAGAGTCTGGTGATGATGACAATCTCTAGTTCCATCTATTTCTTTGTAAATGACATGACTTTGTTCTTCTTTGTGGCTAAGTTAGTACTCCATTGTGTGTGAATCACATTTTCATTATTCATTCATTCGTCAGCTGACAGACACCTAGGCTGTTTCCATAGTTTGCCTATTGTGAACTGTATCAAGGTCTATAGTTAAAAAACTAGAGATCAGGAGGGAAGGTATAGTTGCACCTCAAGCCTAAGGACTTGACAATGAAGAGACTTGTTGATCTAATTTCCAGTCAAAGTCCAAAGACTGAGAACACTGATGCCTCTGCTCAAAGACAGGCAAAGAAATTGAATACCTCCCTATTCTTCCCGGTTATTCTACTCAAGCTTTCAGTAAATTCAATCAGGTAAATTCATCAACACACATTGATGAAGGCAATCTTTTTTATTCACTCTGGAGATTTAAGTGTTAATATGAGCTGGGTGTGGCAAATATGCAATCTCAGCACTCAGGAGGCTGACACAGGAAGATCTCCATGAGTTTGAGGCTAACCTGGGCTACATAGTAAGATCCTGTCTCAAAACACTTAAAAAAAATCAATATGATTCTGACAAAGACATACTCTGAATAGTGTTTAGCCAAATATATGGGCATTGGTGACCCAGGCAAGTTGACACAAAATTAACCCTTACAAGTCCAATTCTTAGCAATTTCCTAAACTGTTCTTAATCACCAAATAAAGATGATATCCAGGTAGTACGTCCCTCTACCATGAAAAGCTATCCCACATCAATCAGAAATATCCTTACTCCTTGTTCAGAAGAGCAGGTATAGTTGTAGAATGATGTCTACTCTTTTTTTCCAATCAGATTTTATTGGTACATTTTAGAAAAACCTGATGACCACATTCATCATAGAGAATTTGTATCTTTACATGATATAACTTGTTTTATTCCCCATCCCCCTACCCTTCAACCCTCCTCTTCTTACTTACAAAAAGTTTGTTTTGAGTGATGTTTACTTTTGCCCTTGATATCTCCTAATTTAAATGATATGATGCAAAAATGATACTTAAATACTGTGCTATAAAGTCAGTACCTCTAAAGTTGCATTATAAGTGAATAAAAGGAGAAAGATATATTTACTTAGTATATCAATCAATACATAAACATATACTTATATGTTTATACAGATATATATGAAAACATATACATAATCAAATAAAGAGGCAATATTCATGATAGTTACAGTCCTTGTTTCTATAACATGGTGTAATGGTTGATACATTATATATCAATCTGAGAAGTTTAAAAGTTTAACTAAGTGACTCAGGAGGGGTCTGGGTCCTCACTTTGTAAACATTCGCAGCCTGTGCAAGAGGAGGCCATGGAGGTGGTGTGGGTGCTACATCCATCCCTGGTGGGTGTGGGGTGGTAGCCTGCTTACAATACAAGGGAGAAGAGGTTTGTTCTCCCCTCTTTTGCTCTTGTTGCTTTTGCTGTCTTTTGCCACCTTGAAGTGTTGCCCCCTGTACCATGCCACCCTGCCTTGGAGCAGCTGATTATGGACTGAAACCCCAACTGTGAGCTAAATACACCTTTCTTTCTTTAATTTTGGGTGTTGGATATTTTCTCCCAGCAATGGGAGAAAAGTAACCAAGACATAGCTGATCATAGCTGGTATTTAGAACTGCTAACTGTTGTACATTACTTTATGCAAGCATTTCAGCTGGGTGTGGTTCTTTAGTTGGAAGAGTGATGCAAACCTTTATCCCTGAAAGGACTAAGGCATTAGTCCTGTCCATATTGGGTTGTGTATTTTCCATTGCCCTAAATCATAGAGTGTGTTTCAGAGGCATGGGTGTCCAAAAGTGCTGGGCAGCAAGCTTAATTTCTAGTTCACTGGAATCTGCTGTCTCTCCAGATGGAAACATTGCTCTTTTAGGAGGCAAGACCTCTAGGGCAGAAGAGTACAAGATTGTGGAAACAAGCAGCAAAAATTTGGCTAGTATTCCTCCAGATTTTATAGAGTAGTGACATTCCTATTTAGGTATTGGGTACTTAGGTTCTTGGATTCTGTCTGTGGAATGGACAGCACCATAAATCGGATGCTGATTCAGATGGCATTCTGGAGAATGTTACCCCAGCCCTGCATGGTATTGCCACCTAGTTGGCACTATAACCAAGACTACAAAAGGCCATTGCGATGTTTTATTAAACAATCTGCTTCAGAATGATGAGGAATATATTGTGCAGACCTATCTGTAAATTGAGTCTTTTCTTGTCAACAAGTGTAGGAAACTCCCCATGAGCCTGTAAATGCAGACTGGGAGAGAGAAGGCAGTATAGAAGGGCTTGGAAACTATGGGCATTGAGCCATGTCTTCATGTAATTTGTTCCTTTGGTGCTTGTTTAGGCTCAGTCTCATATATATTATATCATTAAAAATTCCACTATATAATTATTATATATTACTTAAAAATTCCACCCATTGCTATGCATGTTGGCTTTATAGCTTGTTGGATTAGATAATACTATTTATGATGGGCAGTTCAGATCACCTGGTAACTTGGTGGACCATACCAAAGTGTTTAGACTCTTTTTTAAGTCCAGTCCAAGCCAAGAACTATTTCTTGGAAGAGAAATCATTATCTGAAGAATAAAGACAGGACTTTGCTCTGAAATCCAAAGGGTTTGTACTGTAGTTCACATGTGGAGGCCTGTAAAAGACTTCAAGCAGCCTTCCCATCTTCCATTGATAATAAGCACCTTTGGATATGCTGGATCATATGTCCAAGAGGGCAAAACAATCTGGTACAGCAGACTAGACCTATAGCAAAACCTTTTCTTTTCTGGGGGCCAACTCAAAAATAATAGCTTTTTGGCTCACTTGTTAAACAGGCTGGAAAATACACTCCAAGAGGAAATATCTCACCCTCCAAACCTAATAGGCCCACTAAATGTTGTTTCTCTCTCTTGCATATAGGAGGGGCTAGATGCAACAATCTATCCTTTATCTTACAAATGTTGTCTTTATGTGTTTTGTCACACATTACGGAACTACAAATTTCACTGAGATAGAAGGCTGTAAACTCTTGTTGGATTTATTTTCCACTCTGATATGCAAATGTCTTACCAGTATGTTTAGAGTAGGTGTGACTTCTTGTTCACTAGGTCTGATAAGCATAATGTCATTAATGTGATGGACCAATGTGATATCTTATAAAAGTTAAAAGCAATCCAGATTCCTTTGAACTCAATTATGACATAATGCTAAAGAGTTGATAGACCTCTGAGGTGGAACAGTGTAGGTGTATTGCTGAACCTGCCAACTGGACACAAACGCAGATGTAATGTACAATCCTCTATGTATATATCTATGTACTGTACCTATCTATTTGAATTATAAAATAACTTGATTATTTGTTAGTGGAGGCTAAAAAGTCCCAAGATCTGTAGTGAACAAGCTGTGGTCCAAAGATACCATAATATAAATTTCAGTCTGTGCCTAAATCCAAAGGCAAGAGAAAATCATGTCCTGTGTTGAAGAGTCAGTCAAGGGAATGAACTCTCCCTCACTCTGTCTTTTTTGTTATATTCAAGACGTTAATGGGTAGGCAGAGGCGAGTCCATGTTGGAGAAAGGAATCAACATTATCCATTCCACTGGCTTAAAAGTCATTCTTATCTAGAAAGATCCTCACAGACATGTTAAGAGTAATGCTTAACCAAAGATCAGTGCATCCCATGACCACATAAAATTCACCATCTCCTTCATCATGTCACAAATATGAGCATATGGTAGAGAGGATGACAAACACAGGTTTGTATGTATGCTCTAGTGGAAATGAGGAAGATAAACAAAGCCTCATAAGAAGTAGAACAAAGGACTGGGGATTTAGCTCAGCAGCATAAGCACCTGCCAGCCAATCTTGAGGTCATGAGTTCCATCCCTGGTATTAAAAAAAAAAAAAGTAGAATAAAAAAAACCTAAATGTAAAAGGCTAGAGTGAGATAGGCTAGGGCAGATGGGCTGTGTTAGACAGGGTGGTTGGGGAAGTCTTCATTCAGAAGGTGACACATAAGCAAATACTGTAATAAGTTAAAGTAGCAAACCATGTGCATATCTGAGGGAAAAGCACTCTAGGCAAAAGGAACAGCAACAGTGAAGGCCCTGGGAAAGTAATAATTTCTTCTGAGATCAGTGGGTCAGAGAAGTGAAATAGAAGTAGTAGTCAACATGTTTTAGAGTTTTTTGCCAGTCATGTTCAACTGATAGTATTTGGGCATGGAATAGGTAGAGAGCTGAGGGTTTTTAAAAATTTTTTTAAAATTCAGCATACAAACTTTATTTAACAAAAGTAACAGGTAACATCAAACGGCACTTATATTAAAAGAAAAACTGTCTAGAAGAAATGTTTTAAACACCTTATAGTAAAGCATTTGTAGTTGCAATTAACTGAGTTCTGCTGTGGAGAATACAGCTTGTGCACAAGTATGGATGAATGATTTGTACATTTTTCAAGTATTCACTGAATCCTGCCTTATATACACACATTCATTTCACTATTGATCCCAGATATACTTCATTTTTGTGGCTCGTTTGGAAGAGGTCGTGTAAAGAGAAGAATATGTGATTCTGGCTCATGAAGCATGTAGTGAACCCAGCCTGGCCTCTTGGTGTTGGACACCAAGTCACCTCCACTGCTCTTCAGATGTCAGATGAGTTTTGGGTACTTGTTTGGACAGTTGTCTGGGTGCCATGACATGCCGGTACTCACAGTGCTTTTCAAAATACTTGTCTGAGTAGTGAATCTGCTTGTGGGCCACCCTGCCGATGTGCAGGAGTGCAAAAAACGAAGCGAATGTGAAAGGTACAGAAGCTGTACTTTGTAAATGTTTCTATCATTACACCTACTAAACTGTACAGGTAAATCTGCCTTTTCGTATAGACTGTGATATCCCCGAATGTACAGCTTATGCGTTATCTATCTTTGCATCCACTCAATAAACACTAATCAAGTGATTGATTTTCTGTTAGAATATGAGCAAATTAGGAGGATGATTGTATCCCCAGTACAATGTGCAGCCATAGTATAGTCTCAATAAATATTAAGTTCTATAGTTATTTTTCTTCCTTTTAATACAGATAGTATAATTGGGGCTATGAGACCACTCCCCTCTATTCCCCCCGAACCTGCACAATGCTCTAGGGCCAAACCCCTTGAGTTTTGCCCTAACACTCACTACCTAGAGGCACAGAGAGATAAGAATAACAAAGAAGTCTGAAAATTCTAAAATCTCAAACCAGATCACATACGCGCTAGACCTGCTGGCATGCCTATCATGACCTTTATTCACGTGGAGCTCACTAAAGGGTCCTACATGTGCACTGCATCTTGCACAAACAGAGTGAATTGTGGGAAAGGACACACACAGTAGATAGTTGTCAGGACTCCGCACTCTGCAGATCATGCTGTCAATCATGTTTTGAAAGAGCCAATGGGAGCCCTCCTAGACCTGGCACAAAGTTTTAAATTCTTAAACCCAATGCTCTCAAGTGCTAGGGCCATTTTCCTTTCTGGCAGTGGGAGCCTGTTCCATCTGAGAATACCTTTGGCCTTTTAACTTCATTAACCTTTTTTCTTGCCATCATGTGCCACATCCAATTCTTTGTTCACGACGCACAGTGTACAATAACATGGAAAGTTGTCCTGAGACCCGATTTAACCACAGTAACATCTTCCCTCCCTGCTTCCTCCATCCTGCCTTCTCTCTCTCTCTCTGTCTCTCTCTCTCTCGCTCTTTCTGTCTCTCTCTGTCTGTCTCTCTCTCTGTTCTTTCTTTCATGAGATGAAAACCAGGGTCTTCACACTGAGCTACGTCAGTCCCTAGCCCTTTCTAATTATTAACTTTGAGACAGGCCAGGCTGGGCTCCAGCTTCTGATTCTCCTGCCTCAGCTCCCAAAGTCTGGGATTACAGATGTGCACCCAGCTCTATTACCACTGTCTAAAGAAAAAAAAAAAGTCAAAAGTCATTCACAGTAATTATTCTTAAGTGTGTACAATAGTCAAATACTGCGTTGCATGGCCGACTTAGTTAACATTTGATTACAAATAAAACTTGAATCATATGGAAGCCTTTCTATCTATAAATGTTTAAACCACAGCAGCTGACTAGTACAGGGCAAATGGAAAGTTGAACCAAAATGAACAGTTAAACTTTAGGAGGGAGTTGGAGATTTAGACTTGAAGGTCGGTCACCTTGCATTGGAAATATGCTTGGAATTTGTTGCAGCTGCTGAGAGTGGGAGAGCCCTGAGGTGTGCAAATTGTGGAATGACAGCTGTTTTGTGGAATGATGAAATTGGGGCAGCTCTTCTTCATAATCAAGTTCTCCTGATCAGGGAGTACTTCTTTTTCTTGTATTGCAATATCTTAACTATTCCTTTCAGAGAAAGCCTACCAAACATTGTTTGGGTATTGCTTATATCAGGATTCTCAGTCTCATCCGTGCATTTGGGAACGTTTTGGAACAAAGAAGCTCAAGTTGCATTTTCATGTGTTGTGACTGAAGAAGTTTTAGAGAGCTTCACAAGTGTGTCTGATGGATGGCAAAAGTTGGGGACCACCGAAATAGATTCACATCCCAGTGAAGGACTTCACTATAAAGTATTTATGCTCCCAAATCCACCACTGACTGAAACTTGCAGTAGTTATTAAATTATCTGAAAATTGCACATTTTAAAAGGAGTCGAGCACTTCTGAGGGAAGGTCCCCATTATTACGTTATGATTCACCCATTAGAGAGAAACATTTTATTTTCTGCAGTGCTGTATGAGTTAACCATTCATTTATACGAACAATTTCCTGAGTTTCAGTTCTGGAACTTCATGACTAAGCTGTGAGATAATGATGGGTCTGCACTGAGATAAATGCAGGAGAACAACGTGTTTCCTGAGGAAGAGAGACAAAACACAGCCTTCGACATTCTTTGATGAAGAAATAATCATACTCAATTTTTAAATAATGTGGAAAATACAGTATTATGCTTTCAGATTTAAAATATTTTGTCATCCACTTTAATCTTTTTTTTTTTTTTTAACCCCAGGAAGTACTCCTAATGATAAGGCAGAAGATGAAATAACTCTTGGATTCTGTTAATACATAACAGATTACAAGTAATTTTATGCTGCTCTGAGTGGTACACATTGCTTTTATATCTTTTTAACATTTTCAATTTTATGTTTATTTAGCATTTAGAGTATTTATTTATCCAAGCTTATACTTTGTTATTTTACTTCAAATTATTCCTATTTTGTACATACGCATTTACTGTTCAGAGATATGGGTGTCCTTTTCTTTCTCCTTTTTGTACTTTCAGCTTTTATTATGACTCTTTATAGCAGATTCTTTTCCTTTTTTAAAATGTGTTTAGAAGAGCCACATCCATTTGCAGAGCACTAAATTTACAGAAGACTTTGGTTTGAAATCCGCCTTGTCCACAAGTGACCTTCCTCACCATTGCTGAGGTTCCATCTCTACACTGTTAAGACTTTTTATTAATGGTAATTACAATAAAGTCTCCCCAGAACTGTGTGGTGAAAATGTAAAGGCCCTACATCCATAAAGCCTGGAGCACATTAATCCTTGATAGCTGTGATTTCCTTCTTTGCTTTTAAAAGATTCTTAGAAATAAAATTCTTCCTAGAGCAAGTAGATTCTTGTATCCTCTAAGACACTGATCTTTGAAAATTTAAAAAAATATGTCCCAGGATCACATCTTGAGGATATAGTAAGAAGTAAGATTCTCATAAAAGATTTAAACCAATCACAATTCAATAATTTCTTTGTCTTTAGTGTAAAGAAATTTTGAATGAGGACATAGCCTTCTTTCAGTAAAAGGGAATTCATTTTACTAAGACTCAAGACCCACAAAATCACTTTCCTATTTAATCAGTAACACCATTTTCATACAGTTTACTTGAATCACCTTTGTCTTTTGTATTTCCCTACATTGGTCCAGTGCACAAGAAAATCTTTTCTGTCTTAATATCTTAGTGGTATGTACCATGACTACCTTGCATGCTGCTGGATTATATTTGCCGTTATTTCAACTCTATGTGGTTTAGGAATGTTTACTGAATCCAGGTCCAGATTTTTGCCTGACATAAAGCTCCCTATTATTTTGTCTCTTCTTTGCCACTCTCTAATGTGAAAGAGACTACCACCATTGGGACGGTATTCAGTGCTGCTCAGTATCTCACTGCCCCCAGGCAGACTCTTGACTCTACTGTTTTATCTATGCTGGCCACTCCCTTGGATTCCAAGCTTTTTCTCATCTGCCTCTACAGGTTTAGAACTACATGAAGGTGTGGTTTAAATTCCAACTCTTCTGGGAAGTTTTTCCTTTCACAACAAAAAGGGTCACAAAGGATCCTTCTTGCTTTATAATAACACATGTGCTATCTTTTGATTTAGGCAACTACGTCTTATATATTGTCTGCCTTTCTTCAAGAAGATTTTTTTTTTCAAACCATTTCTTCTGTGTTTTTCATATTATTAGAATATAGGTTCTCATAGTAGGTACTGATCTGGATTTTTGTGGGATCTGTTGTGATTTCTCCCTTTTCATTCCTAATTGCTTGAATTTGTGTTTTTTTCTTTTCTCTTTTTGGTAGGGTTGGCTAATGGTGTATCAATTTTAACTATCTTTTCAAAAAACCAACTTTTCAATTCATGGATTCTTTATATTGTTTTCTTAGTCTCTATTGTATTAATTTCTGCTCTTGTGTTTATAATTTCCTCCCTTGTACAAACCTTGGGTTTGATTTGTTCTTTTTTAAGAAGTTTGAGGTTGAACCTTAGGTTGTTTATTTGAGCTGATTCTGTTTTCCTGATGTGTGAGTTCATCACTATAAATTTCCCACACAGGATTGCTTTCATTCCATCCCGTAAGTTTCACTATGTTGTATCGGCATTACTGTTTAATTGTATATACTGCTTAATTTTGTCTTTAATTTCCTCTGTGACCCATTGGTTGTTCAGAAGGGTGTTGTTTAATTTCCAGGCATTAAGGTAGTTTTTGGGATTTCCTTTGTTGTTGATTTTCAGATCCACTGTGCTATGGTCGGATAGTATATATGGGATGATTTCAATTTCTCTACATTTACTTAAACATGTTTGTGGTCTGTTTTGGACAATGTCCCATGTACAGCTGAGAAGAATGTGTATTCTGACGCTTTGGGGTGGAATACTCTGTAGACATCTACCAAGTCCATTTGTTCACAAGCTTGGTTTAATTCTAACATTTCTTTGTTAATTTTTGGTCTTATTGATCTTTTTTTGAAAGTGGGGTTTTAAGGTCCCCCACTACAATTGTGTTAGTTCTTATTTGTTTTTTCACGTCAGTTTATATCCATTTTATGATCTGTGGTTGCTGCATAAATATTTATGATTATCATCTTTTCTTCGAATTTTCCCTTAACAAGTATATAGTATGTAGTGACCTTCTTTGTCTCTTTTGATCAATTTTGGCTAAAGTTTGCATTGTCTGCAAACAGAATAGCTATCCCTACTTTTGAAATTAATTTTTAAAAATGGAAAAGAATAACAACAGTACTTATATTTCAGTGTTGACTGTAAGGTAAATAAATAACGCACATAAAGTACCTACCACCAAAATGCAAAGCATTATTCACATGTTTAGATGTGTGACTGGGTGGAAATGTAGAAAATATTTTTGTGCACAGGGTTTGGGCTCAGCCTCTTAGCTACCCTTCTCAGCCTGTGGTGGGATAAGCCACAGAATGCTTGGAACAGCAGGATCTTGCATGTGGGTGCAGTGTCATTATTAGTCACAACTGGGAGGTTAAGAGCAACCTGAATCTAAGAAGCAGAGGTGACAGTCAACATCCTGAAAAACAGGATTCCCTGAGTTATAGTGTGCTTGAGACCTCATATCCACAGCCATTTGTGGATGGCCAATTTTCAGAAGATTATTAAGTTAGCAAGTAATGGTTTATAAAAGGAGACAGTTTCCTGAAACACAAATACATATATTATACTTACTTTCTATTTAAGTATGAAGTTTACACTTATACAGGTTATGGAAACCAAGGCAAAGGTGTTATTAAAATGTACTTATATTTGACATATTAGGTGGGAAATGAATTATTTTTAAATGTTTTCTCCATGGGTACCTAAAGTATAAAATTTAAGCTTTGTTTGGTCTTTTTTTTTTTTTTTGGTGGGTAATTCTTTTTAGCTTTAACATACTAACAGTGAAATTCTTTAAGTGTCTCCATCCATTTTTCTTTCTAATTTTGTAAACATCTGCAGAGATGCTACATGTAATGTAACAGATTGTCATATTCAAGGAACAACATCAAGAAATTGACATCTGCCAATGATACGGTACAGATTGGACTCAAAGAAAACAGTTATTTCCCAAGTACCATTGTTGAACTCATGATACATAAATATTTATCTCAGAACTAAACTGTAATGGACAAAATGAGTTTTGTTATTTTAAAGATTATTTGGGAAGGGTTAGCATTAAGAACATTTTGCTCCTCATACATGTCATTAATAGTTTATATCAGTGTCCCTCATTAGGGGAATACTATTCTACTTATAAATAGGTCTAGTGGGAAAATGGCTTCATGCTTGAGGTTAAACAATCTGCTATACATTTTTAATGTAGGGACAATTTAAAGCAGTTTGAAAGCTAAACTATGTTAGGATGTATTATACCACACTTCCCAAATAACAAAGACTTCATCCTTTATGGTGTTCTAAGCACTCAATAAATTTGGTCTCCATAGTTTCTGGAGTATATATAGAAACCAGAGAATACATTACTAAGAACGACATTGCTCAAAAGTTAAAACTGGTCAATAAGTGAGATAAATTGTCATGTGGGAGAGGAAGTTTATGTATAAATAAATTCTAATAAAGTTACACATATGAAAAATAATGGGACAAGTGACAGTGGTTGCCAGCTCCCCTTCCTAACTCAGTGAGGGTGGAAAAGGAAGTGGTTTGAAATTGCAGTAGGGGAGATTTAGGTTAGATATCAGAAAGAACTTCCTGTGGGTGTTGCTGATCAGTTTTTATTTTATCAACATTACTTTTTATTTTTAAAAAAATTTTGTTTTGAGACAAGGTCAGAGTAGCCTTCAACTCATTATATAGTCCAGGCTGGGTTCAAACTCACAGTGATCCTCCTGCCTCAGCCTCCTGAGTGCTGGGATTACAGGGATATGCCACAATGCCCAGTTTGCTGATTACTTTTTAAAGAGCTGCTTAGATATATTAAGAATGAAATCTAAAAATTGTCCCTAAGGATGAATTAAAAGCAGTCTTACCCAATCACAGTAACAATGATAAAACTATTCTGAGGCTTTTTAAAAAAAATTCATCAGTGATAGTTTGTCTTCCTGTTTCTCTCTGTCTGTCTTGTCTGTCTGTCTGTCTGTCTGTCTCTGTGTGTGTGTGTGTGTGTGTGTGTGTGTAAAGCTGAAGAGATGTGACTCTTGATCACAAAATAAACCTGTGGATTCCACAGCACAGTAATAAAGCTGAGTGGCAGAGTAAAATCCAGATACCTTGTGAAGATGTAGAGTGATGAAGGAAATTCTCACTTTATGAAAAATAAATACTGACTTTGTTAAGCAAAGCAGTACAATGGTAGAATCATCTGTTTCCATGAAAATTGGAAAATATTTCCATGTGAATCCTTTTCATTTTTCTGTACCACACAACATTGTTGTATATGACAATGGAAAATGTGCCATTGAAAAAAACTTGGTAAGTGGTGACAACATGCACACTTAAATAAGTTAGTTTTTAGCTTTTTGTATCTGCCAAAGTGCCAGCACAATGGGATCCAAGGAAGACTCAACTATAAATGCGTAGAATTGAAATAAAGCAATGTTAATTGATCTCTTTGACCATTAAACACAAACATTATCACTTCAAAAACTATAAATTCATAAGCAAAACAGGAAAATAGAATTCTTATAATTCTTAAGAGAAAAGGCATAGTAGTAAGAATTTAGTGGCCATCTAGTCCAGACAGGAGAAATGAAAGTGCAGGAAGTCAGAGTGGATTGATCCTGCAAAACCAGGGACACAATCTTTCAGGCTCCTGTGGTTCACTGCTCAAAGGCCTCCTCCACACCCTGCCAGCTTTTATGTTTGAGACACTCATTCCATCTGTTGACAGCTGAGAGTGTTGATTGCTGTGGCTGCCAGTTTCTTCTCCGGGATTTACCTTCTTTCTCTGGGCGTTCTCCTTTGCCCTTGTGTAAGCTTATGCCTCTTCCCTATGGACACCCTGCATTCAATGACTTACTGACGTTGGGGTTGAGGGGAGAAAGTCTAAGGATCCCCTCTTAGCCTCAATTCAGACAACGCTGACTGGCTACCGCAGCTCCAGAGCTCTCCCAGGGACCTTTTGAGCCCTTGGTTCCGCTTCGCCAACTCTAGTTTCCTCACTCCTGGGTACAAACACACAGGTAGTGTTAGAATTTGTCTCTAAAACCCCTCCCTGGTGTTCATGTGTTCACAGGATGGGATTTTGAAAGGTGATTGGATTATAGGGCTCTGGTTTCATCCATGGGTTATTCCGTTGATGAGAGCATAATTTGATGGCACTGAGACTTGATAGAGCCAAGAGGTAGGGAAAAGGAGCCATCCCGGCAGCCTGGCTACAGTATCCTGCCTGATCCCTCCTTCAGAACCAATGCAGTCATTTTCCTAGCTGTTGGGAGTGTTGCTGGTATGACTCACTTATGGCAATTTCCGCTGATCACCAAGATCTGTTTTATCTAAATTACTTCTCTTCCCTTTGTGTAGTCCACAGCCCCTAGCTAGTTTAAGTGAGGGTAACAAGGACCTCAATTCTTGCCTCCTCTGAGCACAGCTCTAACGGTCATTCCAACTCCCAAGTTCCCTATGGGATCTCCTGAAGCCTTGGTTGTAATTACATGGTACTTTGCCTTCTCTCTTTGATGAATTTTGCTTCCCTGGTTCCCTCATATGTATTGCTTCCATATGTAACAGTTACCAAGAAATATCTCACTGCTGGCATGTTTTCTGCATTCAAATCTTTCCTTCAACATCTATTTCCTAGTGAATCAAACTTAAGACAGAACACAGATCAGCTGATCTAGTCTTGGACTTAATTCTAGCACATTATTTATGTACAATATATATATATATATATGATATATATATCATATATATATATGTTTGTATAAGCTGAATTATTTAATTTTAAAGAATGATAATCATAGTCACTAAAAGATTAGTAAAAGTGCCACCATTGCTATTTTAGCTACTTTTGTTTCCAGGCAACAAAACACTAACTCCAGGTCTTGTTTTCATATTGTTCTTCTCTGGGGTTGCGGAATAATTTATAGTTGTATTGATCATCATTGCAGTCAATGTCTTTCAAAGGCTTTGTGGGAAGTAACCTATAAACATAAGTCAGATGCAAATATGATAGGTGGGTTAACAACAAGTACTACTACATGTTTTTATATGTGTTTTTTTTTTTTTTTTTTGCCCCTGGGATCGAACTCATGACCTCACGATTACCAGTGTAGGCCCTTAGCCAACTGAGCTAAACCCCAGAGCTAGATCTTTTTATATGAAGAGATAGAATTTCTCTCAGTGCCCTGACTCCCAAATTTGACTCCCAGAGAAGGACTTTAGCACAGAGATGCTTAGATGCCTCTACCCTGGAAATATGGGCTCTATTTGTGTAGGAGCAACTTCCCGATACATGAGGCATTGCTGAAGTCATTGCTACCCCGAGGGCCTATGATTCATCTGGGAAAGAAGGAAGTGTGGTGTAGCAGAAATGGCACTGAATGGGAACTCAGACTTCTGCACCAGTGTGACCCTGAGCAAAGAAGGAACTTTATTTTTCTATGTTTTTTAAAATAGTATTTAAGCAGTAAAGTTAGATATAGGGCATTCCCAGTAACAACAGCATATTAAAAGATGTGAAATCTTGGAAAACTATGAGTATTTGATATTATTAAAACTTAGGGAAGTTTGAGAAATACAAACAGAAATAGGATGAAGCTATAGCTACAGGCTAGATTACATAAACAGAGATTTCCAGAATGCCTGCATTTCTCACTCTGCTGTCAGTACTCTCAAAGAAAGTAAGAGAGGGATGCAGTCAGTACAGGGTTAAAATTGGAACCGAAGTGGAGGAATGGAAGGAGGAGGCAGGAAAAGAGGAAGTGAAATCGAATCACTTTCTTTTGCTTCATGGGAAGCTTCACTTGCCAACCAGAGATGGAGAAGAGCAAATGAACTCAAACTGCTTCTCTCGTTGGAAGATACTTTTTCAATGTCTCCCATATATTTTCTTATTTCCTTTATTCATCCTTGTTGTAGTCATGGGTTGTGCAGAGAACAATTAGAGTAAGGACATGGAGTTTATAATATTTTTATGATGGTCGCCCAGAGTTAACACAGAAAATGCAGGAAATCTATTCACATCATTAAAGACAGGATATTCAGCCAAAGGCCTGGATCCCACAGCAATGTCCCACATGAGTCCAGATGAAGACCCAGAGCTTATAACCATGCCTCCCACGAGTCCAACTGGAGGTCCAGGGCCCACAAGAAGGACTCACACCAGTCTCTTTTATGGATCCATGCTGGGAATGCCCAAAGGTCAGTGGTCGAAGACAGAAAGTCTATGCCAGTGGGGTGAAGGAGCTGCACTAGTAGGTTGAGGGTTCTACGCTGGAGCCAAGAAGTCACACTCACAACAAAGACCAGGGCTGTCCTTAAAGCACCACAGCCATCCTCAGCAACACGGAGGCCCTGAGCTCCTCCGATGACAAGCATAGTTGAGTACATGCCAGGAAGCCAGTGTGGTGAGTTTATCCTGGAGACCAAACAGCGCACGTCTTCCCCGCTGAAGCCAGGAAGCAATGCTCGACGTGAGGACCAGAAGTTCTCCAGGAGACCTAACGGCTCAAACAGCAACTCATAGGAGAACCCACAATACCTCAACTCCTCAATACCTCAACACAACTAACGTGATAGCTTCTCCTGCTCCACATCTCTGTTTATGCTGGCAACTTTCCTCAGGTGAAACATCTATGCTCAGAACCATGCTGATGTAATCCAGCTGGTGTTAAGTTGACCACCAATTTTTAATCCATAACAATCCTTTACGTTTGTGTAAACTATTGGACCTTGTGAACACGTTCTTTAGTTTGTGAGGAGTCAGACATTCTAACCCTAAAATGATCATGCCTTCAGCTTGTATTCTAATCTACTCTTACTTTGGCAAATTACTTTCAATTTACTCTCTGTACTTAGTGTCCAGTCCTGCCCAGCACATCTGCATCTCAGGTTTCTCTTCATCCTGAACGCTGACTGTCTTGGAGGTATCATCTGATGTGTTTCTCAGGGTGGTAGCCACTGGCCACATGCAGTCATTTAAGCTTCATTACAATTAAATTAAAATTAATTCAATTAATACAATGAATCAAGGCTATTTAATTATAATTTTAAAAAATCAGCTTCTCAGTTGTACTTGACATATGTCACAGGCTCCATAGTTAAATGCGGATAATATCTACCATACTGGGCATTTCAGAGACAGAACTTTTCCTTTTCTGCAGAAAGTTTTTATTGAACAGTGCTGTTACATCTGAAGTCTTCAAAGCATGCAGGCTGACTAAATTTTGCCATATGTGGAATTCAGATGACTCTCATTTGGAATAAAGACTGAGATCAAGTCAGGTTTTCAGCTCCACCAACTTCTGAAATGATTCAATTCAGTGATCAGTCCAGTCTGGAATCATTTGCAATGCTGTAATTTTTTAAAAATACCTTTGTCCTTTCCCTTTCCATTTGTGTCAGATGCCATGTACTTCTTCTATATCATCTCATTTACTTCTCACAATGCCATGAGGTAGATAACATTATCATCCTCATTGTATGAGTCAAAACATTGAAATTTTGAGCAATCAAGCGACTTCCCAAAGCTAGAAGCTGATAAATGAAAGGGCCAGGATCTAAACCAATATTTGCAAGACTCCTGAGTTAACCAGAATTAGAACTTCTTTCATCGTTTTAGACTTTGACGACTGGAAGGCATCTGGCTGTTTACTTGTCCTTATATTTTTCCACTTACAGCTCAGACTGGCTACTGTTGTCAGGCTAATTTTCCTTAGCTTTCATTTTCCTCTTCAAAAATCTTAATAGCTCTGTTTTGTTCCACATCTACACAAGACTCCATGACTTGGCATTTTAAAATGAGTTTTATTGATTTTTCTGTGATTCATACTAGTGGGTAATTTGCTTCCAAATGAACTGCTACGGATTGAATATGTCGCTCGAAGTTCTTGTGTTAGGAATTTAGCCCTCAGTGTAAGTGTTGGGAGGTAGGGCCTAAAAGAGGTGAGTAGGCCGCGGAGTAGGCCGCGAGGGCCCTGCCTTCAGAAAGGGGTGACTGTGGTTATCGTGGAAGTGGGCTGGCCATCACGACAGTGGGTTGTTATTGAAAGTGAGGTTGGTCTCCTCTCACTCTGTCTCTTCTACTTTTTCACCTGATGCCGCAGGAAGTCACTTGCAAGATGTTGGCACCTTGACACTGAGCTTCCCACACTTCATTTGTTATTTTGTTCTTCTTCTGTGTGGTTGACTGGTTAGGCTTTTGGCATTCTCTATGATCCTTCTACATGACTAACTTGAACCTAATATACCTTTCATTACTGAGCACCTTTGGCTTGCTGTGGTGAAATGTACCCCTGTTACCCTAGCCCTCCGGAGGCTGAAGCAGGAGAATTACTGCAAGTTTAGGACCAGCCTTGGCTACAAAGTGAGCTCAAGACTAGGCTGAACTATATAATGAGATTCTGTCTCAAAAAGACAAAAAACAAAACAGAACAAACAAAAAACACCTTTTGCTTCTAACTGGTGGAGTCCCCTTGTACTTCAAAGGCATGGTTGTTTTCAGAGTATAGCTTGCGCTTCATAGTTTGTGATTTAATAACAAATTTTTTTAAAGTGCAAAAGGATATTTTTCTATTTATTTGTGAGTTTAATAAACACCTGCTGGTTACCTGAAATCACACTAAAAATAAATTCAAATCATACTTCTAAATTCTATTCGCAAGAAAGGAAGCTAGACATAATGTATTTTCTAGGAAATACAAAGTTATCAGACTTGTTTCAATGAATATTAATCATATTCATTGGCTATCAATGGAGTCATTTCAGCTTCCAGAGTCCACTGCATTCCTTGACCCATGGACTGTTCCTACTCCAAATGTATCTTTGGAGTAAAATATGAGATAGTTTATGGTCCTACAATATAACTTTGGTTAGCATTTAATTTGCGAGTGAAGAGATTTTCTTTATAGGTCTAGCTTAAAATATCTAACTGAAAAAACAAATGCCCTTAACATACTGAGCCTTGGAAGAAATTACAAGAAAATCAGGGGACATATAGCTAAACTTTGACTTTTCCATGGAATCTTTGAAAAAAATGTAACTCTTCAAACATATTAACCCTAAATATATCTAGAAAATGTGAGTTTATGTCTGGGTAGGAAAGGACAGGAAGATTGAAGAGTGACTACTTTGTTGCCTTGTAGAAAAATGATAGTCCACTGGAAGAACATTGAGTTTGGACTAAAAAAAATTGAGAATTTGAGTTCATTCTTTGCTATTTGGCTGTATTTCCTTTATAAGTGTGGTTACTTTTGACCTTTATTCTTCTCATCTATAAAAGGGGGTTATGCTAACTGTAGTAGGTAAGCAGTATCCCCAAATTCTACCCCAAGATGCTTACACCCTCATCCTTGAAACCATGATAAAAGGAGCCTTGTAGACATAGTAGAAATTAGCGAGTTGAGATGGGGTGATTATCCTGGATTGTTTAACTGTGTCTAATCTAATCATATGAGTCCTCAAAATAAATGGTGATATTTTTCCTGGCTGAAAATTTTCTATTTTCTGACTCAAATCAGAAAGATGCCATGACAGGTAAAGTAGGACACACTTGAAGCAAGAGAGGGACACAGCCCAGTCCTGCTGGATTTCATGATAGGAACAGTCCATGGGTCAAGGAATGCAGTGGACTCTGAAAGCTGAAATGACTCCATTGATAGCCAGCAAGAAAATGAGGACCTTACTGTTACAATTGCTAATAACCTGAATGAGAAATGAAGCATTCTTCACTGCAACTCCGGAAAGGCTCATAGCTTTGCTGATGCCTTGATTTTGACCTGGAAACACCCTGGTTAGAGTTCTCATATATACAACTGTAGAGTACTAAATTTGAATTGTTCAGCTCTCCAAATTTGTGATAATGTGTTATGGCAGCAATAAAAGGCTGGTACATTGTACCATCCGTTTACTTTATGGAGTCATGTGAGGAGGACATTGTAAACTGTAGAAGACCATACACGGGGTAATTGTTATCCCTGATGTTTTCAGCAGCATCAGGCTCTATTCTGCTTCCATGCTGCCAACTTTTAAAATGTCAGCCTTAGAAAATGATAGTTACTGAGCATCTATATGCAAGGTATTTGAATATGTGCTGTGCAATTTCGTGAGAAGAGGTGGAAAGCATTATTATGCTGTTTTACATACATAAAACTGTCACAAAATTTGACCCTGTTGGATTTCATAATATTTATATTCCTAAGAGTTTGTATTCAGGAAAACTATTCAGGAGGAAAGGTTTAGAAATGTAGTTCCAGTGATAAAAATACTCAGAGAAAGTTATTATAAATGTACTTTCTTTGCTCTTCTTTGATCATTGCAGAAAAAATTAAAATGAAATTTATCAGAGAAAAAGAGGCATTACTTGAAGTGAATAAATATAAGCTACTATTCAGAGTGATGTTTATGAAAATATGCACAATTTACCTTATGATCTTGGCTTGGAAGATCCCTTCTGCTGAACTGTGAGCTGTGATCAGACAGGCCCTAGCGAGCTGCCTACTCTGTGTTCTCTTTACGTGATGAGAGAAATGAAAGAAGAATTCTCAGTTGGACAAGAAGGCTTAAGATACAATGCTTTGAGTCCTGAAAACCCAAACGTAACTCTGTGGATGAATATGTTCTTTGAAAATTAATTGAAGACATTCAGCTTCATGCTTAGAGATTCTCTCCCTCACAGCTGTAGAATTCAGTGATGTTCTTTTATGTAATCAGAACAAACTCTGTTTTTATCAGGGAGACCCTGGAAGTGACAGGTAATAGTAAGGTAAGCAAATAGAGAAGGTGAGCACATGCATCATAATAATTTTGACCCTATATTTAAAGGCTGATGTCAGTGGGATATTTTTAGTAAATATTTTAAATATTGGCACCTTCGTTTCTCAACTTTTTTTTGATAAAAGTATGTTATGCTTTGAATCTTAAATATGTTTCAAAAGTCCTAGGGACCAAGCCTGTGGCCCTTGTGGAAGATGGTAGGACTTTTAGAAGGTGGGGCCTAATTAGAGAAAAGTTGCTAGACATGTGCCCTAGAAAAGAACATGGGGACCCTTGTCCCCTCCCCTGTCTCTCTCTACTTCCTGGTCACCATGAGGTGAACAGGTTTTCTTCACCACATGTCCTGCAATTATGTGCTGACTCTTTGCAGGCCCAAAAGCAATAAGGTAAAAGAATCATGAGCATATAACCTTTCCTCTTTCAGATTGATTTATCTTGGGTATCTGGTCACAGTGACAGGAATCTGACTAATGCAATGTATTTGCCTGAGTATGGGAATATAGGTTGTGACCTTAGGGAAAAAAATTTTGATTGGACAAAGCTGAAGAAAGCATGTCTATACCCTCAGTTACAGGGCTGGTCCCAGTCAAAATTGTGCAGTAGGCAAATTTTTGTTTTACTAGGAATTTGCACTTCCTATTCTATGCTGTTTCTTCCATTTCAAAATCTTCCATCTCTAGACCTCAAAATAGACTTGTATTACTATCATCCTTCACAACATTTAATTAACTGATTTGCCCTTCTGTGTTACTGACATACCCAAGGGCATTTGCATTTAATGAAGAGTTTGGTAAGCATGATAATTTCAAAAGGACAGATTTCTAAAGGCAACACTATAGAATTTATGGTGAAAATATCTTAGAGCCTTTCAAAAATGACATCCACCAATAACTAGTTTCTTGCTCCAATATCCTTTCTTTCTTAGGCCAGGGCACTATTTATTAGTTGTTCAATAGGATACAGCAATATTTAGGTATTTTAGTTAGTCAATATCTTCCTAGAGCTGTGAGTGATAAAAACATATATGATACAACAGATGTTCATTAAACATTTGAATATACTTCACAATTAGTCCCACAAAACTTAGACTATCATAAGAAACAAGGCAAAAATGCTGTCTCAGTGTCTGTAAGCTACTATTTCCTGAAAAGTGTGAATTATACCTACCCATCAGTCTGATGCTAGTTATCAGGTTGATTCTAATAGCTGGCATGCATTAAGGAACTTGGATTACTATTAGTGATTGATAGAAGCCTTTGAGGCACATACTTTACTTTCCAAATTCACACTTTAAAAAAAGGTGTTTTACTCCTTTTTCAAGAGCAGAAGAGCTTGGAAATTTCTAGCTTCATCAGTTCCAGATAATCACACTTGCAAGTCTGAGTTACTTTTATATTCTAAATGTGATTATGCTGCTTTGGAAGATCTCTATCTATACCCCAAGGAAGACTGGAAAAGGAAGATTAATTTTCTAGGGACTTTTTCCCTTCCCGTTCACAACTGCCTCCTTTTCTTGGGTAAAAGAATTATATTTTCATTACAATCCATGAGGTAGGCAATTAGTATCCTGATTTGGACCTACTAATATTTAATTAACTATGTCATTTCAAAGGCGATGAAATAGAAATGTAGTAAATAAGTGAGAGGAAGCCTTACAGGTATATGAATCACATAGGTATTTGGATTTTTAAAAATAAAGAACATTAAATATATTTTTCAAGAAAGTCAGCAGTTTATGCTAGGTATGGTCAAATTGGTGACATCTTCCATAAGTAGTGGCCCAAACCGTAAGTTCTGCAGTCACCTAGCCTCCTCATATGTAATTCGTATCTTAAACCTTATTCATTCTGTATCTGCATATTTTTATATATATGTTTTTCTCCCTAGACCTACTGTTACTGTTTCAGTCCAAACTTTTATCATTTTAAGTTTTACTTGTGTTTTGTCATAACTTTAGACTTAGAAGAAAAGTTACAAAAAATAATAAATCCTATATGCCCTTCATCCAAATTTCCTGAATGTTAACATTGTATAATATTTATTTTTTGTCTTATCTTTCTCTGTGTATTTTTTCTGAATTATTTGTGATCAATTATGATGTCCTTTGTTCCAGATACCTCATTGTATATTTTTAAAAATAAGGTCTTTTTGTACCATGACCATAGCACAGTAATCAAAGTCATTATAAAATGAACATTGACATAATATTATTATCTGCTTTACAGACTTTATTCTGATGTCACCAGTTTGTCCTTTACTGTCCTTGAAGGAGAAGAACGCCCTGTGTCATGCTCTATACACAGTTGTCATATCTCTTTAGCCTTCTTTCACCTGTCAGTCTGGTCGATTTTGATCATCAACTTGACTGGATTAAGGGACTCCTAGCAAATTAGAAAGACACATTCCAGGGCATTTCTGGGGGGTGTTCCAGCAGATGACTGGCCATAGGCCAGGAAACTGACGGGGAAAGCCTGCCCTGATTGTGGGTGGTGCCCTGATTGTGGGAAAAGAGGAAGAGGGAGGTGCCCCATGTTTGGAAAGCCCCATCCTTCCTGAGCTGCTGAATCTTTTCCCATTGCCATCCTCTCTGGGCATCAGGCTGCCTTCTTCAGCTTTTCCACACAGACCCATTCCAGTGGCTCTCCGGGGAGCATCCGGGCCTCCTCAGTCTCAGACCATGGTGCGTCTTATTCTGAGGTTTCCAGCTTTTGGGCTGATCCATTGTGCAGACAACCACTGTGAACTCTCCAGCCGATGATCTTTTAAGCTTATCACATAAATATCCTTGCATGTTTTCTATGTGTATACATGCATAGTCTTTTCCTGTTGATGCTGTTCCTCTGCAGAACTCTAACCTAGCCACCTGTCTTTCTTTGTCTTCAGAAAGTTGATATTTTTTTTTAAGTGAACAGGCCAACTGTTTTATAGGCCATCCTCCAATTTGGGTTTGTTTTGATGATTCTCCCTGATTAGGTTCAGGTGTGCATTTTTGGCAGGGACTTCGAGGGCTTGATGTTATGTGAGAGCATCATATCGAGAGTTACATGCTATTAATGTGCCTCATTACTGTGGATGCCAACTTTGATCAAGAGTGTGCCGATTAATCTCTATACTGTCAAATCACTATTTTTCCCTTTCTGACCCAGTGTACATCACAGAAAATTTTTTGAAAGGCACATTATGGCAGGTGTATAACCCCCAAATTTATTTTTGAGAAGTATTTCTGTTGATGAATTATTCATTTAATTTTGTTTTATCATATTAAACAATGTGTACTTGACAGGAAAACAAAATATCCGTGAAGTGAAATATTAATTTTTTCATATCTAATGAGTGTTTAAAATAAACATCAACATTTTCTTTTCTTTGTCTTTTTTTTCCTCTTTCTTTTTTTGTTTTGAGACAGTATCTATGTAGTTTAGGCTAGTTTTGAACTCATTATGTGACACAGGCTGGCTTTGAACTCAGGGATCCTCCTGCCTCAGCCTCCCAGGTGCTGGAATTATAGGTATATACCACCATGCCCAGCCCACTAACATTTTCAACTGCTTACCTGCTTACAAGGTCTAAGAAGTAACACAAGAAATAAATTTCTTTGTAAACTCCAATGAAAATACAAACAAAACTACCACAGAAATAATCTTTGCTTCAATTATCACTGGGTTTTGAATGGTATCATGGTCGCTGCATAACTCATCATCCACTCTGCCTTTCATTTTATGTACAATGTGACCATTTCTGGCTTCATTTGTCTTGATTAACTATCAATCATTTCTTCTTTGTTTGTTTCTTACCAGACAGTGTCTCGCTATGTAGTCTACAGAGAACCCTTTCCCATCTTCATCCGGGACTGGAAGGGTTTATAATTATAATCCCAAGGAGAAGTTAATGGATTTCTAATCAGTTATTTCCAATCTACCACTTCCCATGCTCGGTGAGAATAAAGACGCTGAGACATATGTACAGTTATGGGGAGCCAAGGGGTCCTAGGTCCAGCCAAGATGGTGGTTCACCGGAACAAAGGCCTCCTCCCAGAGCCCTTCCCAGGTTTAATTAATTCTCCATGAGGGAAGTGGCTTGGGGATGAGTGATAGAGAGAGTGGCTGCCTGACTACCATGAGCTGGGCGGGGTAGGAGGTCTGCGATCACCTCAGCGATATGTAGAGAGAACAATCTTCATAACAACTGAGGAAGTACGTAATAATTTGGGGGTTGATGCTTCAGTTCTCATGTACAACCCTTTTTGCCCTGGGAAGTTATAGCCTCCTGTTGGGGCTCTGTCCCAGTCCACGGTGTGGAGCATGGCTCTTCATCTCATTTGGCTCAACCATGCATTTGGGGAGTCTCTGGGTGAGATAACACTGACCTGTTGTTTTGCTTCAGAGATTACACATCAACTCTTCGGCCAGCCCCATTTACATTGCTTAAAACCAATGGGAGGGACAAGGAAATAGCCTAACCAGCTCTGTACATATCAATACATGGAGATAGGGCCAAATTTATCCAACATGGAGATAGTCGTTCTCTTTTCAAGGAGGGTCAAGGAGAGTCAACTCTGTGGTTCCCCACATAGACCAGGATAGCCTAGAACTCACTGCATAGCACAGGTTGATGTTGAACTCACAGGATGCTCTTGCCTTAGCCTCCTAAGTGCTGTGATTACAGGCCTGCACACCACACCCAGCTTCAGTATCCGTCTTATTGTCATGGTGCAATATGGACAGTATCAATATTACTTCGTTTTTCTTACTACTTTGTTTTTCTTCGGGTCAATGTTATGTCTTTCTGAAATGCAAAGATTGTATTAAACATTTTTCTGTTGTGAATTTGCAACATTTTTCCCCCCAGGAATCTAGACTTCCTTCTTGCCAATAGTCCCTGTGCTGATCATCTGTTGTTCTTCTAGCAAATGAAACAACAATGGGTAACTAGTGAAGCAACTGTTGAACGTGGCATTTGGGTTTCTTTTTGAAATAGGTGCAACAAGCCTGGTCACACTGTCACACAGTTTATTACTGCATAGATAAAGACCTGGTGGCTGAATTCTGGGATTTCACATTTTAAAATTTAAGGTGTAAAATGTCTTTGCATCTACCAGGCATATATTTTTATACTATATTTGGGAGGTTTATTTGGCATATATTGTCAAAAATTTCAGCAACCATGGAATGATGCAATTGTTCATCAATTGTCATGTATTCAGACAGTGTACAAACTGCTTGACAATTCGAAACAAAGCTTTCAACAAAAGAGCAAATAACAGCCAAATCATCGGATTTTTTTCTTTTGTGGTGGGACTTTTTGTTGTCAAAACATAGGCAATTTTGAAAGTAACTAAATCCCTCGAGTGTCAGTATTGTTCTAAAAATCTCAAGGCCACATCTGTCACTTCTCCAAAAATCCTTTAGATTCTGACAATTAGAATGATAAAGTCCTGTTATGAAGGCTTTGTGTTCAGATAGGTGTCATGATAAATAATTTTTGAGTGTTACTATTGATACATATAGAACGTTTTACTCGTATCTCATTTTTAGTGTATTTCAAAACATCTTGTAGCATTTCAACCCTTACAATTTCCAACGTAGAATCACAGTGCTGGCATTTTCTCCTCGCAAGGATCTAATAACATTTCCTAACCTAGTACTAACTTTGGATCATTCAGCTATACAAGATCATTTTGTAGTATTTTGCCTATTCAAATATTTATATTACTCTTTGCTTTTTCATCTGAATCAAGGTCTTCCTTCTGTACCTCTCTATCTGTCATATCTTGCTAACTTCTTTGACTTACATGATCCAAGTCATCATTGGTGGCCAAGGTATGCGTTGGCTCACTGTCAACCCCCTCTTGCATTGTAAAAAGGGATTTCTTTCTTTCTTTCTTTCTTTCTTTCTTTCTTTCTTTCTTTCTTTCTTTCTCTGTCTCTCTTTCTTTCTTTGAGAGAGTAGGGCTTCATTTTCAAGAGTCAGATAATTAGGAGAGGCAGAACTTTAGTAGCCAGGGGTGGCCCACATAATTGTGTGGATTTTCAAGTGATATTGTACTGAATTAGGCAAATTCTACATGAAAATTTTCAAGCAAACATTTAATAAAACAAATTATAAATGCGCAAAAATATAACACAGCACATAATATGGATAAACTCACCTATTTATACTTTGACACGTGTGCATATCCCTTGTCATTCATCATACCAAGTGGGTGAATGAAAGATTGCTTCCTGTGTTCCCCTAGCACAGCTACTGAGAGGCACAATTGGCTCTTGTTACACTAATGTACATATTTTCATTAGAGGAGTATGGTATGGATGTCTGCAACTCTGAGTGAGGAACCAATTAATAAGTATCTCGTGGGGCAGTGCTCATCATTTTCACCAGAATTACACAGTTGCCTCTCTGCTGGATATCTACCATTAACCTTGCTGGGTTCCCTTCCCAACTATCCTCATTCTGCTTTGAACCTGCAGGATTGACCGTGTGTAGATTTTATCAGTCTGGTTCCCTAGTTTCTGACAGGGCTAATGGTCTTAGTTGCTTTGCCCTTATTGCTGAGACAAAATACCTAACACTCATAATTAAAGAAGGAAAGGTTTATTTAGTTTATAGTTTGTAGAGGCTTCAGTCCATAAGTAGTGGTTCCAAGGCAGGGTGGCACGTGGCAGACAGGAAAAACAGTTCATGGTGGGCGGAAGGTAGCAAAGCAAGCAAGAGACAAGGTAAGATTCTTTGTGTCCTTTATATTGTATTCAGGCTACTGGGATTAGGGCAGTGCCAAATGAATCAGTGGCCTGATTTAGTAATCATGCACCCTTAATCTCAGCATACTCTAGATTCAGCCACCACTCCTTACTTGATCTCATGAAGTTCTGGGGGAACATCTAGACTCAAACCATGACATGAATCAATAGGGAGAATTGTGGAGCTCTGAAAATGATGAGGTGTATGATTCAAGTATATATTCTCTTAGGTTCTTCTTTAGAGCTTTCTTCCTCTATGACATATTCTGTTCTTTAATGGAAAGTATGGCAGGCCATCACTTGGGCTGAAGCTCTGGGTTTTGCAACTGTCCTCCCCCCTTTGAGCTTCAAGCCTAGGGGTAGAACACACAGCTCTTGTAGTTTCCTTATCTTCCCCGCATTAATCCCTTTGTAAAATCTCACATTTACCAGTTTCAATTATTTCCTGTAAAAGTTCTCCTAATATAGTCTACTATTGCATTGTTATTGCTTTCTTTTTTGTTTTCTTAGGTACAGATACTGCTGGCTGGACTTCAATATGGTGTCAAGCCTTACTTGCTCTTATGTCACTCCTGACCCAGGCAGAAAATACAATCTAAGCCAAAGGTTTCAGGAATTTAGATCTAGGATTAGCCGTTCTGCTCTGTAGCCATTTCTCCAAAACACCTGGGGACTTTATCTTACTCCCACACCCTACTGGCAAACTAGTGCCTGAAGACTTCTGCATTGGTTTTCTGCTTCAGATTCTGTCTTTCAGTGAAGTTGGAGTTCTCTTCTTGTTTAGGATAGTCTCTCTCTCTCTCTCTCTCTCTCTCTCTCTCTCTCTCTCTCTCTCTCTCTCCTTCCAGTTATGCCGTCTTTCTTCTCAGCCTTTTCAGATCTCTCAGCACTCTGTTCAATTTTGTTTCTCTCTCCCCACTCCATTCTGACCTGTGTAAACTTATCAGTTCCTGTCTTCTGGCTTCCATCTGAGACTGGCCAATGGGGAAATGTAGCAGGAGATTCAAACGAGTGATTGAGTGAGGTAAACGACTTTATTCTGCTATCACTAGCTTATTCCCTTTGTGGTTACCGTAAACTGTCCACTTCCCACTGAAGGTCAGAATCTTCTCTAGGTGATCCTTTGCTTCTTAATTCCAGGAACTGTTTCCATTCTTCACCCCTTTCTATCCTAGGTGTTACTGAACCACGCCCTTTCTCCTTGTCGTGCAGTGTGCCATTCATTGAAATAATGATTTTTGCAGAAGAAATATGTGGATAGGAGCACAAGTTTCAAATCTGCCTGCCCGAGGACAGAGTTTAGGAGTATTTGTGTGGTAAGGAAGCAGGGCTGTTTGGGACTTGGGGCAAGGTGGTTTGGGGTAATGAAGTAAGAAGTGATGTCTGCATGTACAATCAAACTTCATGACTCCATAGGATGCATTTTCAGAAGATGGCAGTATTAGCGTGCTGTGAGGGTGGAATTTGGTCCCCTGACACCAATAGTCCTTCCATCAGACACTGGTGCAGACTCAAGTGAAGGGTCAGTAGTTTCAACTGGTTTGAGCTATCTCCATGTTTCTAAAACATAACCATACTAACCATTACCACTGTGACATCTACATGAGGACTGTTTTCTACGGCAAAGCTGATGGGCATGTAAGGCTTATCTATGTGACCTCTAAAATTGATGATAAAAGCAAGTCAAGCTAGAAGGTTCACTTGGGTTTTTGACTTGGTTTCATAGAAATCATTACAGCCTAACTGGGTACTGGGGTGTTGCATTGTCCTTTTTAATCTAACCCTATACATTTAAAAATATTATATATCTTTATCAACCTCTCATCCCTCACTTAAATTATCCTGTCCTGAGGGATAGATGCTTTCTTTCAGTACTCTGACTTTATACAGCTTCTGTGGACAACTTTTTTTTTTTCACTTAGTAGGTCATCGGGTATCTGAAACCTCATTTTGCTGGTCTCTGGGTCTCAGACTAATGATCCCAGCTTGAGGATCACTGTGCTCTTTTGGACAGGGCATTTGACTACAGACAGTCTCCTTGGGCACCAGTCCTAAAGCTGGATCAGTTTCTCCCAGTTTTGTTCCTGCTCAGTCCTGGCCTCATTCCCCTCCATCACTTACTTTCACTGTTAAAGTACCAGCATGCTGTGTAGCAGAAGCAACACTTGCCCAAGTGAAAAGGTGAGTCCCACTGTCTGTAAGCTGCGTGAGACAGGATTTCAGTTGGAACCTGTCCCCTATCACGTTAGGACACCTCAGAAAAATTTCCTAATCCAGTTGCAATATGGATGCGAAGACATGTCCAGAATATTCATACAGAAACCACCATGGACATCCTTTTGAATATGATTGCCTTGTATAGTTTGCTAGTTTAAAACTGCCATTGTTGTGATATTGAAAACTGAGTGTAAATGAGCTTCCTTCTGTTAGGTTTCTTCTGCTAGGTGCCAAGAGTATCCTGTGCCTACCTGATAACCCTGTAAGCCCCTGTTCCTATTGAGACGTTTGAAAGTGTTTTAAAAACTGAGCAAGGAGATAAGTAGCCATATTTTAATATTTTTTTGGCTTCCTGTTGTTTTTAGGATAATAAACAGAATTGTATCTTTGTGAGTGTTTTGAAATGTGCCAGATACAAAAGAAAGTTTACAGTGAAATGTCCTAAATTGCAGCAGGCTGCTTGGAATCATTTTTGATTCAAGTAGCATTGTATTTGGAGCTTTCTATTATTGTATGTTATTTTATTAGTATAAAATTGATGTTTTATTTTAATAGCATATTAACTTTGTAATGGCAGAGTTATAATTTTTGGTGGGATATTACTTGCTTTGACATTTTGGAATTGCTATGCATTACTGTTTTGAGTTGATAGGTTTGTGATTTGACAGGCTTTGCTATTATTGGGCATGGGTTTATTTCTGTGGAGGTTGGCATTAATAGGTCTTCTCAGCAAAGATGCCAAGGACTGATCTGGAAATGCTTTGAAGATCTTCCTTTTAGGTCAGGAGTGACATAGTAGTACCATGGAGGAGAACAGAACTGTCATTGACTGCATTTTCTCTCTTCTGTGAATCAAAGGACCCACCAGAGCACTTAGTCAAAGATGTTAAATATTAATTAGTGAGAAGACAAGCAGCATCTAAGATCTCACTTGGAATGTTCTAAGGCACAATCCATGTGTAATAAGGACAGACACTTGATGAATTTTCAATAGAGTTCACAAGCCACAGATTCGTTATAACCTGTATTGTCAGTATTGAGAGACTAGTTGAATTGCTTATCGGTTTTTTTTGTCAGTGCCTTCTTGTTGACCTTTCTTTGTTATTTGGGCAGTTAACAAAGAGTAAGAACAACAGAAATAATTTAGAAGATGAAGAGCTCAAAATAAAATGATAACATTCGATTTTAGTACAGTATTATCAGTTACATGATATTGATGTATTACTTCCACACTAGTGAATTCAAGGGCTATCTGTATCTCTTTGCCATTTGAAGTAAAAGTAGAGATTACCTGGTAGGATCTTTAAAAGTACCTGTTTCAGTTCTGAATTTTCTACCAATTAGAAAAGTGCTGGACAAGTCACAGCAAATTCTAGGCCAGAATTTGTTAATCATATTGTAGTATTTGTTGAAAAAAGCAACTGTGATAAAATAATATAATAATTCTGCTTACAGCCATATTTTTAAAATTGCAAATATTGCATTAGTTGCCGTTTTACATGACCAAGCTCACGATAATAAACTAAAGGATAAAAGTGCAAATTATCAGGAGCTTAGAAAAGGTAAAATGAATAAAAAGATTTCCACTTCCTCCTCTTCCCTGGGTTTTATTAAAATGTCTACTTCTCATTGTTTGACATCTTATTGTCTTGGTCCCGTTTATTGCTAGCCCTTAACCTGGTAATCTATGCTATTTAATTTTGTTGTGTTATACAATATAGAAAGCAAGTGGAAAAATACAAAGGAACCTTGTGGTAAATGAGATTTGGACTCCCTCTGACATCTTTATCTAATGGTGCAAACCAACCTGTTAATGGAAACACCGAAAGTTCTGTGCCCATATCTCAGCTTCCAGATATAATGTGGCTGTGAGGTGGCAGGGGCAGGGAAAAGCATCAGGACTTTTGTAGAAACTTGTCTTACTGCTTTGATGCCTGAAAACTAAAAGCTGAAATTTTAAGAACTGGCAATGAAGTCACTGTTATGCTGCATTCCTTAAGCAAACTTGCTTTCTGCAAGTTTTTTTCTGGGAGTCCGGTTCTATTAGAAATGGACTCCTTTATCCACCAAAGATAGAAAAATGTACAATATTGCTGTATGTTTCTGGAAAATAATTGCCATGCAGATTGAACCTAGGTGACAAAATGAGCATGTATTCATTCATGCACAAGATACACAGTGGGCCCTGGTGACCTGAATTGAGAGACTACTTTGCTGCTTTACCTTGGTTGCCTCTAATGTAGTTTTACAGTTTACTTGAAAGAAAGTCAACTTAAAAACAACCGTGGCTGAAAAATTTCTCCCGAGTCCAAAGAGTGACTTAACCTAACTAAAGTAGCTGAGCCCCAGGTGTCTGTACCCTGTCTTATTTTTCTTATCAACCAGCCTTCCAGGCTTTTAACATGTGACAGCTGAAACGCTGCAGTATTGAGGTCAGAGGAAAACTAGTCCAGGGCTAGAGCTGAATATCATTAGCATGCTGCTGGTACCTTCCCGAGGCACCAACTGACTGACCTCAGCTCTGGAACACATTGAATAATTTTCAGGCCTAAGGACAGGCCACAGAGTTTGGACCTTTGAACTTGACGTTTTTATGTCAAATTTAGCTTTGGGGTGTATGTGAACTGCCATAACTAATTGCCTTAGTTTCTGGAAATGTGGCTTCAGAGCAAGAGGCTATCAATTACTATTTCAGTAAAATTAGACCACTAATGTTTTGCATTTATAAAATGCTTTCCCATGCACTGCCTACTATGATCCGCCTAACAATCCAGCAGGGTGGGTCAGAAAATATTTTTATTCTATTTTACAGATTAAAAAATTGAGGGTTATAAAGCCCGAGAGATTTTCCCAGGGATACTGTCGAGCTGTTATCTGATCTTCTGGCTGCTGGTGCAGTGCCCTTTCCACTGTGCAACCTTGGCTGTCTGAGAGAGAGACCTTCAATCAGCCAGCTGACCTATCAGCTAACTGGACGGGCACACAGGGTATCCAGAGCAATGTTCTAGTAATTGCATCTGTTGCATATATTGTTTTTCTCTTTGTACCTCTAACATGACCAGCTAAGCAATTTCACTTAGTAACAGTGTGAAAGGGTATGCAATGCAACAAATCCATAAATTAATTATCTTGAAACATTTGAATAAAAATTGCATTCCATTTTGTGTGGAGGTTTATTACAATTTAAAAATATCTTTGTTAGGATTTTCAGTGGAATTTTATGTTAATGGCTTTTAGATGGATGCTGTAACTCATTTACTTTGGACTCCTTGAAAACCTGAGTTAATTCATATATACTCAGTGTCATATGGTCTTTGCTCAGCATTTCTTTTTTAAAAATTCCATTTACTGATCAGATAGGTAATACATTTGATATGCATAGAGTTAAAGAAGGGCAAGCAAACACAAACTGATCTAGAATGCTTAAAGTCAATAAAGTATTGTCTACTCCTGTATTTTTAAAAGAAAGAATAAAAGAAGGAACAAAAGAAAGAGTGAAAGAAAGGAAATTATTATAAAGATATAAACTTTAGTATGGTAGATATGTGAGGCATATTTTAGGTCTGTTTTGCTCTATCCTGGTATTTTTTGCTCTCTGAGATCTTCCTTTTTCTATTTGTGTGGTTTCACGTCCAGTATAGCCACTGTATTACTTATGTTCTACTCTATGAGACATTCCACAATATTTATGAATGGTCTTAAATTTGTCATATTGTGTTTCCTGGAAAAAACTCTTTAATTTCAAAGACCAGAGAGCTGAGTTTTAGAGTTAGAAAAACTAGTATGGGCATCACTCAATTAAGAAGGCTCTAATTAGTGCACTTGTGTTCTCAAACCACTAAGCTATGGATGGTGGAGAATAAACGTCCTAAGGATGGTGAATATTATGGTGAGTGGCAACTACCTACACTTCTTTTTAATGGTTTGGGCTCTTTAGGGTTCCTAAGTAACAGAAGACAGAAATTATTCAGCAGGAAAACGTTTAGAAAATTTTTCTTATTGCATGGTGTTTATTCTACAACAAAGTCAGACAAGATCCTAGATTATGCCTGATTTGATTTTTCATACAGATTTTGAATTTATGCTTCCACTGCAGCAAAAGAAGATGCATGCTTGACACCTCTGACAGAAACTGTACATGTTGGTAAGGTGATATTAATCCTGCAGTTCTGGGATATTATCAGGTAGATTTTTGTAGAATGCCTTGAGGACTTTTGTATTAGGTAAAGCCTTCACAGATCACAAAAAAAGAATGTTGAAAGTTTTACGTGGACTGCATATACCGATAAAAGTACAAGGACTGAGCCACTGAGGTAATAAAAACTATTATACTAATGCTCTGGAATTTAAATGAAAGTCATCACATAGAGCGGGGAGACAAAGATGAATATTAGGTTTGAATGACAAATTTCATGGCAGGACTTGGGCTGAGGAAACACTTGGATTCTAGGCCTGCTGTAGACTGTCCAAGAAATGTGCATTTTTTGGGTGTAATGTTCAGAAATAACAAACATCAGCAATTCCAATAAACTGGGTAAATCAAAAATTTTTCCCCATTTATTTGCTTATTGGTTTATATAGTTTTTGTAGCTGCAGAGCATAAGTTCCTTGCATCACTTAAAAGGTTGTGAAAGCTCTTTTTCCAGAGTGAGATATTGTTAACCACATGGCATTTATTATGTCAAGGAACTCAAACAAAGCCCTAGTTGAACACTATAAACTTTTTACAAAGACTTTTCAAGCTGTAATATCACAGCTCTTTTAGCTTCTAATTCTATCCTTCTCTTGCTCATCAGGAAAGTCCATTTAACAAAGAGAGCAATCTTGTCTAAGGACTTTGCACTCTTCCTTTTTTACTTAATGGACTTTTAATGTCATAGAATTTTGAGTTCTCAGAACTTTACATATCAGTTCCATTAGAGACAGTTGTAGATAGTGGACGTGTTCAAAGGGATCTAGTTAGGGCAGCAGAAACACCAAAGGTGCTCAGTTGGTGTTAATATGTGTCCATCCTACTTCTCTGCTTGGGGTGACTGTAAAATCCTAGTACAAAAGTAGAAAAAAGAAGTTGGTTTTCTGCTTCTTTTGAATATTAGAAATTCAAGCTCAGACTTATGCACTCTTAAATTAATCCATAACGTTCAACATTGAGAGTGTCCAAAATCACTCTTTGGTTGTAGATTCCAGGTGACTGCACTGAGCTTATGATTAAAAAGTGTGAGTCTAATGCAATAGTACATGGGGCACAATAAACAATAAGGTGTGTATGTGGAAATATATGCTTCGAGGTTGATATATTAACTGATATTGCACTGACTGAAGTGCATTTCTGGTTCTAGGAAGTAAGAATATATGATGGACACTAAGTCCAGGCAATCTCCTTGCATTTTACCCCAAAGAGTTGTCTCTGTGACTTTCATGGTTCCTTTCAAGAAAAGAGGTGGATCATTGTCTCCCAGCTTGAATTATTATTATTTTGACTCAAACATCCTTCATTTCAATCAATTAAATAATCTAACAAAGCCCTTTAGAAATTAAAAAAATTGTTTATGTGATATATGATACAGAAATAAGCTTTACAAACAAAATTACTAGATCATTATTGTCTTTAAAGGTTATTGTATGAATATCTATTCCATTCCTGATAATTATTTTCTTATGCAATGTCTACTTTAAATATATATATATATATATATATATATATATATATACACACACACACATATATATATTGCCTTTAGAAGATGTTTTAATTTTCCTGAATTTTATTATATGACAAAAGCTTGACTTATTCAAGAATCAATTGAAAATAATATTCAACATCTTAAATTTGGACTTAAACAGACATTAAAACATATACCAAAATTTACTTACTTGTTATGCCTCAAATCTTCCGAAATTATTGCTTTTTTTCCCTTTTCTTACATTTTGCTTTTTACAAAAGCTAGCGTATTTTTGTAATTTTTGTCATTTGTTTCTAAATGGTAGGGTAAAAGAAAAGGTTTCAAGTTGCTATTTCCAACCACTTATTTACATCTAACACAGTGAAGGTTTGAAAAGTCTTTATTTCTAACAAATTATAAGTCAAATGGAATAAAATATTATTATATTTTCCCTTTTAAGAATGAGTTTCAAAGTATTAGTGATGCGATAGTTGAAATTGTTGATCAGATGCATGTAATTCACAAATTCAGCGCTGGTCATATTGAAGAAAAATTTTTAGAATGATCATTATGATGCTTCTTATTAAAATTACTCTTAAAAACTGGAGAAAAAAGAAAATTGAAAAGAAGGATACAGTGTGACTCATAACATCAAAGGGAGCTCAAGAGCTGGGTTTGAGAAAAATACAAGAACCTGGGGGCTTTTCGGGTATTGCCAGCAGGATAGGGTAAGACTGGTGAAGAGCCCTAACACAGTGTCATCACAGAGATGAATCAGCCTCTCTCATTTTTCCTCATCCTTGGCCACTAAAGTAAGATTCTAAATCCCAGGAATGATTATTGGCTCATTCCTGGTCAGATGCTTACTGCAGGGCTGTGTAGAGAGGGAGCTCACCTCCCTCCCCCCACTTCAATTGTAAACCCAAGAGAAGAGGTGCTGGTACTTTTCCTTAAGGAAATTGTGGTGCTGTCTTTGGAAAGTACAGGATAAACATGAACAACACGTGTCAACACGTATGTTCTTTCTGTTTCCGTTATTCATTATCTAATTAGGAATAAAAATGATTAGAAATGAAGACTAAGAAAACATTGAGTCGTAGTATTAACTTGGGTAATAAACTGAATGGCGGGGTTAAGAGAGGATTCATATGGTCACCATTGCTGCCATAACATTTATTTGATAAACTCTCGGTGGCTCTAAGATGCTTCTAACATAAAGAACAACACCTAAATAATCATTTTGCTTACTGATTTAACATGCTTCTTCTTTCTGTTACAGTAGGTATTTAGATTTTTTGTATTCATGGTATTTTCTCCCGTTTCAGGAAAAAAAAAAGTTTATTTTTAGCTCCAAGGGTGAACTTCAGTGGGTTGAATCTCACTCCTTGGACCACAAGCATTTATTTGATCATCTATGCTAGGCTGAGTTGGCATTATTGTTATTTGCATTTATAAACCATCCTATTACTTTGCCAGAAAACCTTTGTCGGCTGTAAAGTCCATGAATTACCAGTTGCAAAATGCATAGTCATGACATCCACTAAATATTTTGTGTACCTATACTAATATGGTAATAGAGACTTGAACAGAAGTCACAGAAACGCATGTTAAATGACTGAACATTCATTCTTCGAATAATATCAGTCTTTTTGTTGAGGTGCATTTACTCTCTAGTTAACTGTTTTAAATTCAAAAGAATTTTGTGTGTGTGTGTGTGTGTGTGTGGGAGTAGGAGAGCTGTACTGGGGAGTAAACTCAGGAGCTTTGCGCTGAGCTGTACCCCTGTTCTTTTTTATTTTGAGACATGGTGTTATTAAGTTGCCCAGGCAGTGCTTGAACTTGTAACCCTCCTGTTTCAGCCTCCCAAGTGCTGACATTACAGGTATGTGCCAACATGCCAGGCTGGAGGAACTCAGTTTGTTGTATCTTCTGTGTGATTACATTCTGGGCTTCTGTAACTTTTTCTTTTAGTGCATTGTTATTCTTATAGTTTCAGATATTCCATTAGTAATCTCAATGTTTGTTTTTTTCCCCCTTGGGCAATAGGAAATTACAAAACATACGAGGCACTTAATAAATGTATGTAGAATTAAGGCTATGATTTTATGAATTATCTTTTTCTGAACTTTTAAAATAAAAAACAAAGCAAAATTTCATAACGAAATAATAAGAGAATAGCAATAGGTAATACACTGTATATTATTATCCTTGAAGCCGTTACTCAGAATTAAACCATTGTTTTTCAAAATGGGCTACACATTAGAATCATCTGAGTAATATAAAAATGCTGGTTCTCAAATTTACGTATATCAACTCACTTGGTAAATCTTATTAAAAGACTTACTTCTAAGCCAACCTCAAGTTTCTGATTCATTAGTTCTTGGGTGGGGCCCCAACTTTTGCATTTCTAACTAGTTCCAGGTGATACTGATGCTGCTAGGCTGGACACTACTGTTTTAAACAGATACTGTTTTAAAATCATTGATTATTTAAGTCAGAATATTTTGGGTTGGAGAATTTTTAAGGCTCCCCAGATGATTTTAATGGGGGAGCCAGGAAGAAAAACCAGTGTCTTAAGCAAAAGAGCATGGCTGGCTCTTATTTCCTGCTTACGTATTCACAGAGGCACTTTATCCCAATAAAAAATTCCTTTTCACATCTCAAATGAGTTCCTTGACCTACACATTCTATCTTACTAGGAAAAGTCAATAAATTTAAATTAAAAAGAAAAGACTAAAGTTGTTTATTCAGGAGAATCACAGGTCTACACTCTCATTTCCCAGGAAGAACTGTAGATCAGCTCCAAAGAATTTTAGTTACCTTCCAAGCCAGAAGCAAGGATTTTGTGGAGGGGAATTACTCACATAGGTGATGTAAGAGATTAGCAGCTACCGCAGGGATAAACAAAGGAGGTGATGGATCAGAGCCCAGGGGCCTGAGTTACCTGAAGGAAGCTGGAACCCAGAAGGGCTTTTCCAGGGCTAGCTGGAGCCAAGGAGGAGAGGCAGCAGCTGCCAACGATGTTCTCCAAAGCAGAGAGAGAGAGAGAGAGAGAGAGAGAGAGAGAGAGAGAGAGAGAGAGAGGAGGGGGGGAGGGGGAGGGGAAAGGAGAAATGCTCTGCTTTCTTCTTTCTCTGTCTCTGCTCAGTCTATGGGCTGCCAAAGCAAGTACTCTGTACCCAGTCAGCACTGCACATGGACCAAACTCACTATAGCTGCAGTTGACAATAGTCACTGGGTTCGCCTTTCCGCCCACAGAGCAGAGCAGAGCAGAGCAGAGCAGAGCAGAGCAGAGCAGAACAGAAGAAAGGCAAGGTGAGGGGTGAATGGAAAGACAAACAAGACAAGGACTATTCTTATCTCTGGGACAGTTCTGTCTCTTACTGATGAAACTGAGACGGTAACTGTCTATATGTGCCATTTTCTAAAAAATTTGGGCTCTAATTGTATTAAAATTGTAACCTAACTTAAAAATGTGTTTGTGTATATGATATGCATATTTTCTGTGCATATGTAAAGTCTCTTGGCCAATTAGCAATTTACTCCAAGTGATATACAATACTACCCTTTCATCCATGATTTCAGTTACTTGCAGAGTGATGAATGGTGAACATATTAAATGGAAACTGCCTCAAAATAAACAATTCATCAGTTTTAAATTGCACACTGTTCTGAGTACTGTGATGCATTCTTGAACTATCTAGTTCCATTCAGCTCATCCTGCCTAGGAGGAGAATCATCCCTTTATCTGGCGTATGTCCATGAAGTATGTGCTACCCTCTCATCTCCATTATCTCACCATTGCAGTATTGGAGTGTTTGTATATACGATTTGGTACCATTGGGGTTTTGAGCATCTAATGAAGGTCTTGAAACATATCTTGGAGACAAAAGGAGGACTACTATTTACTGTTAGATTTTATAGTAAATCTTCACAAGGATTTTTTGAGTATCTAGTATACCAGCTTTACTAACCTTTCCCCTTTATCATTTAAAGTAAGCAGTGGTCTAAGGTTGGAAAAAATCCCTTCCCTAGACTTTAGGACACAGGTAATAGTTTCTTTGATTTATTGTTTTGTTTTTAAACCATAGAGTGATTCCATATATTTCTGACTGCCAGGATTTAAACTTTCAAACTGCTTCTAAGCAGGACTCTTGTTTCCTTTATTGACACACCACACTCTCATTTTATGTAACAAACAGCCTCAAGTATGCAAAGATCCAGTCTTGAATTTGATTGCAAACTTTCTTAATGAAACCATTCTGGGTTGCATCTATTACTTGAATGGTATATAGAGTTAATTATTATCAAGCTAATTGCCTCTCTGACCCATTTCAATAGCCTCCTAAGTACTATTTCTTGTCCAGATTTTGATAACTCTTTTGTCCATAGGTCTCTAGTTATGATATCCTTCTGTCTCCAGAATAATAGCCATGATGTTGTTACTGTGATGTATTCTTAGCATACTATGTAATATTAGTTATTACTAATCACTGATACATCATTGACTTATATCTCTTCTGAGAGGATCCATTTTAGGAAACCTGTCAATGGCTCCATGTTAGGGAATTAATAACCATACCAGCCTTAGTTTAGACCTGAGTGGGTGGCCACCACCATCTGGAGCCTATTAGTGAATTAGCAGATTAGTGTTATACGCTGCTTGTAAAAATACTGTTTCTTGGCCTGCCCAACTCCATTGCAAACCTTTGGGTCATGGCTTATTTAAGAAAAGAAGTTGGAAATTCGAAGCTTACATTTCCCATGTTTCCTATAGCCAGGATGCATTGAGGTGCTGGTGTGCAAGGTTGGAGTGAGGTACAGGGCATGGCTTTGTTGTTGCTATGGATCAACTCGATCACAGATCATTGGGTCTTCTGCAATAAGGTGACGGTGTTTAACATTTTTGTGTGGACAGGTAGTCCACTGAGCATATTTTTTTGCTAGTGTAGAATGTAGCCCAGGTGGTATGTTCTGGAGTGAGCAATTACACTTCCACCTAGTCTGCAAGCTTCTGATAATGGTAGAAGTAGCAGTTCCCCATTTAGTCTAAGGATCACTTCTGGAAGCTGAGAGTGAATCTTGCTTCTTCAGCCTGTCCACTGCTCTGAAATGCCTGTTTCTGTATATTAACTACTCTACTGATTAGATAAGCTACAGTGATTCTGTCTCTTCAACTAAATTCTACTAAATGCAAATGGCAGTATTTCCCCTGATTTCCAGGCATATTCTTCATTCTTATTAAAAATCCTGTTTTAGAAGGTGGCAGGAAAATAAACAAGATTCCAAGATTTTTGGCTTGCTAAGTTTGTTATTGAATTTTAATTTATCATTTTCAATTTTAATTGAAACCATTTATTTACTTTCATCAATGTTGCACACACATACAAGGCTTAAAAAGTCAATATTTTTCACTAAGCATGTAACAAAAAAATCAGCAGTTATTTGTGTTTGCTTTTACATACCTTAGATTCCTATTTTTCATAGATATTTTTTCAATTTTTTCAGATATTTTCTTTTCATTTCCAAATGGCATTCTCGTATTGCTATTTCTCGAGTTTTCTCACTTTGATTTGTTATCTTTTAACATTCTTTGGTGGAAGATGGGAATTTATCTCTTCTCTAGTCTTCCCTCACCTTCATGTGCTCACCCTCCTACCATTTTTTTGCATGAATGGCAAATGTGCATTGCTCTGTTTTCCTCTGTCTTAATCCATTTTTTGGTGGTGCACCAGAATGGCACAGACGGGACAATTTACAGAGGAAAGGATTTCATTTAGCTCACTGCTCTAGAGTTGGGGAGTCTAAGTGCATGGCCACAGGATCTGGGGGGGGGACTTTTGTGCTGTGTTATCACATAGTGGGAATGTGGAAAGGCAAGTGAGTGCGTGCAAAAGAGACAAAGTGCACGAAGTAGGTCTCTTTCCACTAAATGGCCTACTCATGTGATAACTGAACCACTACCACGTTAAAGATGTTAATCCATTCTTGAAGGCTGCCCTCCCCAGTGACTTCAATACCTCTCAGTAAGCTCCACCTTCCAATACCACTATACTGGGAATTGAAGTGGCAACACATGAACTTTGGGTGTCACATTTCATATCACAGCAGCATTCTAACAACTGTGTAAACATTATCGACAGTTTAACTATGTTGTAGTGTCAAAGGATCACATTCCTTTTCTCATTCATTACATTTGTTCCCATGAGCAGATACTTCTTTTGATTGCTTTTCTATGTACTTTGCTAATTTATCCACTAATTCTCTGGCAAAGTTTAATATCTCTTAGGATATTAAAACATATCAGATGACTTGGAAATTTCTTTTTCTACTTTTGCTTTGAAACTATCCTTTCTGGATCCATCAGTCTGGACTAGACTTGTGACACAGCTGTCATCTGTATTTCCCTTCTATGTTGGGTCCCCTGTTTCTTGAATCTTAGTTGTTCAGGTCATAGTTATTTATTTTGGTGGAGCATTCATTTTCACCAGTAGTTTTCTGAGGTAAAAAAAAATTTTTTTTTTGAGAGAAACTTACGTTTTTCTTCATTAGTATGCTGGATGTTGAATTCTATTTTCACATTTGTAGATTTATACTTAATCCCTTATACTTAGTGTATTATTCTATCCCTGAGTGGTGCTAGACATTCTGTCTTTCTAGAGTGAAAACTTTAGTTTTCTCCAGGAGTCAGAGAGGGCACTTCTGTGGATACCTGGAATTGCAGAGAAGCGGGACTTACTCTTTAGATATCCAACTTGTTCTTTCTTCAGCCCCATCTGCAAACTATATTTCAGAGATAGCAATATCTCCAGTATCTGAGGCTCTCTGGGGCCCTGAGTTTGTATTGCTAGAGTGTTCTAATCTGCTAAGTCAGTACCTACTCATGCTGTCTTTTAGCTCTTCAGAGTTGTGGTGACCGTTCTGCTTTCTTTGTTCTTGTATACTTGTGCCCTTTCAATTTCTCCCCTATTAATTTAGAGGGCTTTGGAGAGTTGGAAGGAGGGGTAAATTCATGCATACAATTTGTCATATTTAATTGGAACTTCTTTGATCACTGGTTTTCACATCGTGTATTTACAGATGATCTGAATAATTGACTCCTTCATGCTCAAGGTTTTTAACCCCTTTAACCAATCCAGAAACAATAGCATAACTATGTTAGATTAAAAAACAGACTAGTTTCAGAAAACTTAATGACTTCAGGAGATTTTTTTGAGGTTTCTAGAATACTCTATAATTTTTACTTTTAATTTGAATTCAGCTAGTGATAAGATTAGCTCATGTTATTCTGCGCTTAACTGCCCTCTGTTTTCTTTAATATGGTGCAGGGTACAAATAGTCGTTGAGTGAAGGGTTCTGTTTTCTTTGTCCCTTGATATTTATATTTTAGATACTTATTAATTCACAAAGGTACTGCAGGATGTTTTATGTCAGAAGTAGCAACACTTTACACTTTCATCTAGGAAACATCTGAACTTAGAAGAAGGTTTTCCTGTGGGCTCCTGCCTCAGTGATGCTGAGTGACTCTAAGAGAGAGATGTAGCTACCCATAATGTAATGTTTCTAATTGCCAGGTACAGAGACGCCTGGGTGAATGGGGGGATGTACCTGACGTCTCTAAACAAGAGGCCAGCATTTATTGTTTTAAGTGCTTGTTTTATGTGCTTATAAATATAACTTGTGATATTTGTAGATTAAATTGTAGAAAAATGTAAGGAGAAAAGGAAAATTGATCAGAAATAGCATATTCAGAGATGCTGTTAATCACTATTAATATTTTTACATTTATTTTATTCAGTGTCATTTCCTGCATAAATGTGCAGTGAAATGCAGCTTATTATAGGAAATTTCAAGTGTATACAAAATTAGAAAAGTATAATGAATTTCTGTGTATCCGATGCCTATTGACTACCACTAGCATTCTGCCATACACATTTCGGTTATTTTCAGTCTTTTGTATGTTCAATCTTTACCTCTGTTTTTCTTCTCGGAGTATTTTGATACAAATCTCAGGCAACATCTAATTTTCACCCACAAATATATCAGTATATATCTTAAGATATAAAGTTCATTTTTGCTTTTAAACCCAGTCACATTAGAATCTAAATAAGTCTTTAATATCTACTATTGATCTATGTGTTTTTCCTGATTATTGTAATGATTACTTTTTTTTTGTATAGTGAGGTTTGTTAATAAGAATCCAAATGAAGTCTGCATATTGTATTTAGTTGATATGTGACTTAATTTTTTTTAGTCCATATAAGTTTCTTCTCCATTTTTTAAAAAAGTAACATTTCTTTGTGAAAAGGCCTACCATTTGTTTTGTAGATTAGTTCAAGATTTGAATTTAACTTGTTATTTCCTAGTGATATTATTGAATCTGTTCCCTTATTTCTCATGTTACCAATAATTGGTGATTGTATTAAATTTAATTTGATTCTGGTCCTATGTTATTTGTTCTTAGTTATTTTTTGATAGAAATACTTCATAGATGGTATTGTGTAATCCTTGCTACACTTTGTCATGAAGCACATGTCTACTTGTTGCACCTTTAATAATGCCATGTTTGGTCAGTTGATTTTTATGATAGTAGCCTGATCTACCCATGATAAAGTTCCCTAAGTAGTTTCATCAACTAGGATGAACTTTGTTTTTTTATTACTCACAAAATGGCAACTTTTTCTTTTCTTCTTTACACTTTTTTCCTTTTGCATTTATTATCTAGAATTATCTTAAGAAGAATTTTCTTTCACTAAACATTTGGTTATACAGAAACAGTGCTAACATAGGAAATGCAGGATGATGGCTTTTCTTTACTCCTTCTTAGAGTCATGAATTGGCTAACACTCTCCATATGCAATTTTTTACCCTGGTTGGTGAGAAAGTTTCCATCTCAGGTAAAATTCCCAGGCATCCATGAGAGTGATACAGGCATCATTTCGGTGGGGGATGTTCGAAATGGGAGAAGTTAGACATACATGTGGACAGGAAGGCTGTAGCTCTGTACTTTCTGCTCAGTGTTAGCAGTAATCTCAAGGAAATGTGTAGATTCCCAAATGAATGCTTAGCCAACCAGTGGCATGAATAAAAGCAAGTGCAAGAGGAAACACAATTCTCAGGCAATGGCTATGTTTCATAACTATTTAACAGTAGAAACATAAAATAATTTATTTACCCATTCATATTTTGGGTTGTTGATAATTTCTGTTGTTATTGCTGATATGATTATTTATATAAATTTATGGCCACATGTCTGATGATATCTTTAGGATAAATTCTAAAAAGCAGAATTACAAAGTCAAAACATTTAAAGGTCCTTGTTGCATAATGACAGGTCATTATCATTTAATGTAAAGCCCCTCTTTGTCTTTTTCTTGAGGTAGAAAATCTCCCTGAAGTTGATGGCCATTTCTCTTTGACTGTTTTTCTTGCCCAAACCTGGGGGTTGAGAAAGCTGAGATTGCAGAAGGCACTCTTTTTGTGTTTTGGTTTTTGAGACAGGGTCTTGCGGTATCGTTCAGGCTGACCCTGAACTACTGCTTGTGTAGTCCAGGCTGGCCTCAAACTTGTGACAATCTTCCCTTCACATCCTCCTGAATGCTGGGATTATAGGTGTGTGCCACCACACTCAGTGGCACTCTTGATGAGTACATTTCCCCAAAAAGAAATGGTGTGCTTCTCATATTGACTTCTGGGTAGAATATCCGGTCTCAGAAAGTACTGGGTAGTCAGAGTTGGGAGTTCCCTTACTGTCATGGTTTACTGGCTCTGAGCATCAGATCTGTTGGTAAAGGCTATGGGAATAAAGAAAAGGCTTCTATGCAAAGTGGTATCCTAGGCAAAACCCAGAAGTACATACCCAAGTATGTGACAATTTTTGCTTAAAAAAGAAACCATTTGTTTAGCTTGACTCTCAGGTGCTGTATAGAGAGACAGAATTTACATGTCACAAAACTCATTTATTGTAAGTGTAGCATTTAGGTAGTTATGAAACCATCACCAAAATCCAGTTTTAGAATGCTTTCATTATTTATTTTAAAAAATGATTATACTAAATTTCCATGCTGGCTTTGAGTTGATGTAGCTGCAGTTTTAAGTCTAAGGAGAGCAGATTATAACAGAGAAATTCCGGAGGCGTAGTTATTTATTGGTGACTCAGGGTAGTTGTTTACAAAGTGATAATTCAACTATAGAGTTATCTTAGATTCATAAAATAAAGTGAGTTGACAGTTTCTGTGATTTGACACTGTATATTTGTAATATATGTTTCTCCTTAGAAAACAGTACCTCCTACTCCAAATTAAAACTCATTAGAAATATCAACCATTTCTCAAACATTTTCTTTTAACTGGGATTTTACACTAACTTGAGTTAGATCAGTGCTTTTCATTTTTCTAGAAAATAATTCAGTTTTTCAACATTTTACAGGTAACTACTAAAGACTTGTACACAGTATAATTTAAAACATTTTCCCACAATTATTTATCCTTTCCAGTCCTAATTTTACTCATTTATGTGGCTCTTTTATATATCCATAAGAAATCAGTCTATTAGTTTTTGAACAGTTTTGAATTTAATGCTAATTTCCTTTTTCTTATTTCTATGGTAAAATTTTTGACTTGCTATTTATTTTAAATTATTTTGTTAAAATCTTTAGCAAACATTGTGAAATGGTAAGAAGCTGCTCAAAGAGGAAAAAATAACTCAGACAGGGCAAAAGAGAAAAGAAGGAAGAGAAACAAAATAAGATATAAATTTGTGCATATACACTTAAGATTACTAAGATGATTGTACTACTAATTCTATTAGTTCTTGGAACAAAATAGATAACATCTGTAGGATTAGATCCATTTTGCCTAACTATATCTGGTAATTCAAATAAGAATTATGAAGATAACTATGCAAAACAATAAAAATTGTTATGTTCCTACCAACTTGTTTTGCAAGCCTACATTGTTATGGTTTTGAACTCTTAGATATAGTTATTTATTTGTTGTTTTGTTTTCCCTCTAATACAGAAAGGATAGATGTACATGTATAGGCTTATATATGCCTAGAACTTTACCTAAAGAGTTTACAAGAATTGATTTTAGTATGTTTGATAGTATGAATAACTACACTGAAGAAAGCAAGACACCATGGTAGCCATTGATGATTTCCTATCATTTTGATTCAAAAGCCAACAATGCTTTTATTCTTGATTTTGATTGGTTTTAGTCTGTTTTCAATTATTTGATTCCAATATGTATGAAGATATGGACACCTATTTTGAAGAAAGCAAGGAACATTATAGTAGCCATTATTGATTTCCTAGTGTCTGGTCTTGAAAGCCCTTAAATCTCTCATTCTTGTGTTTTGATTGCTTTTATACTATTTTGATGTGTACCAACTTATTATGTGTGAAGATATGGGCAATTATTTTGAAGAAAACAAGAGACATTAATGGTAGCCATTGTTGATTTCCTGTTCTTTTTCTGAAATCCTGTGTTATTTGCATTGTTTTACTTTGCTCCATTTTGTTCTGCTTTGGTTTGCTTTGTTCTGTTTTATTCTCTTTAAAATAAAAAAATTAAAAAAGTTACTTTGTTAAATAAAGTACTCTGATAAATGCCTCCCTTTGATTTCTTGGGAACATTGGTTTTGATATGGTGGGTTCTGAAGTTCATTATTATTTGTATAGTTTCTAAAGTTTGGAGTTTTTTTTTTTAACTTGACCTTATTAAAAATTTAGGCTTCAAACTAATATTATAAAGAAGTAGGTCTTATAAAATATAAGATATGAACATAAACTCTTGGAAAAACTTTGGGATTTTCTACATAGTTTCAAGAATTTTATGTGGTTTGACTCTACACTGTAAAAATTTCTGAGATGGCAGAATATGACTTAATACAATGAACATCTATATTCTGCAAAAATACTGTTAATACTTAGGGATATATATGTTAAGATATTTTTCTGTATTCTTATACACATATATATTTAAAAAGGATTATGTAAGAATATATTTTACATACATAATTTCTATGCATATAGGCCTATATCTTTTTAAAAAGTATTTAGTACATTCTAACACATCAATATATTATAATTTGTTTAACCATGTCTTTATTGATAAATAGGTATTTTGGTTCTAACAATACTATTGTTGACGTTTTGGACAGACACTTTTGACTTATCCAGTTCAAGGATAAAAATGGGAATTACTAGTTGTCAGTAGAGTTGTTTTCTATTAGTAATCAATTTTGGTGTTTACTTTTAGATTTAAGCAATGATAATTATAATAAATATGTAAGCAATTCCATGTTTAAATGGATTTAATTTCTTTTGTCAGTCCTACCTCTTCTTTTTAAAGAAGTTTTGTGATTTTTCCAACTCTAGTTTACCTTTGTGCTATCTCTGCATGTGAATGGGTGGTTGACTGATACAGGCTTTGCCTTCTACAACTTTATAAATATACACTGCTGTCTTGAGATATTGAATATTCCAGAGACTTATGAAGTGAGAGTGATTGTTTTTTATTGTTATGAACTTGTTTCTTTCCACATAAATACTTACAGTGTTTTATTTATCTTTGTAATAAAATTTTTCTATAATATGTCTTGTTATGATTCTCCTTTTATTAGTTTTATAAGACAAGTAAATCATTTAGATTTGAAGACAGATTTTCATTTCCATCAGTAAATGTCTCTTCTGTTATATTTTCAATTTAAATTGCTCTATTGGTTTAGGTTCCTCATCAATAATACTAATCTATCCATTTATTAAATTTCCATGTCCTGAACTTTATTATTTTCACTTGAATTTTCATCTTTAAAACTTCTCTGCACTTTTGGAAAAAGTTTCTAAATTTTTACCTTTAGGTCTCTGGTTTAGTATCTTTATATTATTCAGCTTTAGTAAGGATTAAATCCTATTACAGCCTTCTCTTTTAATTTAGTTTTTTATTTTAATGTGTTAAGTAATGTTAAAAGCTGTTTAAATATTTCTCCTTTAAAAATGTACTTCTATTTTACTGATTTCTTGTCTTTTGCTTTCCTGTTGAAAATGCCTATAAGTTTATTTTTTTCTTTTATTGTGGGAACTATGTCTCGTGTCAAAGAGTTTGTTGTAATCCTCAAATTTGCTTGTTTGTTTTCTATTTACTCCTTCTATTGGTGTTTACTAATGAAGAAGGTCTACAGGTGATTTAAATCCTAGCCTATTTAACTGGTCTAGATTTGCTGAACTGAGATAGATTCTGTGCCAGCCTTAATATCTGTTGCCTGATGCTTTAAACAAGAAGAATAAATGCAAAATGAGGTTCCCCAGACTAATGCGGTTGTTTTTATTTTCATGTTTACTCATAGTATTCTACTTGTTGAAGTTGTGTCTTTACAGTGTATTTACTATCACACCTCCTCAACCTCTTCTCTTTCTCCCCTACTTTTTGAATGTTGGGAATCTTATTCTCCAAGAAAGGAAGGTAATGATGAGAAGCTAGTTGAGGTTATATGCTCTCTCTGTCTCTGAGAAAACTTGTGTCCTGTTTGGGATTAATTATCTGGTCTTCCAGTTAGTACCAGCCTTGGGTGTTTGACGTGTATGTTACAGAGCGAGGGATAAAGGAAAACCACTCCTCTAATCTTTTATGTGACAGTTTTCTCTATTTCAAGTAGCTGCTGACTATGATTTACAAATTGATCTCTTTACTGAAGTTAATGGAGTTTTTTTCCTCTGGTTCTAGTGGTAGAAGACTATCACTTGTAATTTTAAGTTTCATCAATTTTTGTTTTCCTCTGCCTTCATAGGTATTTTAGCAAGCAGTGGGGATTCTGTGCAGTGTGGACTGCTAGCCAAATACCAATTTTGAAACACTCTTTTAATTGTAGTTTTAAACATAAATGTATAAAATATATCATAACATCTTTTAATCTCCTACCTGAATGTCATTGTGACAAACTAAATAATGGATTTCTAGCTTAGGAGAGAGAACTTTCTTCCTCTATTCTGATGATACAATTTTTACTCTTACCCAACACTAAGAACTAAAACTAGTATCTAATTACTGTTAAAAAGTGGACTGTCTTATCAATTATACCAAATTAGAATCATGATTTTTTTCACAATTACTCCTCAAGATTCAGACTTCTCTTCAACAGGTCATTTCTTATAATTATCAAAGATGCATTTTATAACTAACTCATCTTTCCCAGGCAAAAAGAATTTAACATTACTCAATTCTGTATTTGAAAGAAAACAAGGTATTTAATAAATGCTTAGGTCAGCTACTTTCAAATTCTCCTTGGCTCGTATTAAACCTACCTTCAAATTCTTCTTGGCTTGTATTATTTCTACAGTGATATATGATGAAGAATTGGCTGTAGCCCAGCACTCATTGAGATATTCAGTATGATGAAATATTGCCTCTTGAAGATAGTTTTAGCTCTGTAGATGTTCCGGTAGGAATGGAATGGTTGGCACTGTCCCCAAGTGAGACTACCAGCAGTTTTTCTTTTCCTTCCTTCCTTCCTTCCTTCCTTCCTTCCTTCCTTCCTTCCTTCCCTCCTTCCTTCCTTCCCTCCCTTATCTTTTTTCTCTCTCCTTTCTCTCTCTTTCTTTCCTTCCTTCCTTAATCTGATAGATGCTTCTGTGATTGTATGGGAAGATCAAACACAAGAAGGAATATAACCTATGGGAATATATCAGTTATTTATTGCTACATAATAAACTGCCCCAACCTTTAGCTTTAAACAACCAATTAGTGAACTCACAATTGTATAAATTGGAAATTTGCATAAGCTCAGCTTGGTTATTTTGGAGTTTAGTCATTTATTTAATGTTGTCTGTTGGTCACATGGTTGAATGATGAGAAGCTGGCCTAAGAAAGCCACAGTTTCATATCTAACAGATGGGTCACTATCATATGGGGCAGTGTGCATGGGCACCTGGATTGATTGTCTCTCACCAGTCATCAAGGAAGAACAGACTTCTTTACATAGGAGTTCAGAGACTTTTAGGTGAGAATAAGAAAACATAGAATGGGGCCTGAGCCTTGAACTAGATGCTGGCAAGAGCTTGTTTCTGTGGCATTACAATGGCCAAACTCTCGATCTAAAACTTGAATGATATTAAAGCATCTGTCACTCAAAGATTTTGGGGGGAAATGTTTCCTAGTCAGAGGCAATATCAAGTGCAAAACTTTAGTGCAAGGAGCACGTTGGATGGGTTTGAAGTTTATAAAGAAATCCAGTGAGGAGAGCTCCGACCATGGAGGGACTCAAGGTGCAGCACAGAAAGGCAGTTTGCCCGGCCTCCCAACAGGGGCCCCTGGCCTGAGCTGGGAGGAGAACCAGCAGCCCCAGAGCTCCAACCATGGAGGGACTAAAGGCGCAGCACAGAAAGGCAGTTTACCCGCCCTCTTGGCAAGCACCCCTGGCATGAGGCAGGAGAAGAATCACTCAGTGGCTCCATGAGCCTACTGCTGAGTGGGCTAAGAATCAACCTACCACCATCACCACCACCTCCCCAACCCCGTTAGCAAGTGAGACATCTCTTGAGAGGTTGACCATATGCAATGCAATAAATAGGGGGGGATTTCCTTCTATCATCTCTTTGAAGGCAAATATTGTTATCACTGTTTTGCTTTGTGATATTGCTCTATTCAATGTTCTGTTTTGATAAAATTCTAGAATGTCCTGTATTTCCTTTGATTTGGCTATACCTGATTGAAAGAACAACTATTGTGAAGATAATGGGTATACTATGGTACTTATTACTGTTATGCCAATAACCTGTTGAAGGTTTCTGTACCAATTGCACTGCACTCTCTCAGTTGGCTTTGTTCCGTCTTGTTCTGTTGTATTTTGCTACCTTCAAAATAATAAAAAATTAAAATAAATAATAAATAAAAAGTAAATAACAACAAAACAGATCAGTAAGGTACTGAGCAAGCTGAAACATGATATACCTAAACAGATAATGGGCTTGAAAAGCAAAAGGAGGAAAAGAAAGCACTCTAAAGGATATAACTGCATGTATGTTTAAGTGTGTAGGATTGGTGATCATGTTGCTGGGTTTTTGTTGGATTGTTGAATGGAACTGTTTGCAGCCTCTCTGTTTGAATGTCCACCTTGTATGCTTTAATTTTGTAACTTGAACAACTATATCTAGAAGACAATATGTAATTTATCAACTAGTGATTTCTTACTGTTTATTTTTTTCTTTTTCTTTGAAATTCGGTATTGTTTCTTCCCTTTTTTTCTGTTTTGCTTTTTTTTCTCTTTAAATAAAATTTAAAAAAAAATTCAGTGAGCAAGAAGGGCTATGAGAGTGGGCTAACACCAGTGTGCCAGGTAATCCTGACTGTCAAGTCTACTAGACGAAGAGACTCTCGCAAAGGTGACTGAATGAGCAGGACACTAGCCATTGAAGAGTTCGCAGCTAACCATGTCACAGGAGGTGGAGACCAGTGAGAGGAAATGAGTCTTGGGAACATGGCCTTGGGAACCAGGTCTGAGCACTGGCTCCTTCTTCTCTGGCTCTTTCCAGCCTGCTTTGCTTTCCAACCTCTATGATTTGAGCAGGTTTCCTTCACCATGCTCTTCTACTGTGATGTCTCTGTCTTGGATTCAGCAGGCCTGGAACTGAAATTTCTGAAGCTAGAAGCCTAAGTAAACCTCTCCTTTTTAAAGCTTTGGTTGTCAGGTATTTTTTCCCCCAGCAACTGGAAATCTGACCAATACAGTGAGAAAGGCAGAAATGAGTCAGTTCATTTTATGGTCGACAGAGAGCTGGAACTCAAATGTTCTATTCAACTTCTGCTAAAACTCTGAATGAGATCATTGATCACTGAGAAGAGAAATGTAGGAAATTTTAATATTGTAGCTATGAGAACTCAGCAAGTTAATTGTTCTTTTTGCCTCAGTTTTCTTCTTTGTAAAATGGGAATATTATAATTACACTACCCTTATAGGTTTATTTTGAAGGTTAAATGAGATAATACATGTACATTCATTCTAAGTGATACAGGGTATGCTGGTTATTAATAGTCTATTCCATATAAAGTTAGAATGATAGTTACAGATTACTCAAATTGCTTATATAAATGCCTTCCTAGGAAGATCATTAAATAACTTTCTCAGTCTCATCAAACATTGTCTTAAGAACATGTTATGCTATAATATTTCTGCTTTTTTATGAAATTTTTTTGTCTATTAAATTGTTAAACATTTCTTGTTAAGTTTTCTTTTCTGAGAGTTTAACACAAAGAAAACAAATCTCCTGGATTATTCTATGTGATAAAGACAAGAGTTTAAATAAAAATAAAAACGCAAAAAAAAGCGCCTCTCATTATTTTTCCTATTTTTATGGTATTGGCTAACAGGATTCTCACAGTTAAAATTTCTTCTTGGTTTTAGCTTAGTGTAGGTTTATGGGATTTATGATATAATTACTTTCCATGGGCCAAATATGTTGTTATAGACCTTCTTTTCATTATTTAAAGCTCATGACATGTGTATTTTATTATATGCTGCTTTAAATCATTTTGAAAATAGTTAAGTCTAAATTAAATAAAAATATAAAACATTGTTTCTATAAGAAAAGGCATTCCAATTTTCACAGAACCAAGTTATAAAAGAATTTTTGGAACACAGCCCATTTATAAATTTAAGAATTTCTCATATATTTTGGGGAGGGGACATTCTTGAATATCTTATTAAATGTTCTCCTTAGAGGTCAGATTTCCCAAAAAGAGGAGCAAAATTTAGAACTGAATGATGCATATATGACCCAAAACAAAATTATGTACATTTGTCTTTGTAGAAATCATTCTTTGTTGAAGATAAATTGGGGTCATATAACATTTTTTTTTTTGACTCTAGGGACATAATTCTTAGAAGTGCCTTTTGGAGACCTACTTTACAACAGAGTTGTGAATACAGACATTGAAGTATCTGTGAATTGAGGCAAAAGTATTATGGAACAAGATACGGAAGAACCTTGTGCACCAAACATGTTCTGAAGTTATGAATTCGTGTTGAAGGAGATGGAGAGCTACCGAAACATTTTTGACACAGAAACCATATGATCAGATTTGCTTTTTGAATGACCTTTGATAGTTGTTTGGGCAATAAATTTATGGTGGTGATGGGGGAAATGAGAGCAAAAGAACAAGTGAGACTGTATAGAGCACTAGCAAATAAACAACTTTTCCTCAACAAACGTGAAATATTTTGTGACAGTTGAGCATGGAAAAAACTGTATTAAAAATACCTAGAAGGTGAAGGAATTTGGAGGAATTGTCTGGAACGACTTAGGTTTCCAATTTGGGCAATGAAGTAGATAATAGTGGTATTCACAGAGACAGGGAATGAGGGGCCTCAAGGAGTGGGATTTAGTACAATGTGGTTGTTTTGTGGCATGGTAAAATTGACATGCCTGCTGGGACAGCTGAACTGTTTCTGGATTTATTGCTCTAACGCTCAAGAATGGAGATAGAGGTCTGGGAGGTACTAAATCACTTAAGATATAGGTATAGATACGATTTCCTACAAAGTATGTACATAGAAATATTGTTGACAACAGGACCCAGGGGAATAATAACATTTAAGAGAGTGAATTGCAGGGAGGGAGATGACATAAGTGAGAATGAGTAAACGGGAAAATCCAGGGACTGAGGCTTTGACCGGAAAGTGTTTTAAGGAGGGGGTGGTTTATAATGTCAATGTCACAGAAAGATCAAGTGACATAAGGAATAAAAACAATACTCTGGAATTTTGAATTGGTATATGGTGTCAGAAACGGACTGGAACCAGTGTCCTCCAATAAAGGGAGTGAAAACTGAGTCACAGTATGAAAGTTGAATGAAGGCGAAGAATTGGAGACAATGAGTGTAGATTCTGAAGGGAAGGGAAAAGAGCATTACGGAGAGAGCAGACAAAACTATCTTCATGTTGGGGCTGAGGACTATAATTTTACATGGAATAAACCTACAAGTGAAGAATGTGTATTTGATGAGATTCAGAAGAGCAAGTCTCCAGGGTGGCAGGAGCAGGGCATTCCTATTATAATTCTGCTGGAACTTTAGACAGCTCCAGAACAATAGGGTAACTTATATGTGTCCTTCATCAATTAATAATCTTCATTTATAACCAATGGGAGTTTTAGGAAATAATTAATTTTCATTGCACTCTCACAAAAGAATAATATCTATAGTCATGGCCTTCATAAAGTCTCCAGTGTTCCATTTTTTCCTTTATTCCTTCTTTGGATTTTATGACTCATTAAGACTTGTTCTCCATTAATTCAACTAAAATTATGTTCAGTGTTACAGATATGATGATGAACCAAACTCAGAGCCTGTCTTTGAGGCATTGTAAATACACACAGGGCTGGCAACCTGTTAATCCCTAGGTCTTTGTGACTGCTGCTGCTGCTAGCAACCAGGTGCATACTGGTGATACTGACATGAACTTTGGTCCATTTATCCATTTAGTATAATGGTTACTTAAAAAAGCATCAACTTCTCTATTGTACAGTCTTTTAGTGGACTTTCCAGGAAGTAGTCCTACAGAATTCCTTTCTTGAAAACCAAATGTGTGACTACTACTGTGGTTTTTGTTGCTATGACAAAATGCTTGACAAAATCAATGCAAAAGGAGGAAATATTTGTTTTAACACATCGTTTCAGGGGGTTCAGTTCATGGTCTCTTGGTCTTGTTATTTTGGACTTGTGGTGATACATTACATTATGGCAGAAGCTTGTGACACAGGAGGCCTGTTTATACAGTGTTGGGCAGAAAGCAAAGAAAGAGGCAATAAAGGCCCCAGGGCCCCAGTATCTGCTTCAAGGATATTCCCCCAGCAAACTATATTTATCTGACTGTGTTCCACTTCCTTAAAGGCTCAACTACCTCCCAACAGTGGTGCAGGCTGGAAATAAGTCTTTAACACTGCGGCTGTGGGGACACGCTTGAACCACAGTAATTATCAAAACCTAAGCCAAATCTTAATCAAAACTGTGCTTTTACAGATGTCACCTCCCTCCCACTTTTCTTTCTTATTTTCCACTATTAATTAAAGTATTTTGGAGATAAAGATCTTACTGTCTGATGTTTCTTTCGAGATATATTATACAAGAGAAATGCATAATATTTAGGATTTAGAATATCTAGAGTCCATTAGTAATCAGCCACGTAACTTTCTAGCTAAAAGCATAGCATTTAACAGCTTCTAGATGAAGATAATAGTTGTTTTGCTTACCTTTTGGTTTTTAAAAAACAATCCCATAAATGAGAATATTGTTTGTAACTTTAAAGTGCTATGCAGATGGTTTGGGAGGGTCTCAGAATCCTAATACATACTTTGGTTCTCTTCATGCCTGAAGTTTTTTATTTAGGGAAAAGAGTAACCTCTCAGTTTGGCTGACAAAAATTTGAGCTGTTCTTTGCAAGAGAAAGACTTCTGACTTATGTAAAATCTTTACATACCTGCAACATTGGGGGTTTGGTATGAATCAGATGAAATATAGCAAGAAAGTACAATACACCAGATCATACAGAATGCTGAATACAGAATTTGGGTTGTCACTCAGATCATAAGCGTGGGGGGGGGGGTGGTGGGTGACCAAATGCTTGTGAAGTATACGAATTGAGAGCCAAGATAGTCATACTCTGAGCCTCAGACATGAGAAGTGCCGGATCTCCTCTCCCTTACAGGAATGCTGGTGTGATATTATTAGTAGAAAAAAAAATGCTCCTCGCATTATTAAGATTCAAGATTACTATTTTAGGAAATAAATTATGCATCAAACCATACATGTTAAGAATTTGGTTGGTTTAGGGCAGCAGGAAAGAAGTCTGAGGAAAAGGAAATCAGACATCCTTGCCACAAATTGGCAGGCAGAGTCTCGTTCTGGTCAGCTGAGAAGGACTCATTCGCGGGTGATGGACTGCTTAGGAAATCAGATACCTCTTTCAATGGGCATCAGAGATTGACAGTACATGTAGAATGATCTGAGTTATACATTACTCTGTAATTAAGTTTTCTTTTTGCTGCTTTTAAATTCTGTGACTTGACACATATTACTCGACCTATTCTTGTCTACATTTCTGGGTCCCAGAAGCTGACAGTCATAACAACGACAGTCTTTGTATTTTTGAAAGAGTCTGGATCTTAGCTACTAAGCCATTCAGCATTGATTTTTGGTTAAGAACATGGCAAAACATAACCACACAATACTTAATAATAATAATAATAGCGTTTTCCCTCAGGTTGTTGATACCATACCAAAGCTTTGGGCAGTTATATCTGTTGAATAATAGTCACTTTAATCAAATTATACTTACCAATTTTATTTCCAGCTTTTGAACAACCTTATCTCCTTTCATAGCACTACATTAAGAAAATATAAATATTTATTTATTTATTTTTATTTAAAGAAAAAAATGAAACAGAAAGAGGGTAGAAATAATACATAATTTCAAAAAAAAAACCAGTAAGAAATCACTATTTTATAATTACATATTTTCCTCTTAGAAGTAGTTGTTCAAGTTACAAAAGTAAAGCATACAAAGTGGACATTTAAACAGTGAGACTGCAATCAGTTCTGTTCATCTATCCAACAAAAACTTAGTAATATGGTTATCAATCCTACACACTTATACATGCAGTTATATCCTTTAGAATACTTTTTTTTCCTCTCTTTTTTTTTTACAATAACTATAATCAATTCTTATAAACTGTTTAGAAGTTCTACACATGTATAAGTCTCTCTACAAGTATACCTAGCCTTTCTGTATTAGAGGGAAAAACAAATCAAAACAAGTTAACAAAACAAATTCCTAGAAAAACACAAAATAAAAAGGACATATAAAACACAATACTAAGTGATCTATGGTAGTTAGTATGATGTCTCTTGTTATTTTCAATAAAATTGTCTCTATCATCAGGCATAGTATAATTAAACATAGCAGTACATAGCACTATTAATAAAAACCAAAAATTGGAGACATTATAGGACTTCAAAGGCAGTTAATAATTAAACCAGATTGGGTATCCTATTGAATCTTCAGAGTAGTTGCCTCTACTCTCAGACTTGATACTATCAAGCATACCAGATTCGAATAAAATCATTCAAGACAAAACAGCGATATAGCCAATCTTCTCTGCCTCATCTCTGCTATGCTATTTTTCTGTCACTGTTGTTTACTTTTCTCCTTCATTCCACTGTCTGCCTCTTTCACTGAGCCCTTTCTGCCATTGTTCCTGGAATCCTGGTGATTTTCTTCTCTTTAGAATGTCCTTCAGTGTTCCCGGGTTTAGCTTAGTTGGCTAAGGCCCCACTCTGTAAACGTGAGGTTGTGAGTTCCATCCCAGAGCCAGCAAAAAAAAAAAAAAAAAAAAAAAGACTTTACATTAGAATATCCTTCAATATTCTTTGCAGGGTTGGATTGGTGATCACTAACTCCCCCAGTTCCTCTTTGTCATGGAAATATCTTGTCTCTCCATTAATTTTGAGAGACAGTTTTGCAGGGTACATCAATCTGGGTTGGAGGTTATTGTCTTTCAGGGCTTGAAATATTTTGCGCCAAGCTCTTCTTGATTTGATAGTTTGCATTGAGAAGTCTGCTGTGATTTTGATAGTTTTCCTTTATAGGTAATCTGTTTCTTTTCTCTGACTGCTTTTAATATTCTGTTGTGATGGATTTCTGGGATCCTGATTATTACATGTCTGGGTATAGATCTGTTTTGGTTGTAGTTGGCTGGGGTTCTGTATGCCTCATACATCTGAACATCACTTCTCTTTCCTATGCTTGGGAAGTTTTCCTTAATTATTTCTGTGAATAGCCTTTTTATTTCATTTGTATTTGTTCCTGCTTCTTCCTTCACATTTTTTGTTCTTAAGTTATAAATCCTCTTGTCGTCTTCTAATCTTTTTATCGTTACTTCCTGGTACCTTGTTATTTTTAAGAGATCCTTCCTTTCATGATCATACATTGCAAATCTATCTTCAAGTTTTGAAAGTCTGTCTTTAGTTTCTGTCAAGAAGTTTTGCCAGCTCTCAATGGAGTTTTCAATTTCCTGATATTCTCTTTGGATCTGTTTCATGTATTCTAGATTTTTTTTATCTTCTTCATCAAAGGCTTCTTTCCTTTATCTGGATTCCTCCATTCTTCCATTTGTGTCTTCTTGAGGAGTACCCAGCATTTCTTTGATTAATCTTCTTATATCTTGCTTCACCTGAGATAGAATTTCAGATTTAAATTTGTTTATGTGGTCACGGAAGTATTTCTTTATTTCTGATGAGTCTGTGTCTGATATTGCATGTTCACTGCCCTTGATCTCCTCTGTATTTACCTCTCCTGGACTTATTTCCCCTGGGTCAGTGGTTGGAGGCTTTTGATTGTTTCTTTGTCTTTTCATGTTTCTGGTTTCTTTCAGAAGGTGAATGATGGAGGTCTCAGGATTTTTTTGTATTGTTTACAGTTTTTCTGAAGTGTACTGGCTAGGAGATTGCTGCCCTCTCCAGTTTACTGTTGATCTGTGAGGTGCATGCATGGCTATAAATATTTATAAAGAATATATGATTTCCCTACAAGTCTGGTTTCTATAGAATTAAATGACATTTACCCATGTAAATGTTAAGACTTGCTGCCTATCTTCCTTCAGACATGCCAGATTTCTTTTGTGTCTTGCTTGGTTCCACAGCTCATGCAAATATTATTTATGAAGATCTGTATGCTTCCACAGAGATATATGTGCAACTGTATTTATAGCAGCACAATTTGTAATAGCTAGATCTTAGAAACAACACAAATGCCCATCAACAAAGGAACAGATAAAAAAGATGTGGTCTTTTTATACAATGGAGTACTATTCAGCCATAAAGAAGACTGGAGACTTTTATAGGTAAATGGATGCAACTTGAGACCATACTCATAAGTGAAATAAACCAGACACACATGTGTAAACATCGTATTGTCTCTGTAGTGTGAGAAGCTGAAAAAGTGAATGATATCCAAAATGTTACAATAGATATTGTAAAATGGAAATAAGTTTCAAAAGGAAAGAGAAACTGGGGTGGGGGAATAGAGAAAAGAAGAAAGAGAAAAACAAAACAAAACTATCTATCTATCTATCTATCTATCTATCTATCTATCTATATCTATATGATAGTTAAAATCATTATACTACTAATTTCTCTTAGTTTTTTGAAAAGAAAAGTTTGTACTAATATTGTTTGAGCAATTAAATGCTGATATCTTGTACTTTGAGTAGCTAAAGATAGCAGTATACAATACATTAGCCATTGTTAGCCTCTTATTATCTTGTATGGAAATTTGGGTGTTTTTTTCTCTCTAAAATTACAAAAAAAAAAAAAAAAGCTGTGTGCTTTATTCTTCTGAGGTCTAAAGTCAGTTTTACCCGAACAAGGGTGAGTTGTGTTCATCAGAGAGTGAAATGATTTTGATTGTTTATCTCATGTGAGGAGGTGCTACAGACCTGTTTGAGAGTAAAAGCTCTGGAATGCTACAGAGCAGGATCCAGACGAGCTCTGCTTCACCCCAGCTTTCAGCTTGGACAATCACTGCAACTCTCGGATCCCCTTTTTCCCTTTGTAAAATGAGGATTAATTGAACCTACTCGCTGTAGTAGCAAATAAATTATTTGTAAACAGATTAGTGGAGTCCCTTCTACAGTATCATCACAAATTACTTCTGGCTGTCACTTATGACTGAAGGGCAGGGAAAATAAAACTTGTGTGGCTTTTCCAGAATACACTCACCAGATTTGATCTCTAAATGAAATCATTATTCTGTGCTGTAGGGAAACCCTGCACACACATTCCTGCTCCCAAATAGGAACATTTGATAATGTCTGGAGACATTTTTGCTTGTTCCAACTCTTGGAGGTGAGATGAGCAAGCCAATATTAATGTCTGATGTGTAGAGGTAGTGGGTAATTGGTTTACGAACATTCCATAGTGCATGGGTGACCCCACGGCTGCAGCCCCACCTTTCACTGAGGAAGTATCTGGTTCAAAAACATCAACAGTGTTGAAGCTGAGAAACTCTGAAGTAAATGGAAAGGAATTCTTGTAAGGATGAGTCACAGATAAATTCTAATCAAGGAACCAGTTTATCAACAGGTTATTTGTTCCCCTGTGCTCCAGGAAGACAATGTTACTGTCTTCCCTCTGCCCAGTCCTTTACAGGTTACTACATTAATTTATTTAACCCTGAGAAGTATCCTATAAAAGTAGGCTGGATTGGCATAATCCCTCACTCCTCCCCACCTCTCTCTCTCTCTCTTATTTTTTTTTTTTTTGCAGATGAGGAGTTAGGCGGAGAGGCTGACTTTCTCACAGAAACACAGATGGTAATTAAACCCAGATGTTCCGAGCCCCAAATACGGAGCTTCTGCCACTCTCCTATGCCCAAGTGTGTTTCTGTGGGGAATGCAGGAGACATTTTAGACATGGTTCCTCCCCCAAGATTCTTACTCAGTTGTTAGAGATGCACACCCGTGAGCAAGTTATTTATACCTATCGGGCTATAATAAATGCACAGAATATTGCAATGTAGCTAACCTGAAATGAGAGGAATTTGTTTCTCTCAAAACATAGAAGTCTTTTTTTTTTTTTTTGCACATAAATGTAGCAACTAGTAGGCAAAACAAGGGTGCTACCCTTTCTTTACAATCTGTACTTTCCTAGCATATGCCACCATGTTCCTTTCCCCCCACCACTCCTCCTACAGAGTCCAGATGGTGCCTGGCCTGCTCTTGCAAACTTCTGATTGCCTCTACTTCTTTTTTATGCCCATCCTCTCCTGAGCACTTGAGTGTGAGGAGCTGGGATTTACTGATACGACGTTCAACTCGAGGCCAGGATGCTAAAATATTGCAAAATGCAACTGGTTTTGATATGTTAGCTTTGCTATTCTCAGGTCAGTAGCTATCAGCATGTCACCACCTGCAGATTATTTCATGAAGTTTTCTGAAGCACCGATGATTATTTAGTTCAGATTTTATGAAAGTTGTAGGAATTTATGTAAAGAAAAAATAGACAGGAAATGCTGAGTCATTATATAGCTGCCTGATAACTCCAAGAGCAATGTACTTTCCTCTTTGTACATGCTGAGTTTATGCTGTCAAATTCGTTTGATATTATTTTGACAAAAGAGTAAAACTGATTCAAGCTGACACTCAATCACAAAGAAGTTTTATTACCTAAACTAATAAAAAAAGCCAAACTCTAGGTAATAATTCCTTCCACGAAGGAAAGAAATAGGTTCAAGATAAATTTAGTGCGTATTTACTATCTAAAAGTTATCAGAAAACTTTTAAAAAAAAATCTTTCTTCAGGAGGAGTTCTTTGATGATGACAACACATTTTTTATGGGTATTTCTTACACAGATACATGTAAACATTATCAGTGCAAACATTAGCAACTGTTATGTGAGTAAATCTTGTTTCATCAAATAACACGAAATTCAGAGGTACTTGTACTCGAATAGTGAGATTTTTGTTTGTATGTTCCTATGTTTGTCTTATTTTGGAAAATATGCCTTAAAGAAAGTCACTGAAAATGATGCTTCACAAAAAAATAACTTGGAAAGATATAGACCCACGCTGGCTCTCTTCCTGCCTAAGGACAGGGAGGGAAGTGAAGTGTAAAACAGAATCCTTCATGATTTATTTTTACTTGGGTGGCTTTGGAAGTTACTCAAAACTTATGTACTCCATAAAAGACAGAACTGAAAGTAGTACAAGATGCAGCTTCAGCAGAAACTCCCAACTAGAAAGATTTTCCAGAGTCTGCCCCCACCCTTGTGGTGGGCTCTATAGTCACCCTCTGAGCTGATCGCTTAACATCCTGGTGGAGCCAATGCAGGAGGGATGGAGGTACCTAGTGCTCTTTTATCTGATCATCTTTCTTTCTGTCATTCCCCAGCTCAAAGCATCCCACAGATTCCTATTGCTTTACAGCTCTAAATCCCTAAAATGTTAGATGGAGACTCTTTAGATTTAGTCTCTGCCTAGCCCTCTGGTCTTAGCTGACACAAGCAAAAATAGGCAAGTGTGTGTGAGGAACTGCTAACAGTTGTTCCTCCAAGGGTCCACAGAATGACTGCTCTGTCCTAGGCACAGGACTTGGTGCAACTTGCCATTTTTAGAGCCAAAGGGCAGCAGAGGGTGGAGGGAAACAGCACCAGGCAGGGTTGTAGAGACCAATTTTGGAGGCTGCTGTGCCAACTCAAACTTGACAGGCATCTCTGAAACAGTATAAACCAAGTTTTATAGAAGGGATTGCTTTGAAAGATCTTGATTTTTATGTTGGTGAAGGAAGCCACTACCTAGCATTTAGCATTTGAGCTGAAAACAAATGGCATGTCAATATAAAGAAACCAAATAACTTTCCTTTACAGCTTCCTTATGAGAATCAATTCACTTCATGGGCAAATGCTTGCTGAGAATTTATGCAGGGCCAGGAACAGTGACATTATTCATGATATAAAATAAGACAAGGTATTTGGATTCCTTTTCCATGCTGTGTACAATCCTATGGTAGACCATTAGGGAAGCAAATAAATAGAAACTCTTAAAGTATATGTTAGGAAAGACACAAACAAGATGCTGAAATACAGATGAACATGGAGAGTTTGTATCTTTGATAAATTGCAGGGAAATGCATGATTAAGGTGATGATATTTAAGCTGAGTCCTGAGAGATGAAAAGTGACCAAGCATCCCAAAAAGGAAAGACAAGCATTCCAGAAAGAGAGAACAGCTGGAAGAGCAGAGAGATCAGTATAGCTGAATTCTATGGGGTGAGGGGGAAAACATGAAATGAAATTGCAAAGGCAAGAGCTAGAACCTATGGGGAGTTGTAAATTCTGCAAAAAAGAGTTGGATTTTGTTCTTATTTTCTCTCTGAGGACAAGATGCAGTGTATTTCCAGCATGGTTACTAAGATGTCTTTTACATGTGTATTACCTGATGTAAATAACTTGCACACACATAGATTGCTTTGGGTACAATCTTAAAAGAGAATTTAAAACAGATTCAGAATGCTTACAATGAAGTTTTCTGTTATACTAAAATACTTAAAAACTTAAAGTAAGCTATTTTTCTTTTGGCTCATTGAATAAAAATGAAAAATAAACTGTTTAATTGGTCTTCCAGGAAAAAATTGTCATTTCAATCTTCTAGCTATTCAATAGTTGCTGAGACTACAGAAGGAAATTTTGACTTTCAGAAAAGAATTTCTGAGAAAGTTTTGGTAAAGCAATCTGAAAATTCTATCTCTTTCCTTTGAGCCACCAATCAATTTTCTCCCTCACTGTATGTCGAACTCCACAGAGAAAACAATCCAGCAGAGTGGAGCAGTATCCTAAGTCAGGGTGCTGATATCACTTACAGCCTAGTTGCTTAGGTAAGGTTTCACTCCCTGTGGTGGAGGCAGATGTTAGGTCTTGTGATGCAGCCTGGACCATTGTGATTTCGACTGTAGCAAGCTTCCAAATACAAATTGTGGGCACAAAGAAATATCTGTGTAAACATTACCACTCCATCACTTAAAACTCATATTCTTTTAACTGGATTAATACATGAATATAATGATTCCTAAATCAAATACTCATAGGAAGAAGAATGAAACTGGTTTGAAAATGTAAAGCCTGCTTGGACAAAGTGAAAACCTCACTTATTTAAGTCGTGAGTATGAAACACATAAAGAAAAAGGTCTTCAGTTTATTACTGAACTGGGAAAAAGTACTTGCCATCAGATTTAAAACTATGTTAATATTCAGCTAAATTTATAATCAAGCATTTAAATTAAATGAAAAAATGATAATATGTTTGATGCTTTTTATTCATTTCCTCCAGAATTACTTTCCTTTCTTAAAAAAAGATATATCTTATGCTGATAAAACTTCCTGCCCTTGTCATTTCCCTGATAATGAGATTCCTTTTTAACATTTAGTGAGATTATAACAGAGAGTAAAGTATTGCAGAGTATCCTATATTTGAGTTATATAATATGTTGAGTAGATCCCTATGAAGCCATACTTATTTAATTATAATGAGGCAACTCCTTGAAGAACACATGTTTGTGTCTCATATAATTAATTAATGAAGACTGAAATAATTGATGGTGAATGTAACAGAAGTATACCAGTAGATACTGAAGTTATCTCCTTTTTACCATTGGTCTTTATCTGTAGTACTAATATTAATTAATTTGACAAAACAAAATAATTATTTTTCTCTCTATGCAAATGTTATACATACTGCATAAGATTTTAAAATCTCAAAATAAAGTAACAGTGGTGACTTGTTTTAGAAAATTGAAATCAATATCCAATTGTCAGTTTAAAAATTATTTTCTTAAATTTTCAGAACATTGTCTGTTTTTCATGGGTAACAAAGTAGTATATAATCTCAAGCTTAGTTTACCAATTTTTAAATGATTCAAGCTCTAACTTTCATTAAACATGCCAACTAAGGATTGCACTGATTGATCCTTCCAGTAATAAAATAACCCTCATTTCCATGCTTTAAAAGCTAAGTAAATTCCAAAGCCTTCCTTATGTAGCATCACCAATTGGCTTGCTAGGCTTGTGGGCATTGCTGTAACTGCTGTATTGAATAAATGGATTTTAATATAATCAAGTACAGAAGAAAAAGATAATGACAAAATATATATAAATGATGAAGTATTCAATGAGTTACCGACCCACCTATGATAAACAATAAAGTTATGTTAGCTGTGAAGCCGAGTTACCTCATAGCTGTAAAAAATTTTGTAGCAATGACATTACAAACTGTTTTAAAAGCAAGGAGGCCATCAGTGATGACTGCCATGTCCCCAAATCATGTGTTTTCTTGGATAAAATGAGCCATGTTCTTTTCCCATTTAAAATCTTTTCATTCTTAGCTCATTTTCTTGGTACTATAACCACATCTTCTCATCCCAATCCTGTACTGAACAATTGAAATTGACAATTAATTGAGGTCACAGAAACTTTAAGTACAGATACTGCACAGTTACTAGAAAATCCATGTATCATTCCTCAGATAGTTATATATAATATCAAGGTCTTATATTTTCATTTATTGTATAACTCGTATTTTCCAGATTTGTCCAATTGTTAACAGAAAATCTCATTGGATTTATGCAGATAAGCTTTTCCAAAAAGATCTTTCATACTCCCTGTGTAGTAGGCTGCTTTGTTGGAAAGTAATAGGAATTTACCTTCTTTTCATTTTGAACTAGTGTATTTTTTTTCACTTTGAGGAAAATGGAACAGGCTGTAGATAGCATCAACCTTTTTGATCTTTTTTTTCTTTTTGGATGGTCAAAAAAAAAGCTGTGTGAATTTTTGTGTCTGCCTTTTATTTTCAGTACAAAGATAATGGATCACCTTTTTTGAAGGGTCTGACTTCCACTTTTCAAAAATGGCTGAAAATACGAGTCAAGGTTTTATGTCAGTTCATTGAGTTATTGGGGCTGCAGCAATAGCTGATTTGTTGAAAGGGAGAGCTAAACTCATCTGATAACCGCCACAGAGTGGCTGTGGCTTTGGGGAAGACAATTGCTGCTAAACACTCAATGTTCAAACAGATACACTTTAATCAATATTAGGTAGAAAAAAGTTTGAACAGAACATAATTCTTACAGAGGAACTTGGGTGCAAGCAATGCAGATTCTTATCCTAATATCTAAGTTTTTAATAGAAAAATTCCAAAACCACAAGGTTGTTTCCAATTCCAACTTTCTTACTGACAAAATAAAAACCAAAAACCAAAAGCAGCGCTGAAAGCTTGATCTTACTACTTCAAAATCTGAGACTTAGATAACAAGCTTCATGAACTTTTGATCCTTCATGGGTCTCAAATAAACTCCAATTTAATTACAAGAGCAATTAAAACATTTACAGGTACATGCTCAGTATGAATTGCATATGATTCTGGAACTAACCAAGACAAATACAAGTACTGTGTACAATACCATGGTAGGTAGACTGCCTGCTAATTTTTTTCCAGATCAGTTTACATAGTGTAACTATACCTTTATTTTATCTGCCTTTAAACTCAAGTCACCCAACAGTAAAGGATCTGAACTGGTGGCACAGTCTAGATAACAGATAAGACAGAGTCATGTGGTACACATGGAAGGTGCATTCTCTTTTTTTTTTTTTTAAAGAAACCTTTTAAGACAGCCACTTGACTTGAAGACATTTTTGCACATCACAAGCCTATGGTACATTTTATAGCCTGTTGATGATAAGAATAAATTATTTTGATCTGAGAAATATTTGCTTCTATAGGACAAAGATATTTTATGTATGGACAAAGCCCCTTATGGAGGGCATCTTATCACAACATCTATTTTCATGCTCATCAAATGTACACAGCATCTAAGTTCAACTGATGGAAGATGAGACCATATGGGCATCCGTTACAGTGACGAGGTAAGAAGGTAATGCTTTACGCCTCCAGTCCAAGGGCTTTCCAGGCAGCAAGTGTCTCAATACCATCGTGAACTAGGTAAGCAATTATCTGTGCTCTGCTTTTCTTTTGTGCCTCAGTATACGTAAAATAAGACTGTGGCTGCTGATTAGCTTTGAATATGTAATAACTATGAATTTAAAATGCCTAAATTTGCCCAGGAGGGATCACATCCAGCTCTGTTTTACATAATATCTTAATGAGGAATAAACCACGTCTCCTCACCGTATCACTTCTGTTGTGTTTGTTAAAGTGATCACATCCACAAAGCAGGTGCTTAGGGAGGCATAGATCTCTTAGTATGAAAAAGCATGAGGACAGCTTTAGTATCCTCTCATGACCTGCTTCAAGGCAGGGAGAAGCAGCACTTTTAGTACAAGTCAGCTCATGTGGCTTTTCCTTGGACCTTTTTTATGGCCATCTGCCCCTGAGGTGATAGGCTAGGGAGGAGCTGGCAGGGACCAGCGGATAGGTAGACACAACAGTGTTTTATCTAGAGTGATAAGGATGCCTGCTGTCTGGGAAGATCTTGCAGGACATAAGAAATGCTTCTTAAAATGTGCAAATGTCTTGTAAAGTTCTAAACTCAGATGGGGGATGAGTATACAGTTTTTGTGTAATTTGTGCAGCAATGTGCAAGTCAAAAATATTGGGATAATTTCGACAAGAGGAATCATGTAGAACATTTGGATGACTACATATTTTTTGGCTTGCTTGAGTTGTCTTGATATTTCTATATCTCATGCATATGGTGTATTGTTAGCTAAATGCAAATTTAATTTCACTAGAATGTCTGTATTTATTAACTGTAACGCTTCTGCAAAACTTACCCTTGCTGAGTTATACTTTCCAGTTGTCTTCTTGGGTTTCAGAGAGATGTGCCACAACAGCAGCAGATAGCACCACTCTTTTTTTCTTTAAAATCAATGATTAAGGCATTGTTGGTACACTTCTTCATGTATCTAATGCCATTGTTCATGTAATGCACTTACATTAGAATTTAGTGCCAAGAAAAATGTTTTCGTTGCATTCTTGACCCAAGAATTATGCTGCGTATTCTATTTGCTTTGTTGCCTCGGCTCTCAGGAAGTTTAAGCATCAATAATGGAAAGGATGACATAGTTTTTACATAATAATTTGTTTTGCTATTTATATAAAACAGCCAAATCATGTAGAACTTGATTTTGGATCATGTAAACTCTTGCACTTACTAACATGGACGTATTGACTCTGTAACTCAAATATTGGTTGTCTCTGGAAAGTGAACTGATAGATCTTTTGGTATCAAAATTTTGAAAAAAAAATGGTAATAATAAGAATTGTGGAATTATGGTCCTATTGTTCATTGACAGGAGGCAGCAAAGTGTTCTTTGATGCAAAGAACCTTGCACTGAAATCTAGTACTGACTTGGCTTGAATTATAGCACTTGAACTAAAGCACTTTCACTTTGTACCTGTATTATTTGGGGTCCATTGCTAGTATTCTTGAATTTTGGTACTTGGTGACATATGTAAAGTTTTAAAAGCGATGCCTAGCACAAAGTATTGACTACTGCCATTGTTAATGATAATTATTTGTTAAAACTTTTAAGATCATACTGGTTAAAACTTGAAATCAGATATTTCTAAATGAGTCTGTATAATGCAAAGGAAATATTATTAACTAATGAACAGTTTTCCTTGAATATTTTACAAATATCCCACTATAAATATTAACTCACTATATAGGAAGACTAAATAACTTTGATTTTACCTGTATAATATGGAGGTCGGAAATGTGCGTGTGATTTAATTCAGAATTCAATAATGTTTTCATTTCAGACTGCTAAACCCCTTACAGTGTTCTCATAGGATCAAATCTTAAGAATCTAAATGATAAAATCACATGTTCATGAGTTATGAGTGAATAGTTTCCTAAAGTTTTGTAGTTCTAAAAACACATAAACTATAGTTCTGATTTTTTTTTTTTTTTGGTACTGGGTATCGAACTCACAACCTTACACTTGCCAGGCAGGTGCTTAGGCCACTGATCTAAATCTATAAGTAGACTTCCAATAATATGTACTATATTGTCTTTTAAAACTTTGCTATAATTTGCTTGTTTGAAATTCAGAATGAGTTTGTTATAGCAAATATATTGTCAGTGCTTATTGTTTAGCCTCCTTTCTAAGCCAAGTGAATCCATAGTAACAAGCTGAAGTTTTGTGTTTTCAACAGAAGGGAGGAAACAATTCTCTGACAATACCTTTTTTATTCTAAAGTTACCAAAATATATTCAAGCATACAGAATATTTGTAAAGAATTTTAATTAAATGTTCCCCATTATCTAACTTCTAATCAAGAAAGACTGAAAAAGAAATAATTATAAAATTTATTTTGAGTGAATTTAATTATATGTGGGTATGAAGGCCACAGAGAACATCAGTAGAGATCTCATTGGAAAATTCTGGGCCCTTTCAATGATTTTAGAAATTAAATCAATGAATATGTTTTTCAGCAGAACATGCTCCATTGAAGCTTTGTGCTGTATGTTGCTGTGAACATAAAGCTGAAGAAAACACTATGTATGTGGGCTGGATGCATCCCTCAGTGCTAGAGTGAATGTTTAGCAAAAGTGAGACCCTTGGTTCAAAACCAGCACTGACAAGATTTTATAGCATCTCTACAGTGAAGATCAAGTCCAGCTGCATACAGTGGGGAAATTCAATAACCTGGAGTTAAGTAGGTCTGAAATGTATTTGCCTTCCATTAAAGAAATCTGGAGCAAAGTAACCCTTGGCTAGCGAAGGACATCGGCTTCATAACCTTTCCTCTTCCATGCCAAGTGGCTTGTGTTCCTGAGTCTACCTCATGGTCCATGATGGGTTCTGGAACTTTATCCATCCTATTGGAATGGAAAACAGCAAAAAAGTGGAAGGAAAGGATGGATATGTTCCTCCTTCTAAAGGAAAATTTCAGGAAGTCTTACACAAACACTTTTGTTGGCTTTCATTCTGTCAGAACTTAGTCATGTGGGGTCACTTAGTTATTTCAAAAAGACTGAGCAATGTGGTCATTTTTGCTGTGTGGCAATGTTTCCAGCTAAAATTTAGAGTTGTATTTATTGCAAAAGAAGGAAAGAACAAATTTTTTCTGAACGATCAACAGTCTATATAGCAATCTCAAGGAAGTTACAAAACAGAAGACAGTTGGGTGCCAGAAGGAATTACAGCACTGCTCACTAGAAGTGAAGGAGCACAGTAAGTCATGGTTCTTTACTTAGAATGTTTCCACGAAAGGGTGAACATCTAAAGAAGACACGGGCAGGTCATGCACTGTACACTGTTGCACATGCTAATGTGCCATGCTCCTTTATTTCTGACTGGTGCACCCAGATCTGGAAGCTCTCTCTTAACAGCAAATCTTCCCAACAAGTGGAAGACTCTTGATGTCAGCTATACCTTAAATGTCACATAAGATTAAAATATTCCTGAAGAGAATTTGAGGACCTTTTTGGCATTGTCTGAGTGTCTCCGGGGGTCTAGTATCCAGGCTTGAGAATTATTGGTTTAAATCCAGAGAAAGAAACAAGTATTTGTGCTCTTGAAATGAAAATTATCCTGATAAAGGATTGGGTCTACAGCCAAACTGCTAAGGTTTGAACTTTAATTTTGTTCTTTATGAGAGGCATAGCTGGGGGAAAGTAATGAACTTTTATTTTTACTTCAATTTCCTTATATGCAAAATGAGAGTAGTAATCCATTTCATGAGTTCGTATAAGTGTTAAATGAAATAATATTTATGAAGTATTTGAACAGTGTGTGACATATAGCTTGTGGTAGTAAATACATTTTCAAAAGTTCAAATGGTTTTTCCCTCAACACAAGCAGTAAGTCTCAATATTTAATAATGGCTACTCCTATAGCTTTATTTCCTACCCACTTTCCCTTTGTGCTTGCTGGGAAGTAAAGTAGGATCTTTCTGCTGACTCACTCTCCCTGGAGTCCTTGCCTCATTAATTGCACCAAGGGGACCTTTGAGGTCCCTGGTTTAGCAAAGGCTCCACTCAATTCTTAGCCAGTGTCTCTTGTTCTTCTCAGATTCTTCCTTGGAGAACAGAGTCATTCATTCTTCCTCTTGTGAAACAGTAGGTCTAGGTTTGAATTCAGGCTTTGTCACTTTTACTGCATGTTTCCTTAACCTTTCTAAATTTCGATTTCTTAAATAGCAATATCTCAGAGGATTGTGATGAGGACTAAGGGCAATGACTGAGTGTTTATCATGATTCTCAGGCACATGGAAATGCACCGTAAATTGCATTCACGGTTATTGTTAGAATTAAAGATACTTAATTTATCTTTGATGGGTAAACAGAATGGGGTGCTATGAGTGAGCCTCAAAGAGTAGGCAGATGATGAGCTATGACTTCAGATAACTCAGCCTCCCAAATGCCAGGCAGACAAGAATTAAGGGAGCTGGGATTAAAGGGAATTCACAGTAGCTGAGAAAATGAGACAGAGAAAAGGTAGGGGAAAATCTTGATGGCCAGAGGTTCTCTACCTTATAAACACACTTTCAAGTTGAACACCACATGTAAAACAAGATATACCCATTACTACTCTTTTTCAAAGAGACATTTTGACATTTTGCAAAGATCACAATAATTTGGGAAAATGAAATTTAAGGTCATTTCTCTTAGTGGAAAAAAACAGTTGCCCATGAAGTGTAATATGAAAACTCAGTGCAGAAATAGTGAAATGTAAGAGCATACGAAAGCAACATTTCATGGAATTTCTGGGCTGGAGTGAGAATCTCCTAAATAATAGCATATGTTAACATGGCCATAATCAATTATTTTAAAAAATAGAAAGGGTCCCTTGGCACTTATTTACCCAAACTATACTGTGCATTGTTAGGAAATTCTCAGAACTGGGCTGTTTCAGACCACAAAATGCTTCAGTTTTCTGTAATGGTTTGAGGCTCCCAGGTCTTTGTGCTATGCAATCACTGTTTTCATTAGCTAAAGCCAAATGATGGGTCTGATACGTGATACAAGATTTTCAAAATAATGCAGGATAATTTGGGATGATTAGGTGATTACAACTAGTTAACTAATATTTTTTTTTTCTGAAATACAGAGGAAACTTTATGGAAATATATTTCCAGAAACACTCATTCTCATGACAAAGTGCTGTCACTGTGGAATTTCCACAGCGAACCTTTATACATTGTAGGCAAAGGCAATATTTTATCATCTGTTATAGACATGTACTAAATCATTTGAAGATTTTTTTGTACACCATCTCGTTGAATTATTTATTTATTTATTTTGTCCCGGGGATCAAACTCACAACCACATGCTTACAAGGCAGCGGCTTATGCCACTGAGCTAAATCTCTGGCCATGTTGAGTTATTTTTTTTTTTTTTTGGTTATTGTTGTTTTGTTTTGTTTTGTTTTGGTACCGGGGATCGAACTCATGACCTCACACTTGCCAAGCAGGCGTTTATACCACTGAGCTAAATTCCTGGCCTCCTTGAGTTATTTTTAACAATGTTAAATTAATAAAAAAAAGTTTTATTGTTACTATTTTTCTTCAAGAAGAGATGATTTCTAAAATACTGCTTATTTTTGGTACAAAAACAGGCAAACGTGCACCGGATAGTGAATCTGAACTCACAGTGACCTTCGTGCCACAAAAAAATAGAATGTCAAACCTATTCTTGGATTTCTTATTATGAAGTAGACAGGACAATGTTAGCATAAAACACATTGTTAAAACTGGACAGAAACAGTCTGAATAAACTGTCATAAACCTTCAATGAAGTGAAGAGGTAACAATTTTTACAAAGCAATTGCTCCATTTTGGGCCAAAATTATAGTTCTGCAAGGGTATAAGGAGTTCACCAGATGGGCAGCTGCTAGAATTTGCAACCGTGTATCTCTTTTTCTTCTGAAAGAAAGAGGCATTTGTTGCCTGACATGTTATCAGGAAAATTGTTCATTTTTATTCTTTGTCTGTCACTCAAACTTGTCACTACACTTAGTGGCGATTTCTTCTGCGCATCATTCCTACCTCTAATAGTGCTGTCAGTCTGCATGGTATTCACATGCCAGCAACACATTTCTTGATACTTCAAACACAACTTCTGGAGGCAACTTCCTCCTTCTGTTATAAATCCCAACTGAGTCATTGCAAGCAGCTCTAGTCTGCGCACCCTCCTTTCTGTTCCTCATTTTTAATCAAAATAAGAATGAGTGACATTTTAGTGGAGTCCTATTTTCTGTGATTCCTTGAGTTGAAGTATTCCATGCAAGTTGGGATCTCCATGTATTTCCACTGAGTTTTCCTTGGGCAAAGGGGTACAAAACCAAAATTCAGCGGTCAATAGTAAGTACTGAGAAATAGTGAAACCAATTTTTGCTACTTGCTTTGTCCACATTTGTGTCAAAACTCAGAAGGTGATGTCCATAGTATAGCTGAACAACGAACTGGAAATTCTGCATGAGTTAATTTCAAAGTAAAATAAAACAAAAACCAAAAATCAAACTAAGCCCAAATAAAAAACTGAGTATTCTATTTCTTTCTTTATCAGTAATTCACTACATGATTACCAGTAAGTTATTTGGCCCCTACAGTCTAGCAATTCCCTTGACAAAGAGATAAAAACTAAGTTATTGCAGAGAATAACCCTACTTACTAAGATTGTTTTGGAAAGATTTTCATTAAGATTTCTTATTTAAATGTTAAAAACAATAATCCATTTTCCAAGAAAAGATCAATGGATACCTGACAAAGACAAAGATTAGCACATAATTATCTGAAACAATTGTGAAGCAATCCAAAATGCATTACCTAAATGAGCAGAACAGCAAAAAATAGAATAGTTTTAGAATTTCCATTTTCAGAAGAAATTTTACTGTTAAGCTTATCAGACAAAAAGTGTTTTATTGTATATTACTGTAGCCATTATTTTCTAATTTCTGGTTGATATATACAGTCATAAAACATAGTTAATAGGTTCAGAAAGCCTAAAATTTATCCAATGAAAAAAGAAACTCCCAAAGAATTTTATTTCATCACACATAAATGATAGCTGCACTGTGATACTGGAAAAAGCCCTGTAGTATGGATAAAGAGAGTTAGGATCCAGTACTGCCTTTTCCACTAACAAGGCTCCTGACCATGCTGTACTTCAGTTTTTTATGTGTAAAATGAGATGATTAGGGCAGTTAATCCCTAAGCTGTCTGCCAATTCAAACATTTTATGTAACAATTTGGGGAAAAAATTGCAAATCTTAATTTTGGCAGTTGAGGGAACCATTCTGAATATAGAGAAGAAGTGGTTTATAGCACATTGCATTCAGTAAAAATGACAAATATATAAATGGAGGGTTTCTCAGTCTTAAAAATAAAATCTGTATTCTGTGCATTGAGCAGTGAACTATACCATAAAATATCAGACAATGCTAGTAACCTGACTTTAGGATAGCTATGCTTTTGAATTAGAGTTTCCAACCTTGGCACTATTGACTTTTTTTTTTAATCAGGGATCAAACTCACAGCCTTATGCTTTCCAGGCAGGGACTTGTGCCACTGAGCTAAATCCCCGGCCACTATTGACATTTTGGGATGTACATTTCTTTGTTTGGGGTGGTATCCTGTGCATTTTCGATTATGCAGCAGATTCTGTGGTTTCTGTCCACTAGATCCTTGTATCATGCTGACCTTCCAACTTAGGACAACTATAAATGTCTGCAGACATTTGTCCCCAGTTGAGAATCACCTCTCTAGAATGAATTAGCTTTCCCTGGCTTTGGATCTTGGGTCTTGACCTGCGCCCCGGGGTAATGAAGTTGTGGTACTGAAGCATGTCTTAAACAGGCACCCAAAGCCTCTTGATTCAACACAGAATATGGCTCTGTTAGCATATTCATAAAATAACCACTATTCATATTAGATATTACCATATGTTAATAAAGCTGTGCTATACAGATGATTATCCAGGCACAGCACAATTTAAGCTTGCTAAATTCAGTGTCTATGATGCAAAATCTTGCATTCTATGAAATGTGTCATTTTTATCCTTGAAAGCTTTGATGTCTGGCTGGGGAGATAACAGCATCTATGGATCTGAAATGGGTGCCAGAACATTTCCAAAGTGGGCCACTGATAAAACAGTCTGAAGAAGAGAGTGAGGAATGGAGGGCCAGTAAAGGAGAGCAGGGGAAGGGGTCCACTATGGTCCTTGGAGAGGGAAGTGCAGCCAGGGCCCAGGCAAGAGACAGCCTAGGATGTGGGGGAGCAGCGCGCCCTGGAGCAGTGAGTATTCAGAAAGAGGCAGGAATTATAGATATCGTGGGGCCAGAGTGGGAGGAATAAGTTCTGGGCCTCTATGGGACAGCCCGGTGGCTGTAATTAACCATAATGCACTGTATATGCTAAGAGAGCAGATCTGAAGTGAACTCTCCATAAAAAGCTGATATGGCTGTGAGGGGACAAGACATGTTCCTTAGCTTGATTTAATAATTTCACAGTGCATACACATTTTAAAACATCTTGTTGTACCCTGTAAATATGTAAAATTTTGTCAATTAAAAATAAATAAGTTAATTTTAAAAGAAGATGGCACAGGATTGCAGAGTCCTGAGGTTGAGGAGCAGGGCTTAGCTGTGACTTTACAGGAAAGCAGCAGAAAGTACCACCTTGAGAAAGACTGCAAAGTAAAAGGAAGATTTGATGAACACAACACTCCTTCCCTGTGACAAAGGTTTTGAAGGATACTGACTGTTATGGCTTCTGTCTAGATGTCCCCCATAAAGTCTTATGCAGTCATAGGTGGGGACTTTGTCAGAGGTGGCTGGATCTAGAGTGTGTCATGCTGGGATTAAGGGTGTGTGATTACTAAATCAGTTCACTGATTGATTTGGCACCACCCTAATCCTGGTAACCTAGATAGAATACAGAAGGGCAGAAAGAAGCTGCTACAGCCATTTGTAGGTTTTCTTTCCTGCTTTGATACCTTCTGCCTGCCATGAACTGTTTTTCCTTTGTGATTTCCCTTTGCCATTTACCCTGCCTTGGAGCCAGCTGATTATGGACTGAAACCTCTACAAACTGGGAGCTAAATTATCCTTTCCTCCTTTAAATTTGGGTATTGAGTTTTATTTATTTATTTGTTTGTTTTTTGCCTCTGAATCTAGAAAAGTAACTGAGACACTGCCTGGTCATTAACTGCAATTTACCTCCTGGGTTAGCGGTCAGGGGATGGTTTTAATATTTTTTTTCTCTCCACTCTTACCTAATAAAGTGAACAGTACGTAAATGTGGAGTCTAGCTAACCTTATAGTCATTTCAGAGCTGATAAATTATACCATGCCTGAACTCCCATAACTGTATCACTGCAAGATGTTGATAAATCCTCCTTTCTTGCCAAAAGATTTCCAAAGACAGCAGTGTCAGAATTACCCAGGGCATGGGTCCTTGAAGATGGTGACCACAGCATTGGTTATAAGAATCACAAGTTTGGGTTTGAGTCTTAACTCCATCATGTAATTTGTATGATCCTTAATTTTCTCATCTATAAAAGAAGAATAATTTGCGTTGAAAGAATCAGTGACATCTTGGATACAGTAAGAAGAATCAACAATATAGTTTTTGTGTGTTCTTAGCAGAGTACCTCACATTTAGTAAGGACACCATAATTATGAATGTTATTGAATTTGTGCTACCATGTAAACACTTCTTAAGAGTTTTGAATATATACTATAATCCTTGTGATTACCTTCCATATGTAAACATGTATTCTGAATGCACAAAATAAGAAAATTTTTAAGTGAAAAAACATGGTATGAGGGGGAAATCTGTCTCTAGAGAATAGAAGAATGCCAGAAGTGCTTTTTGTTATGAATAAAAAGACAAAGAAAGAATAAGCAGGTCCACATTTCTAGAAGGTATTATGGAGGGAAAATGCTAAGGTAAAGCTGGTACACTGAATGGAGGTCCCTGGTCTAATACTGAGCTGTTCCTGCCAGGGGAGAGGGATTTCTTGGAATTTCTCTGAGTTTTGGTTGTCCCTGGAGCACTGGCTTCTCTGTATTGTTTCCTTTATTTCCTCCCTCTTCAGGTCTAAAGGAGACAGGACAAAGACCTTTAAAAGGACAGCCTCATCTCACTGCCTCCAGCCCTGGGAAGTGTAAAAAAGAGGCAATTGTCCCTGTCTGATATGTGTTGAGGACATATAGGTCTTGTTTCAGAGTTGTTCTCTCTTCAGTCTTTCCTATAAAAAAACAGCAAGGCGGATGAAGCGGGTAGCTACTGAAAGAGTCCTTTCAACCAAAAACCAAAGGATCTTATGAAGGAATGTAGTTTAACCAAAAGGGAATCTGACTGCCTATGATACCAGAGAAGATAAAGTAGGGGAGATAAAAGAGAAGGATCTAAATCTGAAGTCCCATCTTGAGGCAAATTTCTGGGATTTCAGGGGTTTGGATGGAATGCTACCTTATGAAACACAGGGAAGTCATTTTGATCCCTTAATTCTGTGCTCAAGATGCCAATCTGTGAATATTTATTTATCAAGAGCCACAAAAAATGCCTTCCCAGCAGATACAAGTCTAACCGCAATTTAAAGCCACTCTGACTTTAAAACTCTGCCCTGAATCCTGGTTTTCCAGGTGTTGGCATCTTTGCATCCTTATGTGCTAATACCTTTGTGCCCTTGTATCTTATCCTGTCCCAATCTTTGTGGTTTCTTGGTCTGACTTCCTTGCATTTCCTTCCATCTGTTGGTTTCTGCTTACTTATATCTCCAAGCTGTTTGATATGTTCCTGTAATCTGGTTTCAGAGCTTTTCGTTCATTTTCTGTTCATTTTCTCCTGGTTTTGGTTTACAAGTTTTCATTTCACAATCCACTGTTGGTCAAGTTTTGGTTTAAGGAAGGGAGTCCGTGAGACGTTAAGAAGGGTCTGTCTGTCCAGGTTTGACAAAAGATGAGTAGAGCGGTGACAAGCCATAGGAAGGGATCTGGTCTCATTGTCCTCGTACTGTTAAAGCTTGGTCATCTGCATGAATGACAGTGTATGCTGATCTATGTAGATAAAGAGTTTGTGACAAGAAGAGGGACCAGAGGTCATCTAGGAAAAGCCTGATTCAGTGGAATGATTTTGAATGGAAGAAATTTTCCCTTCAGTCCTCCTCACATCTGCTGACCCTCGTTCTCGGGGATAAAGCTGGAGTTCACCTGAGTTCAATCTGCACACAAGATGAGCTCCTTGTCTATCTTATTACCCACATGTCATTCTGCCATTTGATGTTTACTAAGTGTGGCATCTTGTTATCACAGAGGACACTTTCCAGAGACCAAGCATGACAGCAAAAGTCAATTCAAGTTGCAGACACATCGGTGTTTTGGAAAGAACATAGCTTTTTTCACTGTTTAATTCTTGTCTGTTCCTTGGCTTAAATAAGTGTTCTCTGACTTTTGCAAGATGTTTTTGACTGAGAAATACAATTGCATAGCTACATTAGACAGCATACTAAAGGTAACGTAATTCCACGTTGTCTTTCCACTCTGAGCTGGACTCTTTTATCTTTCCTGTCAGTGTCCAGTACGTAAGGTTTATATTATGTCGCTCAAAATGTTATTTCTGACTAAAGTACATCACTCCCATCACCTAAAATTCTGCTTAAAGTGAAAAATTGGAATCAAGTAAAAGGACTAGTAATAGGTAAGGGGCTAAATTTAGAGTACACTTATACATAGTTGGCAGCCATTTAAAATCATGATTTAAAAAAAAATCTAATAGCATGAAAATGCTTCCTACACACCTTAAAAGAACAAAATTCAAAGCCTTATAGCTAGTGTAATTTCAAGTAGTAAGAGAAAAAAAGAATATATATGAAGAAATTTTGGAAGGAAAATGCCAAATTTAAGAGTTTATATCTGGTGAAAATTTATAGCTTGTTTACATTTTTTCTTTTTGTGATTCTATGTTTTACAAATTTTAAAAAGTCTATATTACATCATAATAAAAATATAAAATTTTTGCTTAATCAGAACTGACTTTTGTGATATATTTCAAGTTATATCTTCTAGTTTTACAATCTCCCCCAAAACTTCTCTTTTATATTCACTGGCTTTTGTATCTTTTAAATACTAAGCATTTATATGGATAGCTTTCATTAGTAATATGTTTAATACCTCCTTGTTATTGCTTATATATTTAAAATAAACAATGCTGTATGTAGAACTGATTGGTATATGTTTGGCAGAAATGTGTCATTTTTGTTTACTTGTTTTTAATCTTGATGTCAAAGAAGAACTTTCCAGAACGTGCAAACTTTACCATAAACTGGGAGTCAGAAGTCAAAGTTAAACTCAGTATGGAAAGAGAATGGGTGGTGTCTTGGTTGCTTCCTTATTACTGGAACAAAATACCCAACACCCCAAATTAAAGAAGGAAAAGTTTTTTAGTTGGCTTAGTTTTTAGAGGTTTCAGTCCATCAGCAGCTGGCTGCAAGGCAGGGTGGCGTGATCCTGGGGCAACACTTCAACGTGGCAGCCAGAGCAAAAGCGAGGAAAACAAGCCTCCTTTCCTCCCTTATAAGCAGGCTTCTTTCACCCAGGGCTGGTGTAACACTCATACCACCTCTGTGCCCTCCTCTTGTACAGGATGAGGCTATTTATAAAGTAAGGACCCTGGCTCCCTGCTGAGTCTCTCAGTTAAACTTCTAAACTTCTCAAGTTGACACAATGTATCAGCCGTAACAAGTGGCTGCCCAATGCTCTCTGCTAGGCACCTTCATGTTACCTCACTTGGTTTTTACAACCTGTTGAAAAGGAAAGCATTTTCCGGGAAAAGAAATGGAGAGGCCCAGTGAAGCAATAGGACTTTCCATCCATCAAATGCCAGTAATTGCTGTCTCTTCTCCATCTGTCTTCTCCATAAGCCTCTTCTACTTTGCTCAGTCATAAGCAAATCTGTCTCGCAACCTGGGCACAATCAGAGAACAACCACACAGTTGAAATTTTGTCTGGGAATGCTGGGTAGAAATGTGTGCATAAATGCATTTTTTGGTTTATTACTTCAGATCACAATTTATTTTGTGTGTGTAGTTCCTTGTTGTTGGAACTCAACTACTTTTGTTTCTTTTAAATTCCTGATAGTACTGAGTGTACAGTGCTTTCTATATGGATCCTCCATACTTATCTAGCCACCTAATCTTACTATTTATTTATTTATTTATTTATGGTACCAGGGATCGAACTCACCACCTTGCGTTTGCCAAGCAGGCACTTACGCCGCTGAGCTAAAACCCCAGCCAATCTTATTATTTTGGTACAGAGCCCTACTGTTTAGGATCCAAAGGTAGTTTTGGGAATTTCATTATGTTAGCATTATATGTAGATGGATTAGAGCTAAAGAGACAATAAAAATCTCCAGACAAAACAATTAGTGTGGGAGCTATAGGTATGATTTTATTTGTATCTTCATAAAATTGAGAAAATTAAATTGGCCTATTTTGCTGTTATTTTTTGATAAAAATGTTGGAAGATGCATGTGTTATTGATAACTATTTATCTATAACTATTTGCTGGTAGAGAAACCTCAAGTTGCTGATATTTTCTGAGGTACTCTAGTCATCATTAGGCAAGCGATTAAAGGAACAATGTTCAAGGTTCAAACAAAATCCAGCACTAAGATTTGGTTGGTTTTACGAAAGACTTTTGCCTCTCTAAGAGTAAGGAACAACTCCCAGTGGAGTCTTTTCAGCTTGCTAAAGAAGAGTGGTTTTATAAAACTATTTCACTTCTATTTTCTGAGAAGAGAAATAATGTTAAAATAAAGCCGTGCTTTGGACATTAATAGTGGAGAATGGCAACCGAGAGAGTCAATGCGTGCAAGGTGATAGAGAGACGAGTAAGACTTAATAAAGCATCAAAAATTAACCTTGAAAAAGAGCAGGAGAGACAGGCCAGAGAAAAGCAAAAACAGTCCAAACTGCTGGAAGAAGAAACGGCTCAGGGAAGGGAGTTGGAGGGAGAACAGCTGTGAAGTGTGAAGGTAGCTTGTAGAAAAGAGAAAGAGGAGATTTTGAAGGCTTTTTTGAAAGTTCTGCATTCCCTTCATGGTATTGGAAGAACAGAATTGTTTAAGATATTCTGAAATTACTTTTGGCAGCTGAGTTCCTTTGTACATAGCTACTGAGTTCCTTTACGCAGAACTGCAATGTGATTGCCTACTGTACACTTGTATTTTGTGGTTATGTGCTTGTTGTAACTGTGTTTCACTCAGGAAATAGCCCTCATACATATAGAGATACATGCCAGAATCATATCTATTCAGGCCATTTGTGTGGAAGATCAAAAGACAGTATCTGGTGTCTCAATTCCCTTTTCCTTACTCCATTCTAGTGTTTCCTAGCATTGGAGGTTTGGATATTTTGGTTCTTTTTGTTCCATAGAGAAAGTAGGGTTTTATTTTCATATTAATATTCATGATCATGCATACATATTTGACACAATCAATAACCACCATTAAAGAGATTTCTACCAAAACATATTTTCTAAAACTGATCCAGTAAGCAAATAGTTATGACCATTGGATCAGTATGTGCAATGTAGGAATGAATGTGATAAAGTATTCCTGGACTATAGACTGAGAAATAAATATTTGAGAACCTCAAGGGATCTGTCTCTATGCCAGATGAACGATTACACATATACATATACACAAATATACATACTTTTAATAATGTCAGGGGTATAGGATAAATTTGAATAATATTATAAAAGTCACATTCAAATCCTTTTCCACAAAATTCACCTCCAAAGCAGAAATGCTAATAAATTGAAAACTAGTGAATGTGAGCATTTCCCATTTCTCTGTTTCCTCCAATTTTTGTTGGAAGTGCTAATGAACTGGTGGCTCAAACAAAATCCACCATGCAGTAGTCAATTAAAGTTTTATTGAATGAAAAAAAATCCCCCCAAATCAGATCACAGAATGATACGAGGTGAGGAGGACCTCAGTGTATCCTACTCAATTATAAACTGCATATCTGGTTCCCACATAATCACAGAGTGGCTGAAGATGATTCATCTGAAAGACCTATTTAAGGAAGGAAGTGAAAGTTAGAGGCTAAAAAATGACCCAGAATCAGGTGCTGACAGTCGTGTGTTAAAAGGTTCTATGTAAAGCCAAACTTTCCAACCACAAAAAGGGATCTGCTTTATTCAACATTTTGGAGTGAAGAATTTAAGGGGAAAGCTAGGATAAAATGAAATGCCTAGAAATAGTTTGGACTTTCATGCGTGACACCGAAAAACACAAGAAATCTACTGAGCAGATTAAACAAATAAATGTCCAATCATGCATTTAATTTGAATTCCCATGAAAATTTATAGAATTTGTAAGGAATAGAAGTTTATTTTTAATACAAGAGAAACCAACTCATATGCCAAAAACTGAAAAGCCCCATTAACCCCTAAGCAAATGACTTGACGATTCAGAGGTAGAATATTCAGACTGTTATCGATGTTCCTGATGCTTCCTTATAAATTCATGTGGGTATCATTTCACCTCTGCACTTATTCTTTCTTTTTGATTCAATTTACAATGAGTTTCTTATTCATTCTGGGCATTGTGCTGAGTTTGGGGACATGAAAATGTGTTTTCTCCATTAAGGAATGTACAGTTCAGTCTGTGACACAAGAAAAATGGTCTTTAACGCTACTGTGAATGCTGTGACAAAAGTAAATATAGGTGCTAATTGCAACTGAGAGAGCTAAGGCTTCTAGAAAGTACTAGTTCATGAGCTGAACACTGAAACACAATGGGTTTAACTGGATGAAGGAGAGGCAATAGAATACGTTGGTAAGGGCACAGCAAACTGTCTGGACTCTTTCAGTTCTTCTATTTGACAGTGATTATACATGTTATCCAATGTTTCTGTCCCTCCCTTTTTTTCCTGACAATAATCAGACCTACCACTTTACCTATCTGTCTTAGTTACTTTTCTCATTGCTGAGACAAAATGCCTGACACCTAGAGTTAAAGGAGGAAAGGTTAATTTAGCTCACAGTTTGCAGAGGTTTTAGTTCTTAACAGGCTGGCTCCAAGGCAGAGTGGTACATGGCAGAGGAGAAATAGTTTGTGGCAGGCAGAAAGCAATAAGGGAAGCAATAAACCACAAGGACAGCAGCACTTTCTTTCCACTCCTTTTATATTCTATCTAGGCTACCAGGTTTAGGGTGGGCGCCAAACCAATCAGTGGGCTGACTGAGTAATCATACACTAGCATCACGCATTCTAGATCTAGCCATCTCTGAAAAATCCCCACTGAGGACTGTGTAAAGCCTTGGGGGACATCAAGTCACAAGCCATAACACCATCCTAGAGCTATAAGAATAAATAAGTGAATCAATATTTTCAAAGTACCTAGAACAGTGTCTGCCTAGAAGTGTGTGATGATGAATACAGGGGAAGTAGGCAAGTGTGCTTAGTAGGAGGTGTAGCTGGTGAAGTGTCCTGACGGGCCACGCAGGCTACGTTTAGGAAAGAATGAAGAGCAGAGCATAGAGCTGATAGCTGAGGGGCATTGAAAGACAAAGATTGTGAAGATTTGAAGACTATGGTTAAAAAAAATGTGGTTAATATCGGAAATTTCAGGAGCAGCTTGGAAATATTTGAAGCAAACAAGTGATAAGAGTAGATTTGCACTTTAAACAGGCCCATGCTGGCAGTGCTGCAGAGAATGGATGACAGGGTAGGAGGAACTCTGGAGATAGGAAGGTGAATTGGGACAGTGTTTCCCAAAATTGCCTGATAATGACTCATTTGGGGTGCCTTTAAAGTGAAAAGATCCTCGGGTCTCTCCCAGTAGCCTCTGACTCAGATTTGCACTGTGTTCAATCATCTGCCTTTTAAACAAGCATCTCACAGAATTCCTATCTTGAAATACCTTTTACAAACACTGAGATAGGTGGTGATTGTGGGCATCTAAGGGAAGAATAATGAGAACCTCAATAAAAATACAGTTGATTCAATAAAAATGGTTGGAGAGAAAGGAGAGCATATAAAAAAAATAGAAGCCAGTAGGACCTGGTAACCCATAGGCTAGAACCAAGGATGACACTTGGATTTATGGCATAGGTGACTGGACAGATTGTGGAGGAATTCTGGAAGGGAAGCAGGTCTGGGAGGGAGTTAGAGAGAGCAGATTCTGGCAGGTTGGCTTTGGAGTGACATTGGGAAACATGAGCAGTCAGACGTTCCACATCCATGTCTCAAATACAGGAAGGAGACTGGGGCTGGAGGTATAAAACTGGAAATCATCAGCAGATAAATAGCAACCGAAGCTTATTAAACTCCGACATTTAATCAATGGATGGGGAAATATCGCACTGTTTTACTTGTGCATCCATTCATTCAACAGACCAAGTTTGATTTTCTTTTTTGTGCCAAGCACTAACTACACACTTTTTCCATAAAAGACACCATAAAGAAGTAGCTAAGAGGAAAATAAGGAAAAATATCATGGGAACCAACAGAGACCATTATGTCAAATAACACTAATGCTCCAAATTGAGACAAGGAGTGAAAAAGTTCCCTGGATTTAGGAAGAAATAAGTTGTTGGTAAATTAGGAGGAAACAGAATAGATTCTGCTCGATAATGGGTAAGGAAATTGAATTTGAGACATGGCTTGAAGCAAGAATAAATGGTGAGAGAATAGAGGAAGGGAAGGAAAGGGAGAGTCACATGTGGTTAGATATGGAGATGGGTACAAATTCTACTCTTCTCCATATCCTTTGCCATATTTCTGAGTGACATCTGCTCCTCTGATCAAGAAGTGGAGTTTACTTCTTATCCCTTTCATCTGAGCTTGAGCATTAGGACATTAATAAACTGAAGCTTATAGTGCAATTGTGTGTTGCAGCTTGCCCACTCCTGCTGCCCTTGGGAGCCCTTGATTGCAGCCAGGTAAAAACATTAGTCTACATTCTTTTGCTGGAGATCTGCATCCAATCATCTCTGCATCCTGCAGGCAGCCAGCAACGGCTAATAGCCAGAACCAGCAACCAGACTGAGCAAACTACTGAATCATCTTCTACCAATCTACTTGCTGCCTGCAGCTGCTGAGGGAACTTCACTCAGCCTAGCAGAATAACCACCCAGCAAAGCCCAGCTCAAAGTATGGAGCCATAGAACAGTGACTGTTTTCTTAAATTTTGGGAATGGTTTTCATACAGCAAAAATTAATAGATGTGGTAGAGTATGATGACACATGCCTGTCATCTTGGCACTCCAGGAGGTTGAGGCAGGAAGATCACCAGTTTGACTGTAGCCTGGACAATTTAGGGATTTAACAGACCCAGTCTCAAAAATAAAAATAAGACTAAGGATATAGCTTAGTGTGTGAAGGCCCTGAATTCATTACCATCAACAAAACAAAACAAAACTAACAAAACAAAACAAAGCAAAACAAAACAAAACAACCTCTTCCCTGCAAAAAACCTCAAACAAACACTGACATAATGAAGCGTTGTTTGAGTGTCATGGATTCTAGGAGCCTAAATTCTCCTGAAACTTGTATGGTCTCTGAGATGTTGGGATGGATGGGAGAGTTAGAAAAGCTATAGTTGTGTTTAGTCTTTTTCTTTTTGTAGCACACTTTTCCAGTCAGAGGAGAATAAAAAGCACAGCATCTAAGAGCAGAATGGGTGTGGCACATAGCATCGGTTCATGTCACAGGTTTGGTTGAAGCTTAATTATGTTGAGTGAAAGAAGCCAAATCAATCAAACTAAAAGAGAAAACATTCTATATACTTTCTTTAATATGAAATTCTAGAGAATGTACATTTACTTATAATGATGGAAAACAGATAGGCCTGAGGGAAAGGAAGAAGGATTAGATTACCAAGAGGCATGAAAAAACTTAAAGATGATGAGTACATTCATTGTTTTGGTTGTGGTGATGAATCTATGTGTACATAGTATGTGTACATGAAAATTCATAAAACTGTATGTTTTAAAGATGCATAGTTTAAGGCATATAAATTATACCTTGGTAAAAATTAAAGAAAAAAAGAATGAAAAATAAACTTTTCAACTGGTTTCTTATTCATGAATATGGAGTCAGAACAATGATCCCAAAGATACTCACATGCTCACATCCAGAACTAGACATATGAATATGTAGACTGGGGTAGGATTAGAATGCTACTTTATATGGCAAAGGAATTTTGCAGATGTAATTAAAAGTGTGAACTTTAAGATTAAGGAATGATTTTGGACTGACTGTAGATCTAATGTCCTTATGGGGGAAGAGTCTTCTCCACTGGGTCAGAGAGATGAGATGGAAAAAGGTAGCGATTTGAGGGTCTTAAGTTGCCAGTACTGATTTTGAAAGTGAAGAAAACGATCCATGAGCCAAGGAACAGGGGGACCTCTTAGAGCTGGGACTAAGCCTGGGTTCATAAGAAGTAAGAAAATAAGGACTTTAGTTTTATCCTTATTCCAAAAAACAATTAAATTCTATAGTTAACTCAAATGAGCAAGAAACAGATGTACCTCTAGAATCTGCAGAAGGAAATAGCTTACACATACCTTGAGAAGACCCATACTAACCTGAGGGATAACCTACTTAATTTGTGTTGTTTTATGCTACTACATGTGTGTTGATTGATTATTGCAGCAATAGACAATGAATAAAGAATATTTTGATGGGCAAAAAGTTGAAATTATCGATTGAAGTCGCTGTTTGGAATGACCTCTATTTTCTAGACATGAATCACAAATAACTTGAGTTGTTTGTTTCCTGCACCTGTTTACTTCCTTGTTATAAACATTATGCTTACTCACTTCTAAAAATACTATGGTGATCACTGAGGTATGCTACCTCAGGCTGGTTTTTAGGGCCCTAGCTTTTCTGACCTCCAGGTCTCAGTCATATGTGGGTGACATTTTCTGCCAACTGTAGAAACACCCTGCCACTAACCATGAGGCCCCTCAAAAGTCGCATTGTAGATTATGGTTTTTTTTATTATTTTATTTTTTGTGTAGACTTTCAAAGCTAAGAGTCTAAGAGAAAACACTAAACATTTTCCCCAACCCTCACAATATTTTCAGGTTTTAAAAACTGAGAATAGACTACCTGAGTTTAAGTACTACCTCCACTCTAATGCCCAACTAGTTGCTTAGCCTTGTGTGTATTGGCTTTCTCATCTGTAAGGTGGGAATAACAGCAGTACCCTGAAAACTACTATAGGCAGCTAAGTTAGATAAAAATTAATACATAATCAAAGAGGGACCAGTCTCTCAAGGAAGTCAGTGAGAGGGGGAGGCATCAGAATTGTGGCTGGAGGCGCATCTAAAGAAGGTAAAACCTCAAGATAAGTCACAAAAGCCAGACTTAACATATTTCCCTAAGGGATGAGTGGAAATCTTTCCTATTTTTAACCTCCTTTGTCATTTGTAACTCATTCTTCAATTCAAGATACACGGACTCAGAACATCTGACAGCTAGCAGGTTGGGAGTATGTGTTTCCTACATCAGAAGTGTTTGTGTAAAGCTAGAGGCTTCCAGTGAGTGCTAGATTCTTAGCTGTTATGGCTATGATAATATCTTTGCTGTGAGTTAGAATAATTTATATCTATCTTAGTTTGGATTCCCATAACTGCATAGGACCTAGTAGATGAAATCTCAATTTTCCTTTTTTGGTATCAGTCCTGCTAAGAAGATACAGGTCACTTCCTCTGACTTTTTTGCCCAGAAAGTTCCTGTTTCTGCTTCATGAGACAGAAGCAGGAAGAGAAAGTGACTCAGTGATGTTTGCAGAATTCTGTTCAGTGACTTCTTCCTTCTCAATTAGACTGCTGTGGGTTCCAGGACATATATTATTCTTTTCATTTTACCTATCTTTTTAGCTTTTTACAATGACCATGTTCTCCCTAGTGAGGCTTTCTCTATCAATGCATGACAATGAGCTAAAACATTCCTAAAGTTTTGTCATTTTTCAAAACAAAACAGAACATTCTAACCAAATTTAAGCAGAATCTCTTAGAACATTTACAATTCTATTACATATCAGCTTTCCTGTATGGCATTTATTTGAGGAAAGGCTCTCATGGATCCAAGGGAGTTGGTTTTACAAAATTAAATCAGACAGACTGAAATGATGTGATTCACGAGAAGAAAGAAGATACATTATGTGATAGGAGCGTTATTTCTGGAGAACTTATTTTCATGACTCCGAGTGCACAGAGGAGAAAGCATATGGATGGTATTGCTAATTTAGTATGGTGTTTGCTCCGGGCTCTGTGTAAAGTTTCTACAAACCAGCAGCCAGTTCTTGGGTCTCCATTTTTGAATGGCGAGCTGCAAGAAATGCTGTCTGCCACACAGAATAATCAAGTGAAAATAAAGTAGCAGAGTTAATGTAGGTAGTTTTGCTCACTGGTTACAAGATGGTGTGGCCTTCCAAGCATGCACACTCTACACTGCGGAGGAAGTGGATGCTAGCTCTAAGAGCTTTGTGTGGGCACCCTTGAGAGTGGGTAGTTTGATTTGAAAATTTCGTTAGTTGCCATAGTAATTGTCATAATTATGTGGTTTGTTCAGTCTTTGTAATACTGAACACCTCTTAAAAGTGCCCAGGAAACAGTAGTTTTACTTTTTTAAAAAAAATTCTGGTGCATAGTTACTTAGACAAAAAACAATAATGTGTGATCGGATTTTCAGTTCAATTAAAACAACAAAATATTATCAATCGTATATCTTTAGGTGAAGCATATTCATTTAATTGTTTTTTTTAATGAAATTTTTTGTCAGTAGAAAAATCATCAGGAAGTGATTCTTCTTCTTTTTTCCCCCCAAAACACAGAGCCTCAGAAACCAAGGTTACAAAGTTTCATAAAAAGAGCAGGAAGCTCTCCTCTTGTTATGAATGTGTTTTGTCAGTGTTATGTTTGCATTTAGATGTCCTCTGAAGGCATCATGTGGTCATAGATAGGAATTTTCAGAGGCTATAGAGTGTGATTCTGGAATTGATTCATGGTGCAATGCTAGGTTTGAACCACAGGACTAAGTGTGGGAGTGGGACCTTCCCTGACTAACCTGGATAAGATAAAGGAGCAGAAAGGCATTGTTAAGGCTCCTTGCTGCCTTCTGCTTGTCAAGAATTGTTTTTCCTCTGTGATCCCACTCTGCCAAGCTTCCTTGCCTTGGAACCAGTAAATTATGGACTGAAACTTCTATAAACTGTGAGCTAAATAAACCTCTCTCCATTTAACTTTGGGTATCCTGTATTTTATTCTCATCAATGTGAGAAAAGTAACTAAGACAGAATTTGGTACCAGGAATGGGATCATTTCTAACTAGCCTTGAACATGTTGCTCAGGAGCTTTTGGGACTGGCATGTGGAAAGAGTTTAGAAAAGTTTGGAGGTGTCATCTCAAAAAGTAGAACTGGTATGCCTTAGGCTGTGCTTGATGGGAAGTTCTGGTCAAAGCTCAGGAGACCAGGATCAGGAGGTTCTGCTGGGAAGAAGGACTGCACTGGATGTTAGACTCTAGTCAATGTGTGTTATGGCTTGGCAGAAAGTTTGTCTACATTTTGCTCATGTCCAGAGACTTGGTCAGAGTCTGAGGTTAAGGGCAATGAAAAAATTAATCTTGAGGAAGAAATTTCAAGAGGGTCTAATGTTAGGATGCTGGCATGGCTACTGCTGGCAAGATTTATGTTGAGAATCAAGAACAAAGAGCTCAGAAGAATGATTTACAGTGTTGTGAGTTTGGCCAGAACATAAGTTCTAGTAAAGCTGTGCACTGCAAAACTAGAGCAGAGGAAATCTTGATTCCTGAGAAGGAAAAGGCAAATAGAAAAGATGACCTAAAGGCATCACAAGAAGCTGCAGAACTCCATCCTTTGCAGTCCCAGAATTATAAAAGTGAAAGACTTTTCTTTGAGAAGAAACTCCCAGAATACCATATTCCAGCATGGCTGTGGCCTAGGGTACTTGTTCATTGGTATTTGGTTCATAGGTACTGAATAGCTACAGTCAAGATAGAAGGAAGCCCAGCTACTACTCCATTAGGCAGCAGATCTTGACATCATCATATACATGGTGCTGGTTTTAGGTGTGTGCAGAATACAAGAGTTTTGGGGTCAGGATGATTTCAGTCTAGATTTTAGAAGAAAGCTGGGAGCTCAGGCAGTATGCCCCTGAGAAGGCAGTGTGTGAAGCTGTGAATGGGAAGCTGAAAGTTCAGTGGAGACACAAGAAAGTTGGAGAAGCCATGAATGTGAATTGTCTGAGAAAAACCACAAGGAAGGAACAGAGCCAGCCCAGGAGAATCATGTGAGCTACAACCACTAGTAATGCAGTAGGGTTGGAGCCACCCAGCTCTTTGGAGTTCATGACTCACCACAAATTTCCAGGGATGCTGAAAGTGGAACTGTTGGAATTAATTTTGCCATGCTGGATTTTGGTCATGCTCTGTTCTGATTCCTTGCTATTACCCTGTTTGTAACTTTTGGAATGGCAATGAATATCTTGTGTCATTGAATGTTGGAAGTGTTTAATTTTCCTTTCATTTGTACAGGTGCTTGCAGCTAAGAGTTTGCCTTAAATCTCAGAAGAGACTTTGGACTTAGAGTTTTCAGCAACTTCTTGAAGAAGGACTAAATATCTTTTGCATAAAGTGATGTGTGTGAGACTTTGGTGGGGCCAGGGATAGAATTTATGGCTTGTATTTAGATATCTCCTGAAAGCCTCATGAGGTTATAGGTTGGCCTTTTTCAGAGGTGACTGACTGTTGAGTGTGTGATTCTGGAATTGATTCATGATGCAATGCTAGGCTCAAGGCCACTAGGACTAAGTGTGTGAGTAGTACCTTCTCTGACTAACCTGGATAAGATAAAGGGGGCAGAAAGATGGTGTTAAGATCCCTTGCTGTCTTTTGCTTGCTGTGAACTTCTTCTCCTCTGCCATCTCTCTCTGCCAAGCTACATTGCCTTGGAACCAGCTGGTTATGGACTGAAACCTTTACAAACTATGAGTTAAATAAACCTTTCCATCTTTAACTTTGGGTATCATGTATTTTGTCTCAGCAATGAGAGAAAAGTAACTTAGCAATGGTGAGCTCAAGGTCAGACTGAATGTAAGCTGAATCAAGAGTAATATGTTTTTCCTTCTTTGCAATGTATTGCTCATCATGGCTACTGATTACTTACCCTGAGTACTATTTCCAGGGTTAAGTTTTGCAGATGGCTTTGAAATATTGAGAAGCAATATTTGGCTATGCAAAAAACATTAGATTGCAATTATTATAAAAATTCAGTGCTTAATGGGCAAATCTTTACTGCTTTCATTTTTTGACATGGAAATATTTACTTCATATAATATGGAAAAATACATATTATCTGAATAGTAACTATGAAATTGATTTAATTTAAAAATAGAATAATAAAAAAGTAAGACTTGCTTCATATTTTTTTATATTATTCAGAAGGGGATGGAACTGGGCTTGGTCTTTGATTGAGCTATGTGATATGAGAATTGAAGTACTCTATTGACTTGCAGATTTATGAGAAGAAAATGTATAGTAGTGGCTCATTTGGGAGTTGGGATGGCTGTATGTACTGGGATGGAGCAGTAGGAACTGATTGCCTCCTTTTCCAAATATCTGAGAAAATTTAGGATGAATGACTAATAAATGCATTTGTTACACTTGATATACTAGGCTTTTAAATTGATGGACTAAAACATTAGTAGGTCTCAAAACTAAAATCTTTGTACAACTATGGATTTTATTACTGTTGATGTCTAGAGCCAAATATGTGTCAATATTCTATGTGAACTTTTATTTATTGTTAAAACATATTGATTATGAAAATTAATGCAACAATGAGATTTACTATTTATGTAGTAGAATAGCCATAACTCAGAATATTGACAACACCAAATAAATATGGGCAAGATGTGGAGCAAAAAAACCTCATATCAACTACTGGGGAGAATATAAAAGTTAAGCAGTGCCTTACAAAGTTAAACATATCTTTATGTAGATTTAGATACCAAGACATAGCTTCTTGACATTTACCCAATTTATCCAAAGGAGTTGAAAATGTGTATCTATGTAAAAACTGCACAAAGATATTTGGAACAGATTTATTCCTAGTTGCCCAAATTTGGAAGCAATCAAGATGTTGTTTAGTAGATGAGTGGATGAGCCCTAGTATATCTAGACAGTGGAATATTATTCACTATTATGAAGAAATTAGTTATCAAGTCATGGACAAACAGAAAAAACTGAAATGTGCATCACTAAATGAAGGAATCCCTCAGAAAAGGCTCTATGCTGTGTAATTCCAAATATATCAAATTCTGTAAAAAACAAAATCATGGAGACAGTATCATCAGTGGTTGTCAGAAGTTAGTAGAGATAGAGAGAGAGAGATAGAGGAATGAATAGAACATGAAAATTTTTAGGGCATTAAAAACTCTTGGATAATCCTATAATGGTCAATATATACCATTACATATTTGTCCAAATCCATGCAAGGTATGACACTCATAATGAACTCTATTAGCTGTGGACTTGAGATGATAACTAAACTGTAAGTTTAGGTTCATCAACTGTAACAATAATACCATTCCAGTAGAGGGGTGTTGGTTTTGGAGGTGACTATGCATGTGTGGGGAAATGAAGCAAATGAGAAATCTCTTTCTTCTTTCCAATTTTGCTGTGAATCTGAAACTGCTCTAAAAAATAAAAGCTTAAAAGCAAAACAATTTGATTGTAAGAATTCTGAACTGGGCAAAGTGGTACACACCTGTAATCCCACCATTCTGGTAGCACAATTCAGGAGATCACAAGTTCCAGCCCAGGTTGGACAATTTAGCAATTTAGCCAGACCACCTCTAAAACAAACAAACAAACAAACAAACAAACAAACAAAGTACTGGAGATATAGCTCAGTGCAAAGGCTCTGAATTCAATCCCTAGTACGGAAAAAAAATGCTACCAGAGCCAGCACCATTCCTAGACTGAGGACAGAGAGAACAAGGCCACATCAGCAAGCAAGCCCAGTCTGGGAACCAATGCCATGCATGGGCTGCTGCCAGACTAGAACAGCTGGATCCCAGCCCCTTCTGGTGCTCAGGCTGGCAGACAAGAAGTACCAATCTCCCCTACCCACCACACTCCCTTCCCCCCTGTAAGCAACCAGTTTATCCAGAGAAACACAGGCTGTGATGATAGCTATGGAGATGAAATGCAATTGGATGCCTGTGGTGCTTTGGTGTTTCACTGACATTGCAGGTCTAGGGCCAGGGGTCTGATCACAGGTTCAGAGGATATCGGTACACAGAGTAGCATCTAGGGGGATCTCCTTCTGAGGGTTGCAGCCACTGTTGATTCCCTACGATCTTGTTTTGGAAGATCTGTATTGTTTCCATTGTTTTGCTGGGTTGGGTTTTACTGTCTTTTGTTCTGTTTGATTCAAATTCGATGGCAGGAGCAACTATTTGAAAGATAGCAAGATATATTATGGTGGCAATTTTTTATTTACTATTGGCTTGTTTTGAAGTTAATAGTTTACTGAATTTGCTATTTTGTGTTTTATTGTTTCTATTCTGCTCTGTTCTGCTTGATTTTTACTATGCCCGAAGTTAACTGCAGCTATTTTGAAGACATCAAAAGGCATTATGTTAACTCTTGTTGATCTTGCAATGTTTTGAAGTCCTGTGTCTCTTACACTGTTTTGTTTTGATTGGTTTTGTTCTGTTTTATCTTCTTTAAAATAAAAAAAATGCTACCAATTAGAAAATGTAGCTGGAAAACTGTATACTCTTGGTAAACTATTTTAAGGGAAGCCACTGACAGTCTAAAATTCAATAATTTTATTTTTTATTTTTTAGTATTTCTATGTAGTTTCTGGCTGGAAATGTTGAGGAATATGCAAATGTTAAATTTTTATTAAAAAAGAAATAATGTATGGTGAGGTGTAGATTAAATTAATGCCATCAAACTTTTATCACATACATTATTGCATACAAGTAAGAAAAATGAAAAAAGCCACAAACCAGTATTAGCTTCATAACAAATAGTTTTTCTTTTTTATTTAAACATTTTAAAATTTAAGTTTGAATAGATAATACATTCTTATAATTCAAAAACACTTAGGGAGTTGAAAAGTGTCTTTTCTATCCACATTTCTCACTGACTCACCCCTTAGTTCTCACCTTATGGGTAACAGCTACTGCTTCCTCCTTGTGTAAAATTCTAGAATTCCTTTCTGCATATTAAAGAAAATGAATATTATTTTCCCCAACAGATGACTTACTATGTATACTGTCCTGTTTTTACTCACCAAACAGTATTTTATACTGTTTTAATTTCACTAAGTTATACTGTTTTACATATTTCAGATATCACCCAATTTCAGTACATGTAATGTTTCTGTTTAGTTTTTAACAATTACCTATAACCATGTATGTGTGTATAACTATTTCTTAGCTAGTTACACAGGGATGGACATTAGAATTTTCATTATAGCAAGTAATATTGTGTATACATTTCATACATTACTAGTGTATGTGATTAGGGTTTCTTCCAATTAAAAAATTTTAGGCTGGAAGATAAGCATTTGTAATTTGTATACATAATAGTACATTTCTCAATGTATACTCTTACTTTTCCCCTCAGTCTTACTCACAGAATATGTTAGCTAACTTTGGATTTTTACCAACTTAGAGATAGAAAATGGTACTTTATCTGTAGGTTTTACAGTTCTCTTATTTTATTTTATTTTATTTTGAAGGTAGTAAAATACAGCAGAACAAGATGGGACAAAGCCAATTGAGACAGTGTAGTGAAATTGGTACAGAACTTCACAGCAGGTTACCGGGATAACAGCAATAGGTACAATAGTATATCTTAGTTTCTTCACAATAGTTGTTCCTTCAATCAGGTACAGCAAGATGGAAGGAAATACCAAACTTATAAAAATAGAATATTGAACAGAGCAATATCGTTAATCAGAATACAGCAAAACAGTGATAAAAATATTTGCTTTCAAAGAGATGGCAGAAGGAAATACCCCTTATTTGCTATATTGCATATAGTCAAACTCCCAAGAGATACTCAGATCTCTGGATTCTGCTTGCTCATGGGGGTGGGAGTGAGGGGTGGTGGTGGTGGGGGAGGGAATGGGATGGATGGTTGATTCTTAGCCCGTGTGCCAGTAGGCTCACTGGCACTTGACAAAGTGGTGAGCTGGCTGCTTGTTTTCCTAGCACCCCAAATTCCAACATGGCGTGGATCTCCAGTTCTCTTTTTTTAATGAGTGAATTATCTTGTCATTTACTTATGAGCCAATCTTATTTCTTTTTTATATTTTAAAAGTGTTATGGTCTTATCTATCTATCTATCTATCTATCTATCTATCTATCTATCTATCTGTTTATCTGAGACAGGGTCTCACTATGTAAGGCAAGCTGGCCTGGAACTCATTATGTAGCCCAGGCTAGCCTTGAACTCACAGCAATACTTCTGCCTCAGCCTCCTGAGTACTAGGATTATAGGTATGTGCCACCACACTCAGCTTCAATTTATGTATTAACAAGTTTAAACTTTAGTCTGTGATATGTTGCATATATTATTGTCCCTTGCTTCTGTTTGAAAAATTTATCTATTTATTTATTTATTTTTATTTAAAGAGAAAAAAAACATGTAAAAGGTAGAGATAATACAGAATTTAAAAAAAGATAAACAATAAGAAATCACTAGTTGATAAACTACATATTGTCTTCTTAGAAATAGTTGCTCAAGTTACAAAATTAAAGCATACAAAGTAGATAGTCAAACAGTGAGAGTGTAAATAGCTACACATGCATGAATCTCTGCATGTATTTCTATACTTTCAGTGTTAGAGGGAAGAACAAAACTTAGCAAGACAAAACAAAATGAATTCCTATAAAAACATGAAACCAAAAAGTCATATAAAACCATAGTACAAGGTGATCTACAATGATTACTGTATTGTTTCTTATTATCTTTAATAGAATGTTTACATCATCAGGCATAATTGAATATAGCAGTATAATTGAGTATAGCAGTAAATAACAATATTAGTAAAAATAAAATATTGTAGACAGTATAAAACTTCAAAGGCAGGTAATAATCAAACCATAGTGGATATTCTAGTGGATCTTGTCATCTTAAGAGCAGTTGCCTATACTCTCAGACTTGATACTATCAATCATAACAGCTTTGAATAAAATCTATCAATACAAAACTGCGATCCAACAAACCAGATTTGATTACGATCAATCATGGTAAAACAGTGTAGGTTTTGCAGAGTTAGATTTTAGATTAAGATAATAGGAAATTAAGGATGATTACCATACTATATCTTGTTATTTTTGGGATTACTGTTTGTACCTTCAAATCTAGCACAGGTAGAATGACTGGAACAGAGTATAATACATCTAAGCAGAGTAGTGTGAATAATGTTGGTTTTAAATCCTGGTGCACTATTAACAATATAACGAATCAAGGCCATCTATGTTAGAGATTCTAGTTATCCTTCTCTGCCTCATTTCTGCTATGCTATTTTTCTGCCTGTTTGTTTACTTTTCTCCTTCATTCTACTGCCTGCCCCACTCATTGAGGGCTTTCTGCCATTGTTCCTAAAATTCTGGTATTTTTTTTCTCTCTCTCTAGAATGTCCTTCAGTATTCCCAGTAGGATTGGATTGGTGGTCACAAACTCGCCCAGTTCCTCTTTGTCATGGAAGCATCTTGTTTCTCCATCAACTTCTAGTGACAGTTTTGCAGGGTACATCAATCTGGGCTGGAGGTTATTCTCTTTCAGGGCTTTGAATACTTTACTCCAAACTCCTCTTGATCTGATGGTCTGTGTTGAGAAGTCAGCCATGATTCTGATGGGCTTAACTTTATAGGTAATCTGTTCCTTTTCTCTGATGGCTTTTAATATTCTGTTTTTATATTGAATTTCTGGCATCTTGATTATTATATATCTGGGTGTAGATCTGTTTTGGTTGTAGGTGGCTGGGGTTCTGTATGCCTCACACAATCCAATGTCATTTTCTTTTCCCATGCTTGGGAAATTTTCCTTAATTATTTCTGTGAATAGGCTTTGTAATTAGCCTGTATGTATTCCTGTTTCTTTGTTCACATTTTTTATTCTTAAATTGTAGATTCTCTTGTCATCCTCTAGCCTTTGTATTGTTACTGCCTGTTTCCTTGTTATTTTTAAGAGATCTTTCCTTTCATCATCACACACTGCCAACTTGTCTTCAAGTTTTGATAGTCCATTCTTAGTTTCTTTTAAGGAGTTTTGCCAGCTTTCAATGGGGTTTTTAATTTCCTGATAGTCTCTTTGAATCTGCTTCATGTATTATACATTTTCTTTAATCAAATGTTTCTCTCCTTTTTTTGTGTTCCTCCCTTCTTCTGTCTGTATCTTCCTGAGAGATGCTCCCTGAGAGCATTTCTTTTATTAGTCTACTCATATCCTGCTTTACCTGATTTACTATTTCAGTTTTGAGCTTGTCTACAAGGTCCCGAAGATATCTCTTAATGTCTATTGAAGCCATGTCTGATGTTGTGTGTTTGCCACCCTCAGTTTCCCTTGTTTTTCCTTCTCCTGGTTCAGTGTTCTCAGGGTTCTGGGCTGGGGGCCTCTTCCTGCCTCTCTCTCCTGTCATGGCCTTGGCTTCCTCCACACAGGTTACAGTGCAGGTCCCAGCCACCTTCCTTGTTGGCCATGGTTACTCCGAAGCACGCTGGCGAGGGACCTCTGCCCTCTCCTACCTGCTCCTCCCCACTGGCCATCCAAACTTCAGGGGTTTTTCACCCAGTTAGTGTGTGCTAGGTGCAGGGAATCGATTTGGGACATCTCATTGGGTCCCAGCCAGGGGCGCGGGCCAGTCCAAGCAAATCCCACAATTCTGCTCTGGGGAGGGACCAACCAACTGAAGTCACTGTCACTCCCAATTCAGGCTCTTTCTGCCCGATTCCAACATGTCACCTATTTGGTTGCGCCCTTCCCATGTGTGGGGGGGTCTCATTCCCAGCACTGACTGTGGATTAATGAAAGTCCCTTTGCTGGTTCTGCTCTCCTTTGGGCTCACCAACTGCTGACTTCAGTGCCGCTGTTCTTCCTGTGAGTGGCGGCAGGAATGAGTTTGGGTGGCTCTGCTGGCCGGTGCGGATTCAAGCTGGTGCACACTTGGCGGGTCACCATGAAGACCCTGTGTCTCATAATTTTCAGCTCTTTCAGTTGTAGTCAAGAAGTATTTGATGAGCTTTTTTATGTTTTAATTTCTTCCTGTGTCAAGAGGATCCATCTCGCTCTGTTTGGGACTCTCCACGGTGTTTTATTCTGGCATATGAGTTGTTTCTCCGGGAGGCTTTGTATTTTGTTGCTCACTGATTGGCCATCTTGTCTTCCTTTCTGAAAAATTTATGATGATTCTGTCCATAAAAGTTTGATTTTTCTACAACAAAATTTACCAATAAAATAATTCGTAAGTTGGGGATTTGACACATAGAGTTTAGAAAGACCTTCCTAAATACAGATTTATATAAAAAAAACTTCCAAGAGTTCTTCTTACTGCTTTATGGTTGCATTTAAAAATGTTTACATCTTCAGCACATCCAGAATTCATTACGGTGTATGAAGTAAAAGTACATGTGGTATACGAGGGATGCATATTATTTTATTTACATCTACATCATTTATTGACTAACTCTTATTCTCAATGATTTAAGATGGCATGTTACTGTTTGTAAAAGTCATTAGTAAACTCTTTTTAATCTTCCAACTATACTATTATGCCATCTATAATTAGTAATAGTTTTACTAATTTCCGTATTTTATATATACAATTTCTTTATTTTGGGTGATTTTTGTTGACTAACAACTCTTAACAAAACATAAAATAATAGTAGGATTAGTGAATTCTAGCCAACATCATAAAAAATGTTTCCATAAAAGTAAGAAAAAAAATGAATGGTGTGATGGCTTTGGATTGAAACAAATGCATTTTGTCATGATAAGATAACATTTCTATTTCCATATTATCAATGTTTTCTTTGTTGCTTGTTATAACAAGAAAGGTTGATAAGTTTCATTCAATGCTTTTTCAGCTTGTGTAGAGTTGTTTGGTACTTTCCTTTGGATTTGGCGATATGACAAACTACATTATTAGAGTTTCTAATATTGAACCAATGTGATTACATCTTACAATGATGTTTTATTTTTTAAAACAGTTCCTGGATTCAGTTTGCTAATATATTGTTTAGAGTGTTTATATGATTATTAATATTGTGATTAGTCTTTAGATAGTGTGTCAGAGTGTTGTCTATATTATTCCAGTTATTTTAGATTTTGTGAAAAATTTTTATAGTCTTTTTATTGAAAGACTCTGTTTTTCAGGCTGCAGAATCAATAGTGCTCCAATCATTGTCATTATATTAGCTGTGTTATTTGTGGTGTATCTATCTTTATTCATTTTGTCTTTCTTTTCTTATCTATCTGATGAATCATGGAGCGATGTACTATAGTCTCCCAAGATTAGTATGCTTGTGTTTATTTTTCTTCACATCTCCTATAACTTTTGCTCTATGGATAGTATTCTGGTTACTTGGTTCATCACTATATTACTTGTTATGTTTACATTAGGAAATACACACTTGAGCATTATTAAGTTGTTCTTTGTTGTACTTAATGCTATTTTTTTCTGAATTCTATGTTGTCTGATGTAAAGATTGTTAGACATGATTTACATTTTTCTTATTTCTTTGACTAACTTTTTATTTTCAAACCTTTCAGTCCGTTTATTTTAGGGTTTTATTTATTTATTTATTTATTTATTATTTATTTTGCATTTGGAATAGAGTTGAGTTTTACTTTGTAGTTAAGTCTGTAAAGATTTTCCTTATCACAGATGAATCAAATTGATTTAATTTATTAATATGATGGAAATGTTTGGCATTTGTTTTAGTGCATTAATTTATGTCATGCTGCTGGTTTATAACTTTTTAAAAGCCTGTTTCCACATGGTCTATTAGGGTCATCCTGTTTGCTTTTTTTAATATGAAGTTTTTCTGGTATCTAAAGAGGCTTATATTTTTATTTTACCATTTTCACAATTATAGTCTTAATCCTCAAATTTTATTTATTCGTTTCCTTGTATGTAAAATAAAAGGTAGTTTATTTATTATCCTTTTTTATGTTTTCCTCAATTTAATCAATTAACTTTCTTAATGTTATCTTTTGTAGAATTGCATATAAATTAGTTTAAAATAACATTTGACTCTAGGCTCTTACAGATGGAAGAGCTTACTAACCTACTCAAATTTGCTCCTGTTTTACTCTTTCATGTATGATTTTGTAATTTTTTAATTTTTTGAGACAGGGTCTCACTATTTGGTTTAAGCTGGTCTTCAACTCATGGCGATCTTCCTTCTTAGTTTCCTGAAGGCTGGGATTCATTTACTTTTTAGTTGAATTCTGCTTTTAATGTTTGGCTTATATTATTCACAGTATACTTCTTCACCATAAACTTCAATTATGTTAATCTTAATTGTGTAGTTAAATATTTTCAGTGATTGTTGCCAGTCCTTTTGCTGTAGTTTCTATGCTTATCCCTTGCTTCGTTGAAATTTTTCTTCTAGTGGTTTGTGTAGATACATTCATGACAAAAATATTCTATGAATTCTCACATATTTAAAATCATGAGTAAGTTATGTTTCTCTGGGACAGTTTGGTGACATGTGAAATTATTGATTCATTGGTTGAGAAGTATTTTGTAGGCATTGCTCCATTGTTTCTGGTATTAACTATCAATTTGACAAAATTTTACTCCAATATGATTTCTTTGCTTCATAACTGATGTGATATTTTGATTGTCTAATTCTGTCTTTACTTCAGGTATTTAATAATTTTATCAGGATATGACTATTTATTGACCATTCTAGGTCAACTGTCTCTGTTATGGCACAGTATGTTCTTATAGTGCAGAGATTTAAAAGCCATATTTCAAGAAAACTTATATTGTAATTTTATGCATATTTTTACATTTTTGTATTTGTCTTTTTGAGTACTCCATTTATGTAAACAGTGTTGCAAATCCTTAATTTTTCATTTCTTCTGCTTTATCTCTAATTTTTTTATTTTTTATTTCAATTCTTTTTTTTTTTTTTTTTTGCTTTCTGTCTGAATGTGCCTTACTATATTTATATTCATTTTCTTTTTCTCTGGTGTTGGTGGCTGTTTTTGGTAGCTGGGACTGAACCCAGGACCCTGTACATGCTAAGCATGTCACTTACTGTTGATCTGTATGCCCACCCCTCAGTTTTATATTTATTTTTCTCATGATTTTTGAATCTGTTTTTTTCCTGACTGGGGCTGCATGAGTAGAGGTGGTAAAGAAGAGGTAAGGTATGTAGGAAGGCAGCACCAGGGAACAAAGTGATAGAAGGCAAGTTAGGATAGTCAGGCAGGAGCTGGGTCATGTAAGCCTTGAGCTATGATGAGGAATTTGAACTTTTTTCTAAGTGTGACAAGAACTACTGGAGGGTCTGGAGATTTCAGCTTAGATTTAATAAGTAAGTAAACAGCTAAGTAATATAAAGAAACATAGCAGAGGAAATGTGATGATCAGGAAAAATCTCTTCGAACAGACACATTTGAATAGAGATCTAGTGCACATGCAGGAACCACTCACATAAATACCAAGGTGAAAACAAGTAAGACTGGAGACCAGAAAGACTTTGGTTTGAGGAACCAAAAGAAGGTTGGTCCCTGGGCAAAAGGGAAAGTGGTAGATGAGGCTGAGGATCCAGCAAGGACTGCAAAGGCATAGTGGAATGAGAAAACCCTGTTCAGAGGTTGTATTCTAGACTTCATTTGGTGAATTACAGCTCGGATTAGATAGTGGCAGCCAATACAGACAGGAAAAGTTGAACCTGAAATATGTTCTGGAAGTTGGATTAACTGTACTTCCAGTGGTTGTGAAAAGGGGAATAAAGGAAGGAAGATATCAGAGACAATGCATAATGCAAATATGTAAGATTTTCTGAACATGAACTTGTTACATGGCTTTGAATCAAAATAATTCAGCCTTAAACATTTGGAAAAGAAGTTAGAGTCTACTGGGTGTTAGGGACACAAATGTGTTAAAAGTAACTGTAGAACAGGCATTTTACATAAGGTAACTCTTTTATTGTATATGGGACTCTTTAATTCATGTAACAAATATCTGAACACCAGGCAACTTCCTAGCTACTGAGGACACAGCAACTGAGTAGATAATACATAGATCCCAGATTTTCTGCTCTCATGACGTTTATAAACTGGTGAAAGGTTCATTTCTTCTTACTCTGTAGTATCTAGATATTATTTTTCATTTCATTTCGACTTCAGATGAAGTTTAGAGGCCTAGACTGCATAAGTGATTTGTCCAACGTCATATGAAGAGATGGGCCTGGATTCTAATGTTCTATTGATTCCATTACTTCAGATTGGAAATGGATTTAGATAGCTATCCAAATAAAACTATGTAGATAATCCAGGAAGTGGGTTTTGTTGAAAAAAATTAGACTGCTTTTCAATTTTTCTTTGCTCATTCTTGTTTAATTTAAATTAATATATAATCATGGCTTTTACAGATACAGGATGCAGATAACAACATTCTCAATTAGGATTGAAGAAGTGTATCTAACACTATGGAAAACACAGTTCCCAACCACCAAAGTGCCTGGATTTATGTAAAACAGAGAGATTTTCTTCACTGTCAAGTTTCTTGCTTCTCACTTCACTCCCACAGCTGTGTGCTTGAATATTCAGTAGCCAGGTTAGAGGGAGGAGCCGATTATTTTGGGTGGATGACTTTCTGTGTACTTTTCACTCTGCGGTGGAGGCAAAACACTTTGTAAGTAAAAACAGAGATTACTGAGCTGTTCGGGTTCTGAAACTTCCAATAGAAAATACATTTATAATGAGTTATCCTAAATTAAATTTTAATGGCCTCTAAATTGTATATAAAGTACTAGCGCAGAAGCAGTCTCCTGTGCAGATAAACATCATTACTGTGTAAGCAGAAAAACTTCTTTGGCTTCTGCTTCCCTCGGGTTTTCTAACAGCGCCATGGATCCTTCTCTGTGTAATGCGAATGCCAATGTGCTACTCTTTTTGACTACCCCAGTGAGCTGCCTGTGTTAATAGCTGGCTTTTGACTTGTAGCTTTTGGAAAGAAAAACAAAACAATGACAACAACAACAACAAAAAGCCCAAAGATCCTCCTCTGCTGAAGTGAAGCCTTACCTGCCATCACACACGCTCAATCTAGCAGTGCCTCGTGATCTTTCAGCTCACAGGAAATCCTTGGAGGAAGGGGAGGCACAGGCCCACCTCCACACAGACAAATTCCCAGCTGAATCATGTCAGTGGGCTGAGTGCTGACACAGTGTACTGACAGATCTGCTGAAACCCAAGCACTCCTGCAGATCAGCAGGCTGCTGCTTGGAAGCCTGGCGTAACCCCAGATAATGCGGAATTTTCAACTTGTTCTTCTGCTTGGAGTAGAAGCTCCCCTCTACCCAAATGGACTCTCTGGATTGGGAGTACGTGAGAGGGGCAGGAGAGAACATACAGTCTCTCCTTGACCACTTGGATTTCGACAGGGCCAGTTCAGGAAGGTGGCCCTGTGGTCAGCTCCATGCTCCCATCCATGCCAGTGTAAATTGCCACACCCCTAGTGGCCTGGTCCAGAGCAGCTGTGTGGTCATCCTGTGTGGTCACCCCCACCCTCAGTAAAAGACAAGCTTGCCAAACCCCAGGAAACTTGGAGTTTACGTCAACTTCATGCTTTCCCACTAAGCCTGTTTTTGTTTTAAACCTGCTCGGTCTCCTAGATAAAACTGGGCATAAATAAATGAACAATAAAAGCGTTCAGTTGAAGCCTGTAGAGTACATTGTTTACTTAGCCAAATACATTAATAGCCTTTGAATTTCACATATGTTTCATGGAGGATGCTCTACAATTGCCAAGCACCCATTTTCAAATTGGAAATGGGCTGTTTGAGGACTGGGGCCGGGGAGCATGGTCATTTGGTATTAGTTACAACTGCATGCTTGCTGCTTTTTCTGCCTCTTGCCCTGTCGTCTTGGGCAACTTGCTGAATTTTGCTAAGCCTCAGTGTTCTCATTTGGAGAATGCATATAATTATCCTAAAGTACTTGTCACACTGGATGGTTGAGAGGACTATCTGAAATCATGTGTGCAAAATACTTAGTATTCTACTCGTCACATAAGGAGGCTGGACCTAAGTGCCAGCAGGAATGTTGTTAGGAGGCTGATAATGCCCCCACTATGTCATTTCCCCACTTGTTCAGAATGAAGACCATCGAGAGAGCAAAATCTACTTAGTGATTAGGCACATGAAAATTTAGTCATTAGGTCAATTTAAAAAGAGCAAAAAGTAAATCAACGACTATATAATGTCTTTTGCAGGTGCATTTATAAAACAGTGGCAAGCATTTGATAAGCATTCAATGTATTTTTCAGTGAAATACACAATGGTGTGAATATTACTACTCTTTTTGGGACCATATTAAATTGAACAAACCAACTTGAGTGTGCACGTGCTCTACTTTTATTGTGAATTTTCTTTTCTTGCAGCTCATTTTTACTGATGATGCTAAAAACAGAAGTATACTGCATAATGAAGTGGTTCTCAAACACAGGTGAAATGGTGTTAAGACTATCATATGATTGCAGATTTTACAATGATTTTTAATACCCATAATGAGTGTATTCTTACTGTTGCCACAATAAACATTGCTGGAATTCAAGAGAAATTTACAAAATAATAATTCATTTGTATTCTGATTAAGGGAAAAAATCTACTTAAGCCTTGAAAATATTAAGTGCATCTTAGGATATCAAGTTGACCAGTTATTAAACTTTTTTACTAAAAAAATGTTTCTAGTTTTTTTTGGTGTTCTTGCATGATGAACCTTTGTGAAACTTTAGAATTAAAAAAACAGAAAAGAAAGAAAGAAAAAAAAGAAACTTTTTCAGGACAGGGGTATCTTCTTTCAGAAAGTTATGCAGCATTGACTTTGGTACCCCAATTTGCAAGAACTGATAAAATTCTGCTTCCTTTGGCTAAAATTTATCTCTTACTAGCTGTTTAACATGAGATGGGTGGCGACGCTCTTTAAGAAACTGTAGTTGAGTTCCTGGTCCTTTATTGGTATAATTTGTTCTGACTGTGGCATGTTGCTATCCAGTTTGATATGAACAAAAATCTGTGTGAATACACTGCAGGAAACATTAGAGAAGTTTTAATTGCCTAGCATTTCAGACTGTTTCCTGACATTTGATTACTTGAGTATTACTGACCTGTTCAGGAATTAATCATTTGCCACTTTCCACATTGTAACTTACAAACTGAGAATTGATGTTTTATGCTGGTCTATTCCTGATAACTTGACCAGTTATTTTTTCTCTCTAATGAAACAAAACTATCTTTTTAGTTAAAGGATGACTTAAAGATGGAAACTCTCTACCCAGAGACCTGGGGATTAATGCTTTGTCTCTGCCATTGTAATCTTGTAGAGTGTTTGTTAAGCAGAATGTACCTATGCCACTGCTGGCCACGAGTGCCATAACAAATGCCAAAGGGAGTTTCTTTTAGGGCTTAGGAAACAAGGATAGTAGTGAGGCAGTGGGCTAGGATGCCTTCAAATGGGAGGTCAGCATAAGAGTGACCCAGAGCAGGTTACATTTTATAACGCTTCCTACTTCCCTGCCTTGCCTGAAATCTTATATGAAAGACATCACTTTAAGCTTTACGATAGCTGAAAGGAGGAAAATAAGTTACATAAATGAATGAGTAGGGTTACACTATTTTCTATACTTCTATAGTTATTTTTTAAAATTTTAGTTTACTATCACACATTTCACTTTCTAATTAAGCCTGTCGACCTGTCCGTCTTATGTGTTAGACAGCATGTTACACAGTTCCAGAGGCTAGAGCATAGCCTACTTTGTTTGGCACCCTGGCTATGGTTTAGCACAGCTGAGCAAGAGTTTCTAATGTTCAGCAAGGGTTTGTGGGTTGCAGGAGTTGAGTAGGAAGTACCAACCATTAGCCTTGGCCATGAGGGAAGTTGGTGGTTTAGGTAAAGTCCCTGGGTGAAATCTCTAGCATGCATTTACTCTGTCTCTCACTTCTTCATCAGACATCCTTCTCTCAACCCTCCTCTCCACATATATCAGGGTATTTTGATATATCAGATCAACATATTTGCCTACATTTGTCGTATTTTAGTGACACAGACTCCAAGATTCAAGACAAGGGCCAAACTTTAAGGATTATAAGAGACAAGAAGAGAGCAATTCAGAAATATAGGGCAAGGGAAGACAGAATCAGCTTTGCCAGGGATTGGTTGGTGAAGAAAGTAAGAAGAGACAGAAATGGAGAGTCCTTACACACACACACACACACACACACTCACACCCACACCCACACGCATGCATGCACGCACACATGCACACACATCCACCAGCATTCTAGGCCAGGACTCCCTTTGCCAGCATATTCCTTGACTTGGCCTCTTTGTCTTCATTATCTCCCCAGCCTTTGAAAACAGGGATTTGATTTATGCTTTCCATGCAGAATTATCCTTTTAACATTACTTATATAAGAAATAAAGACCCTGCAGTTTAGAGACAGCAACATCATGCTTCACTTAGAAAACGCTTACTTATATTTATTGTAATTGTTAATAGTGGTAGGGAAAAAGAATTTTTAGAGTCTGGTCACTTTTATGCTAAATAAGCACTCTTCAGCTACCTTTTTTATTCTTTTAAGTTCCCCCGAAACCAACTATTTTTTGTGACCCTTTTTTTCTTAAAGCTTTTTTATGAAGGAAGTGAGGGTGAGAGAGTCCATGTCAAAAATGATGCAGATTTACAAACTATATATCTCTTTATAAAGCTTCTTGTTTAAGGATAAAGGGGTCCATGGACTTCTATGAAATGGAAACCTTGCATGAATGATAAACCATTACATGTGGTTGCTCTGTTGTAGAGTCTTTATTAATATGTAATGGAAAAAGAAATTCTATTATTTGGAAGTAGGTCCTTATGTGATTTTAGTGACATATTACTAAGTACTTACTTACAAGCAGAACCTGTTAGGGTTCATTTTAGAAATTTCATTTTGGTCAATATAATAATTAACTGATTTTGATTGTATTCAATATTGTATTGAGAAAAAGAAAGAAATACATGACTTAATAAGAAACAGCCGTAAATTCTATAATGCGGACAATAATGAAACTATTATCACATATCAATCTTTCCTAGATAATTGCCAAATAAACTCCATTTAAATTGCTTTAAGGATTTATGATTCATTGCAAGTAAATCAGATATTCTCTGGTTTTAAATGTAAGTGATCTTCCTACTGTTCTCTAGAGCAACAGTGTAACAGTTTTCTTTCTTTCTTTCTTTCTTTCTTTCTTTCTTTCTTTCTTTCTTTCTTTCTTTCTTTCTTTCTTTCTCTTTCTTTCTCTCTCTCTTTCT